>CM040757.1:3445838-3593992 GCA_022829145.1 Albula goreensis | reverse complement strand
TGGTATATATCTTGCAGCGTGCATATCTGTGTGTCTGTGGTATACATATGTCAGTGTGTATAGTTGTGTGTCTGTGGTATATATGTGTGAGTGCCTAACCTTTATCTGAAGTAAAATGATTGAAAGGAAAATCTAAATCTTATAATGAAATAAATATTTTTCTCTAAAATATGTGTGCCACAATTATTGGCACCCCTAGAAATTATTATGAGTAAACTCTAACTAAAGTATATTCCTATTCATATTTTATGTTTTAAAGTTCACCTGAAGGATTAGGAACACTTAAATAGTCATCCATGACTTCCTGTTTCACTGGTATATAAATATGAGGTGACACACAGGCCAAATTCCCCTAATCATCCATAAATATGAGACAGACCAGAGAATACAGCAATGATGTTTTGTGCAGCTGAACAAAAAGTTGTTCAGCTGCACAAATTGTTGTTAGGTAAAACAGAGATTCGGGAGAGAAACTCTCAGACAACCCCTTCACCTATCACTCCCCTTCCGGTTGCTACAGGTATATAAACACCACGTACCTGTTACCCATCGTGCTTAGCATCTCCGGCATTCAGTGGCTGCGTTCCAATACTCAATTTCGTCTCCTCCTTTCCTCCCCTCCTTTCCTCCGTGCCCCGGAAGCTGATTATGTGTCCTCCTTTCCTCCACTGTTCCAAAGCGCAATCTCGCCTCCTCCTTTCCTCCTTTTTCGTCTCCTCCAAACGGAGGATACATCGATGTATCCTACTGCGGAAGTCTTTTCACATTTCTGCGTGACATCACTGTGCTCACGACCAGTCAGATTAAATGACCATCCCACAGAATATTTCACCATCGAAAAGTTCTAAAACATGACAAGGGATTTACTAATACTGAAGGATAAATGGGAGAACAGTAAACAATGTAAGTTACATTACTGGGAAATATTTTGTTTTGTGTTTTTAAACATAACCACATTGATGCGATATATTCACGTTTTTGAGCTGCGAATGGTAATTTTACCATTGTAAAATTGAGCGAGTTTATGTTGTGGTAAGTGTATTTATACTTTGTACAAATGTTTATATTACATCATGAGCAGAATGCGTGAAACTGACATTTGTATTTTAATACATCAAAAGGGCTGTAGGCGTGAAAGAAGCGTGATTGGCTTCGGTATTCTCGGAGTCAGTCGAAATTATTACTTCATCAGTAGCCGACGTCGACTTTGATGACGGGCGAATCGGATTAGCTGTTCCAATATTCGATTCATTCCTCCTTTCCTCCTTTCCTCCACTCGTTTCCTCCCCTCCTTTCCTCCACATATTTCCGGCATACTTCCGGGGTAGGAAAGGAGGGGAGGAAAGGAGGAGAGGAAAGGAGGAGACGAGAAAAAGTATTGGAACGCAGCCAGTATTCCTGCATCACCTAGATCGCACTACTTCCTCCAAGATGGATATCCAACTCCATGCTTCGGATGACGACCTGTCCTGCGCCCCGGAGACAGGCTTCTCCTGACTTCCCACGGGTCGTCTCCCGTGAAAGCGACCTTACATCCCCGGCTCGCGGTCGCCGACGCCTCTCTCGCAGGCTACGATCCAGGGCCGTCTCTAGGAGGTCCCCCTCCCCCTCTTCTCTCGGCTCCCGTCGACCGAGGTCCCGTTCCCGCAGCCCTGCAGCTCCCGAGGCTATCGTTCGCCGTCGGCCGCCGGTTCCTTCCAGGACCGGAGAACTACGGTTTTCTGAATGGACTGTGCTCCGACTCCGGGAGGCTTTGAGACTCCGTGGGATTCCTTTTCCCTGGTCTGCACGGAAAAGGGACTTGTTCCGGCTGTTTACGGAAGCCCTCCGCATCGAAGACCTGGCAGTCCCCGCCCACTCTTCCCAGCCAACGTCCGGCGCAGCTCTGCCGTCAGGGGACCTTCGTCGGGTCCTGAGGCAGTCCTCTGATGCGCCTGTTTCCGGCAGTGTCGCTGCCGGGAGGGTGCTACTGCGGCTCTCGCCCAGTCACGCTCTCTCCCCTCCTCCCCCCTCTCTCCCCCTCACGTGCCGGCCGGGCTGGAGCCGGCAGGCTCTACCTGGCGCCCTCGGCGTCAGCTACCCTGCCATTGCACGCTCCCGAGCGCCAGGCAATGAGGTCCTCTCCCCCCCTGCTGCCGTTGCCCTAGCTAGAGCCGGTGAGTCCCGCCGGGCGCCCTCGGCGCTTGGCGTCCTGCCTCCGCCCGCTCGCGGGGTTTCGGCACAGCGGCCCCTCCTCCCAACTGCTGCAGCCGCTCTCGCCGGGGTAGATGGGCCGTCTCTGGTGCCCTTGGCACCAGACGTCTCGTCTTTGCACGCTCCCGAGATGTCGGCAACGCAGCCCCCCCCAGACGCCACCGCCTTTGCAGGAGCCAATGGGCCCCTCCTGATGCCTTTGGCGTCAGCATGCCCGTTATCGCACGCTCCCGAGGCAACGGCTCTGCTGCCCCCTTTCCCCCTGGTCGCCACCCTTGCCGGAGTCGGCGGGCTCTCTGTCCTGCCCTTGCACTTGCACTCTCCCAAGGCGTCGGCACTGCGGTTTCCTTTTCCCCTGGCTGCCCTGGTCCCTCCCGGAGTCGGCGAGTTCCGGTCGGCGCACCTCGCGCCCGCCGGACAGCCCCTGCACACTTCTGGGATTCAGGCGCTGCGGTCCAATCCCCCAGCTGCTACCATCCCGGCCGGAGCAGGCGAGTTTCCCCAGACGCACCACGCGCCCTCCAACCTGCTCTCCCTGGCTCCCCGCGGACCGGTTCAGCTGCCCCCCGCTCACGCTGCATATCCTTCTCTGTATCCTGCTCCATATTCACTTCAGTATCCTCCTACCACTGTCGTGTCTGCTGCTGTCTCTCTCTCTCACTCTCTCCCAGGTCCCCACTTTTCCTGCCCGGCTCCCTCAGCCACCAGTGTCCAGCCCTACAGCCTGTCCACAGCCACCGTGATGCCTCCTCCCCCAAACGCCCCTGTTTTCGAGCCTACCCCCGTGACTGCCCATCTGCGCTCGCAGATTTTGCAAGGTGCGGACGTGTGTTTGGCATCCCTGCTCTCGCTTTCCCCTCCTGCGAAACGCAGGGTTTTGGAGTGCGACAGCATCACGGTCGTGCTCAGGGCTCCTTCCTCCTCCTCCTCTAAGGTTTTAACATTCCCTGAATTCTGCCTAGCTTTTAGTCGTTACACAAACATTATCTGCTCCGTGTTTCCCCTCCGTCGCGGAGAGCTGGCCGACTACATGGCTACTGTGGCGGATTTAGCCGTCCGTTTCGGGGGTTCTCATTTCTACGCATACCATAAAATGTTTTCGGCCAAATGTGCCGCGAAGGTAGCGCAGTTTAACATATGTCCTTATTGGGGGGTTCTGGACTCAGATTTGTATTGTCGGGTTTTTCTGGGGTTGAGAGCTTCTGTTTGCAGCGTGTGCCAGTCTACAGAGCATGCTACGCATTTATGCACCATGGTAGCTCCTGCTACTTCCGTCGCCACTCGTTCGGCTAGTTATGTCCCGGTGACTTCCGCTGTCGTCACCTCCCCGAACTTGACGTCAGAGGGCGCCCCATCCTTCTCGTTGGAGGGAAATCAATATGTAATAATTTTAACACCGCCGGATGCTTCAAAACAGGGTGTAAATTTTTGCACGTGTGTAGGTTTTGCGCCGGCGCTCACGCGCGCCCAGTCTGTCCTGTTTACCGTCGCACCGCCCATTCGGGCACTGCGTGACTATTTTCTCATCTGTCCACCCCCGTTAATGTTTCAAGGCTCAGTCATGAACTCCGCGACCATCCCGACCCACTTTTCGTTTCCTACCTCCTTAACGGTCTCACTCACGGTTTTTCCCCTGGTTTGGTCTCTCTGCCCGTCCAGCCAGTTATTTGCGGGAACCTTCAGTCGGCCGAGGCCGAGCCTGGCGTTGTCGACTTGTTGCTGGCTAAGGAAGTCGAGTCGGGGTTCATGATCGGCCCATTCGCGTCCCCTCCATTTCCGGTTTTCCGAGTGAATCCGATCGGAATTGCCACCAGAAAATACTCCAGGAAGAAACGAGTAATTATTGATCTCTCGGCCCCACACGACAGCATTGTCCCTTGCGTGAATAGTTTGATTCCCTCCGAGGATTACTCTTTGCATTACTGTACCGTTGACGATGCTGTTCGGCTGATAAAACTCGCCGGGGTAGGCTCGTGGCTGGCTAAGGCGGACGTCACGTCAGCTTTTAAAGTGATGCCCCTAGATCCGGCTTACTGGCACCTTTTCGGTATTAGGTGGCGCGACCAGTTCTATTTCGCGGTTCGTTTGGCTTTCGGTTGCAAGAGTAGCCCCAAGATATTTGACACCCTTTCGGAAGCCCTATGCTGGGTGCTTTTAAACAACCATAAGGTCCCGTTCGTATTGCACCTGCTCGACAATTTCCTATCCATCACACCTCCATCGTCCCCGCCGGCTTCAGGCATGTCCGCTTTTGTCGAGGTTTTTAAGGACCTCGGAGTCCCGTTGTCCGAGGAGAAGACCTCCGGTCCTTCCACCTCTCTCGAATTCCTCGGCATAGTTTTGGACACCGTTTCTTTTCGTGCCCGCCTTCCCACTGATAAATTGCGACGGATTACGTCCTTGTTGTCCAGGTACCTGGCTCAACCGCGTTGTACTAAGAGGGAGCTGTTGTCCCTACTGGGGCACTTGAATTTCGCCATGCGCGTACTTCCCCAAGGCCGGTCGTTTGTGTCCTATCTGCTGACCCTCGCCTCCTCGGTCCCGTCCCTGCTAGATCCGGTCGAACTAGACGACTTTTGTCTGGGAGAGTTGCGTTTGTGGCATGAGTTCCTTCGGCGTTGGGACGGCCTGTCTTTTTTCTATGACGATAGTCTGACCTCGGCTGCTGATCTCCACCTGTTCACTGACGCTGCGCCATCCGTGGGTTTCGGCGCCTATTATCGAGGGCCGAATTCTCCTCCATCCCGCCTAATTCAGAGTCCTCTGCGCTGTTCGAAATGTTTCCCGTGGTTGCTGCAGCTGTCCTTTGGGGGTCAGAATGGTGTAAAAAGAACATTTTAATTCATTCCGACAACAGGGCTACAGTCTCCATCATCAATAAAGGCCGTTCACGTTCCAGTAGTATCATGTCACTCCTCCGCCGTCTCACTTGGGTGTCTATATGCTATCAGTTCATTATATGTGCAGAATACATTCCCGGTCACCACAACTCTATTGCTGACAGTCTCTCTCGCTTTCAATTTCAGAAAAATTCTTCAGTTTGGCCCCGGAAGCGCACAAGACCCCCGATCACGTTCCTCCATACTCTCAGCTCTTCTTCCCGTAAATCATCCACTCCTCCACCTGCACCTCCAGTCCGTCGACACCATCCTGCATGCCTTATCACCCCGCACCCTACAATCTTACTACACCTCCTGGAGCTGCTTTAAAGCGTTCCACGGCCTTTATAACATCCAGTTCCCTTCATTTGACCTAATCACGTATTCCTGTTTCATCTCATACGCTCATTCTCACTTACAATTCAAAACATCAACAATCAAAGCCTACCTGAGCGGCATTCATTTCTTTTACAAATTAATAACCGGTTCAGAATGCCCATTCTTCCACAATCCTCAAATTCAACTGTTACTCAAAGGATACCAGAAGTCAGACCCAGGCGTTTCCAAACCTAGACATCCCATCACGTTTCCCATTCTCACCCACTGCATTAATCTCCTCCGTTCCGGTTACATCAACCCTCACGTAGACCTCACTCTGACCGCCCTCTTCACTCTTGCATTCTTCGGTTTCCTCAGATGCTCAGAATTCACCGCCTCATCAACACTGTACAATCCAGATATCCACCCTCGTCTATCCGATTTATCCATCATTAATCACGAAACCATCAGATATCTACTCAGACACAGTAAAACCGATCAGATCGGCAAAGGCTGCCCAGTGTATTTTTTCAAATTACCATCCCCGGTCAGCCCTTACGAGATTCTGTCTACCTTTCTGAGTTACAGGTTACGTACATCACTCTCTCCCACTGATCCGCTGTTCGTAGACGAATTCAACAGAGTAGTCACCCGCCACTGGTTTCAAAAGCATTTAAAAATCATTCTGCATATGTCTGGTTTTCCCGCTAACAATTTTTCTTCTCATTCATTCAGAATCGGAGCAGCAACCACAGCAGCACAAAACGGACTTCCGGACTATTTAATCAAACGCCTGGGTCGCTGGTCATCAGACGCTTTCCAAATTTACATCAGGTTAAACTGTTCAGACATTCGTTCCGCCCACACCTCATTAATACAGTGATCACCACGTATCCATAGCTAACCCAAACCTCACTCCGCTCCAGGCCTGGCAGTCTTTTGGGGGTTCCCTCTCACGAGGACGCGACGACTCCTCCCCCTTTTGACTCCAAGCCCAAGTTCATTCCTTTCTATCTCTTATCAATAAACTCCTCTTAAATTCTATATCGTTGTCTGAGAGTTTTATACTACTGAATAACCTGGACAACTTGTTCAGGAACATGATACCATGGACTCCATCAAGCAGCAGTAGATATTAGATCAAAACCTAACTGCTTTAGCCAGGAAGCTTAAACTGGGCCATGGTTGGATCTTCCAGCAGGACACTGATCCAAAGCACACCTCAAAATCAACTCAAAAATGGTTCATTGACCACAGAATCAAGGTTTTGCCATGACCACCCCAGTCCCCTGACCTAAAGCCCACAGAAAACCTGTGGGATGAGCTGAAGAGGAGACTCCACAAGCGTAGACCTCAGAATCTGAAGGATATGGAGAGATTCTGTATAGAGGGATGGTCTCAGACCCCTAGCCAAGTGTTCTCCAGTCTCATTAAGCATTATAGGAGCAGACTCAGAACTGTTATCTTGGCAAAGGGAGGCTGCTCAAAATATTAAATGAAGGGGTGCCAATAATTGTGACATTTGTTTAAGAGAAAAATATTTTTTTCATTGTAAGATTTAGTTTTTTCTTTCAATCATTTTACTGCAAATAAAGGTTAGACTTTTATGAATATTTTGAATAAAAAATCAAAAGAGTAAACAACAAAGATTTTTTTTACTGCCTGTTTTGCTCATGTTTACCAGGGGTGAAAATATTTACTATGTATCTATCCTGAACTGTATTTGCAGGATATATATGTTCGAGTGTGAGCTAATATATAACAAATAATATATATATAATAATAAAACATTCTTAAAAATGACACATGTAAAGGCCCACTTGACCTCCTCACAAATCACAGCCCTCATGTCACATCCTGTAATTATGATCCAACTCTGAAAATTTTAATGTAAGCAAAAGTATGAGTATTCTGGCCTTAAATGTGTATTTTATAACTGTCCCCTAAAACAATTTCCAATGTGACATGCTATGCATCCTTATACATATGTGCAGATGTGCAGGTATTTTTATGACGTTACTGAACACATGACAGGTCCCTATAATCTGCTTTACACCTTATCTGCTTTAATTTGTCAATGGAATTTTAAAATAAGATCAAGGCATGTTTCAAGCTTGGTCTCATTTAAGGTTTTAATCTGTGTGCTGATATGCATCACGGTTTTCATGGAAAAACATATTACTTATTCAAATTTGTATGTTCAGAAAATTCAATGAGAATAAATGGTTTATAACCTAATTTGATTGACTTTGTTTGGATTAAAAAAAGGTCCTTTTGGGGTAAGGGTACCCCCAAAGTGTACATATACATTCAGACAGGTCATGTCTGATGGTTGTATGTGAAAGAACACCCTAGAGACCAATGTATAGACGTAAATTATATGAAGATAGCATGTACAGAATCAGAGATACCCACCTGTTTGTGTGATGCTGCATCAAGACGGCTCCAAATTTTGACCCCTGAATTTACCTTGATTCACTAAGTATATAATGGCATACTTTTAATATGTTATTTGGATGTCCCTGGGAATCACATAAAACCTTGAATGATTACTGCTGCAATTTTCCCTGGGGCAAACTATTGATTGACTGGACAACTTACCAGTGTTACAAGACATCTTGCCAAGGAAGTGTTTTAGTCATTGGGGTTTGCTTGTTGAGAGAATAAGCATTTTACTTGGTGACAGTATCACAGAAGGACAACATGCTCATGCGCATGATGCACTTGTGTATTTTTTTGGGGCTTTCATTGTCTTTATGGGAAAGAAAATGAGAATGAGCTTTAATGTACACTTGCTGCTCCACATGAGTGACTGTGTAACAAATTGGGGTCCATTATCGGCACACTCGGCTTTTCTTCTTGAGAATTATAATGGCCATCTGCTTGGTCAGGTGAAGAGTAGCAAGGCTGTACCTCTGCAAATAATATTTGCAAAAGGATTCTGTTGGAACGTGCCTCGCCCCACATGACTGAACATATATTACAGAGGGATAGTTGTTAACAGTGAGATAATACACAGTAAATTATACAGCAAAGCAACAAAAAGAAACAATACAGAGGTTTTCCTGAAAGATGGCTCTATATTCAGAATTAGTCACTTTATTTGCCTTGGAGAAAATGAGTCAGATTCCTTATTTGCTGTTGGCCATATAGGGGGAAGTGGTAAAAACACTGCTGAAATTTGTATAAAATGTTCATTTCCCCCTGGGATTCAGAGGAGCCATGGATTGTGAAAATATTATCAAGCCTTGCCTTCTCATTACTTGTGCAAAATAAAGTAACATTGTTTGTGAAGTACTTAACACATATGTCTGCAAGTGTATTTATGCTTCCTACCTGATGCAGAGTGCCCCTCAGATGAACTGGCTTTTGTATGGAGAGTCCTTCCTACCTATAAGAACTTGTTCAGCACGATTACATTTTTGAGTAAATGTTGCATCCGACATGAACAAAAGGTTACACAAACTGTAACATCGTACGACTGTTTAGTACACTTGTCGAGTGATATATTTTACTTTTTAAAATTAAAATGCAGTGAGATGGCTGGACTGATATCATGGAATTTGTTGTAAATACACAGTGAAACAGAAATTGTTCAATTCAATGTACAATAAAATCTAATATCAAATTTTTAAACAAAACACAATTGGAAATCTTTCCAAATCATTTTGGGGGGTTGTTATGAAGAAGTCTGAAAAATTGAAAATTAAAAACTGCATTGGTGAGAAAAAGGCCTGGAAAGTTGCGCAGACGAATTTCTTTTCCATCACGACAATGCACCTGCTCATTCTTCGAGGGTAACAAGGGCTGTCCTACGAGAATTTAGTTGTGAAACCTTACCCATCCACCCCCAAAACTGTGAAATTATAGAGATGTGTATATGCTATATATATATATATATATATACACACACAAACACACACAGAACATTTGCATGGCTCACTACATACCTACTTAGTATCTGTAAACAGGTTTGGTTCTCAAGAATTTCATGACACTCATTCATTTTCATATGCGTAATGCTTCAATAAATGCAATCATTTTCCTGGTGTGGATCATTTACATAAGGTAATGAGATGTTTCCAGACCACCTTCAAGTGTGACAAACAAATCAGACCCATTTAACATACAGGCAAAGTGATAACACAGCACACAAGCAATAATTACACACCACACAATGTCTAAAGCATTATTCCCAGACTTTTATTATGTTCCTTAACATGTTACAGACTCAGGTACAGTCATTCTTTGAATCATGTATGTATTGGTCAGGCCAGCACATTGCATTACATGTCATTCATTTAGCAGATTCTCTTATGATGTGTGAGAATGTAATGTGCTTCCACATGATTATATGAGTAATATTCCCGATCTTAGATAATCATGTTAACTAAGCTGGTTATGCCAATCTGTTAACATAGAACCCATAAAAACCACTGGCATATGAAATATAACACTTAAAAGCACAGAGGACAGACCCCCTAACGGGATTCAGGTGCAGTCTGAAGAGGTGAGTGTTCAGTCTGCATCAGAAGACAATCAACAATTCAGCTGCCCCACCATCATCATCACTAGAGTCTTACAGGGGAATCTCAGATTTTTACATTTTTAAACACACAAAATCACATTATGGTCATTTGGTAATCACTCAAAACCCAGTGACACAAAACTTAATTATCTACAAATTACTTCATCTGTAGACTGTTTTACCATGTGACACAGTAGTTAGAGATTTCAATGTCAAAAATCTGCTTTCTCTACACATTTCACATGCATGTTCCAAGTCACCATGTTTTTGCTCTCTATACTATGAGAATAGTTTTGCAAAATGTTTCACTTAATATACACATTCTTTTTATTTCAGAATATATTACAGTAAAATCCAGAAATTAGTCAATATTATGTAAATAATAGTGATATTATAATAGCAAAATATTGGTATAAAGCATACTACTCTAATGCACAAGCCTGCTTAAGGAAACTGCTGTTTCCTTTTCACAGATTCTGATGAACCTGGGTCTAGGCACTCTTTACAAATCCAAACAAAATCAGCATTATAGCTCATAAACTAATCATACAAATCAAAAACATACATATTCTGTGATAATTTAACGAGGATTCAACAAACATTCCTATCACATACCATGACAAGATGAAAGGTTATTTCTAGTATTCAGTCAAATTAAACAAATTGAAAAATGTTGGAGTACACACAGTAAAACACATTCAACAGCATGTCATTTTATGAGTATGACCCTTTCAGAAATCAAAAGCAAAATTGGTTACAATTGTTTTTATTTTATGGCCATGAGTAGAAGGAAAACAATTTCTCAACTTGCAATTAAATGGACAGTTTTTAGGTTAATGTTTAAAGACATTAAATAGAAAAATGAATGATTGCATTTTACCCTGGTACCCTGGTATATTTTAGTCTATATTTCCAAATAAAATCAATACGGAATAAGCAACAATAATGAACAAAGATGAAACTACATAATCATTGTCCCTAAGCCTTGATTTATACTTAGTACAAATTAACAAATATTTTATTACGATTTTTATTAGGATAGGTTTGTTCCTATGATGATCCTGTTGATCAAGACTTAATTTTTTTGTATTTTTTTCCCCACCCAAAGCTCAGTCAAATGTGTCTAGCATCGGAAAAGTGTGGAAAACAAAGCCTTGCATTTTTCCAATGCAGATTTATTTTCCTTCCTCTTGAGTTGTTCATTATAGGCCTTCATTTCCTTGGGCAACAGATCTTCATTCTTCGTGACTTTTTCTATAATCAGCGCTCCTTCTTTCGTAGCTTCAAGAGATTTAATATGCTCCAAAAACCCTGGTTTGGCCTCTGACTTTTCACCTTCAATGAGCAAGTCAATGTATTGTGGTGCAGAGAGTGGGTTGGGCTTTAATGCAATTTCTTGCAGCCGTGCTAAACATTTTGAGGTGGTCTCCATTAGATTCAGTACTGAATCCTGAAGCATTTGAATCTCCTCATTTTGTTTTTCAATTATTTCCAAGGCGGTCATTTTGGCTCCATATGCTTTCTTATACTTTGCCTTCAACTCTGCAGATGTAATTTTCTTTGTCACTTTTTTATACTCCCATCTGTATTTCTGGTTGAAGTGCACACTCCAGTGACATTTCCCTGGACAGACTCTGCACTGTCCATCACTATCCATTGCACTGCAGCGATGCTTATCAGCATCATTTGGAATGTTACAGGGGAAGTGGCAGGTCACATGGCAGGTCTGACAATTGGTTATGTAGTTTCCTGAACCAGCGATGGACTCCTGAACTGGCTCTGTCACCTCAACCTCAAATTAAAATTTTTCATTTGAACCGATCTCAGCTTCATGTTTTTGAATAGTTTGTTGAGTTGCTTTTATCTCCTCGAGTTTTGCCAAACCAGCTCTGACCTGTGGCTGCAACCCGACAACTGCTGTTTCCAGTTGTTTGCGCTCTTTCAGCACTTCTTTTGTCAGTCTCAAGGTCTTGGTCTCAAGCTCTTTTAAAGCCTCAAAGAAATGCTTCATGCTTTTCACACCCATGCTCCAGAACATTTTGTCAAAGTTCTCATCAAAGTCTTCTTTCTGTCTCTTATTGCTGTCAGAAATGCCATTTTCTGCAAACAGTGCAGAATTGTTGAACTTGAAGTGAACAGGAACACCATCTTTCTTTGGGCATGGCACCTCAGAAACATTGACTGCCTCAAGAACAGGGGGACGCTGTCCATCTGCAAATGTCACCAGTCATGAGTCAAACACATATTTCTGTGCATATGTTAATCGAGCCAGAGAAGCCTGAACTACAAAGCACACTGCATCAATTTCACTGATGCCCTGGGCAGAGGTAAAGAATGTCCGAATCTGCTCAGTGATCTGTCTGTCTCTGTCTATCCCTCGAGTGTCTCCAAAACCTGGCGTGTCAATGATGGTAAGAGAGTAGCTTATCTGGAAACCATCTTGGTAATTGATTTCATAGGCAGTGACAAGCGATGTTTGGCTCTCTGCCTGGGATTTTGACTCTCCTTCATCGATCAATTTGAACCGGAAATCATCCTCCCACTTCACTCCCAGGATGTAGTTGATCATCCCATTGATCAGGGTAGACTTTCCTGCTCCTGTTGCCCCAACAACCATGATGGTGCAATTTTCTCTCTTGTTTTCTTTTCCAAAAATGTACTTCTTGCAGTCTTCTAAACCTAACTCTGTCCCTTGTAGAGGGACCTGGTAAATGTTAAGTTTTCTAGAATTTTCCAGACGTGTACTTGGACGACTCTTCTCAATTCTTTCTTTGATTCTTTCAGCAAGACGTGTAATAACTGAAATAGTGACTGTCTTACTTTCTCTGCTTTTACCAGCAGCACCACAGTCACACCTCACTCTCACAGCATATGTTGAGTCTGGCTGTAGCCCAGTGACACGACAGATTACATCTTTAGAAGTCTTCTCAGTCCACTTAGCTGTTATTTCTTGATTTTCACTGATGTTTCTGTATTCAACAATGTAGTGAACGATGCTGACTCCATTTCCAATTTCAGAAGGTTTTTGCCATTTAATTGTAAATTCAGTGGCATCATCATCAGTCAAGTATGGAGCACTGGGAGGATTTGTTGGCAGAGTTTTAACACTGGAGCTTTCTTCACTGACTGGACTGACTCCCACTGGACACACTGCTCTGCACCTGAACTGGTACTCTGTGTGAGGAAGAAGGCCTGATACTGTATAAACTGGGTCAGCAGTGGGTGTTCTCACCGCCTGCCATGTGTCTGTATCTCTGGCACGGTATTCGATTAAGTAGTGGGTCACTTCCTTTGATCCATTCTTAAGATGACCTAACTCTACTTTCACACTGTCATGAGTCATGTCACTTGCTGTTAGTTTTCAGGCTTTGATGGAGGTTCAAAACTGTCATTCTGTTTGGATCCTTCCACATACAGGTAAATGCCGCCCCCTTCTTGTGTCTGATTGTGAACAGAAGTCACTCTAAAATGAGTATCCACAGTATCTTTGTTTGCCTCTGCAAAGTCTAGAAAAAGCTTCACCTGTTCCTTAACTCTGTCTAATGCATCTTCTGAGAAACACCATGGTTCCCTCTCAACATCCAATTGGTGAGCACTTGAGGTCTGGAACATTTTTAAGATGGGTAGTTCTTTTAAATGATCTGATAAAACTGTCAGATATTGTTCTGTGTTTTTCACAGATGGTAAAGCAAAACATACCATATGCTTTGCATTTGAGATCTTTGTCAAGCTCACTCTTGGATGACACTAATTTTGTGCCTTTGATTATTTTGGTGTACATGTGGAGTATCTTTATTTCTTCTTCTTTGCAGTCAAGCCACTCATTAAGTGTATTGCTGTTGAAGGGAGATGCTTCTGTCTCTCTCAAGAGGTGTTCAAGCAAACCTTCCCCCATTCCCCCACCTCGAATGGAAGGTAGAATTCTTGCCAAAGACTTCTGAAACTCCAATCTGTACTGAATGCACATGTCTTTGAACAGTTTCAGCTTTTTCCCAATTTCTGGAAAGTGAGTAATGACCTTGTCTTTCAGCAAATCATTGCATCGCATTTGAAGCTGGTCAAAGTCCTCCAGAACATTCTGTGTCTGTGTAACTAATCCCACACTGATCTCCTTCACAATTTGAGCAGCAGTGGAGTCTAGTTTTTTAAGGGGTACAACCACACCTGTACAGGTACAGCATGCTCCCCCTCCTCCCCCAGCATCTTTGGCAGCATCGAATACACCTTGATGGCATCTTGAAAAGAAACCGGGTTAACATCAAGGGAAAAGTCCCCATAAAATTTACAAGAAAACTTTTCAACACTGGCACTGTCTGACATTTGTAGGGATCCTTCCCCTTCAGTCTCAAGGGTGGGAATCTTTGTTATCATCGTCTTTAAGTTTGCTTCAATGTTTTGATGGTCCTCAGTTTTTGACACTTCTTGATCAAAAACAAAGAATGCCTGGGCACCGTAGAGAATAGCTGTAACAACATGAGTAGCTATACCCTGTTCAAAAACAGAAGGGTATTTGACATTTCTTTTTCTGAGCTGATTCATGGACATCTGCATTAATTTAGTGGTAGTTTTATACTTAAGTGTCACACGTGCCTGCTTTTCAGAAACTTTTGTGTCCTTCAGGTACTCGGATGACCCTTTAACCTCAACTAACCCCGCTAAGTAGCTTGCCCTCAGTGAATCTTCTACAGTCAAAGCAGATAATTTATCCCCAATGAAATCAGATGTGATAATCTCAGATTTGTGCTCAGGTGTTTCTTTAGTGTTCGTCTGAAGTGCTTCCTGGTCCCATAATGTAATTCCTGAAAAAAGAATAAAAAAGTAAACATACAGAAAGTACAGTACATTTGGAGTCCATTATGGTTACGATATGTTGGGTTTACCTTAATGAGGCACTATGTCAAGCTCAATATTAAGAATCTAGTCTATAAAATAGGTTTTTTTGAAATAGTTGAATCGCTGTTGGATCAGTGGCATAACATATGAGTGATAACTTATGGTTGAGTGACGTAAGTTACGATAGTCTTCCCCCTCTCCCCCTTCCCTACCTGGAAAGTAGACAATTCAAAACTGGAATTCCACAGAATGTAAGAACAGTCATTACAAAATGTATGGTAATATACAGTGGTATATACTATTAACTATGACTTTCAAGTAAAATTGTATCATCAAATGAACAATGTCTTGGGAACACATCTATAACACATCGATCATAACAGCCATAGCATTTAAATGTTATATTCATGTTACTGTAATTTTAGCAGCTGGTCATGGCTGAAAAGTGTAAAAATGGCCACAAGGTAGAAAACTTTTCACCTGTGTTCCTGTGTGCTCTATTTATCAATTTATCACCTTCCCTCAAATTCTGCCAAACAAACTGGCCAAGACCTGCTCATCAGCTCTCCTCTCCTTTTGCTGTGCCCCTGGGTACCAGTGGTCCTCCTTCACTCTTACACTGCCTGCTTAAGGAGAAAATACTCCTAACTCCCACTCACAAGGTCGCCACCTTTCTCTCTCCCAGATTTAAATAATTGAAAATGTTGACTCTGGGGGACAGACAGGAGGTGCTGAGACAAGTGCAGGAACACAGTGCCAGGAGAAGCCACCTCACTCACCAATGAATCTTCTGCATTTGGAACAATTGATGGATGACAGTGAAGGAGTACTGCTCCAAGCACTTAACATTTGAGAGAACAGTAGAGGAGGTCAGCCTTCTTTCTATTTTGTTTTTGCACAGTGCAAAGAAAACAGAAAGTTAAGGCAAATCATTTACAGAGTCTTATTGGCTAGCACTTATACACCAAGGCTATATTATCCTTGCTTTATTGTTAATTGTTTATAGACTTTAGAAGCTATAAACATTTTCTCTTCATTTTTAACAGATGAGAACTTTATCATCTATCTATTTATTTTGAACAGCTGTGCTAGGCATGTTTTTATTTGCACTGAATTTTTTGTCCATGGAAAGTTGCAGTGGCATTCACTGTATTTTTTGTTTGAACAGATAAGAGACTGGCCTCGAGATGTCAACCTATGATGACAGTGTTGCCTAGTAATTTTAAAAGTGATATAACAGCTAACTAAAATACTTTGCTAGCTAAACTAGGTATATATACAAACTAGTGTTATGTCCTGCTGCAATTGTCATGGGCAAGCCTAGCTTAAAAAAATCAAAAGGACCCTAAGTGTTTGGCTATTAACTAAACAATTTTATATTCAGATCCTGGACGGGCACTTTGCTGTCTAGAGTTATATGATTTGGTTTTAGTTAAAGGTGGTTGGCCTGGAATGGTGAAACTGCAATGTAAAATCTGTAAAGATCACTGGACTGACCCAAGTCACCATTCTGTCCATGAAGAGCTCCGCATTATTTTGTTGCTCATTCAGGTTGCTTTAAAAACTTTTCCTTAAACACCACATATTATCAATAAATGGAAAGAAAAACAAAACTAGCCAGGTTGAAGAGTTTGGGTATCAGCTTCTCTTTCTCTATCTCCCAGTCAAACACACCATAATGGCACTGAAAGAAGGAGATACCCCCCTGTTTCCACCCTGCACCCAATCAGGACACACATATCATCCAAATTCCCCTTCAATTCACCATTCCAAGTGCAAAGCCACTGAAGGAGTGTTACAGACTAAAAGAAATAACTAGTTACAAAAAGCTAAACTCTGCAGAGACAAATGAGCAACTTGCTAAGGCGCTGGCAGAATGCCTCTGCATTGCATTATTATGTAAATAAGAAAAAATTAAATAAAATGAAGTGTTTAGCAACTATCCTGACATTTGTCCCTTTTGGTTAGCTTCAACTTGGGACCACTGTTCTTCTTTGCCTTTTGTTTTTTTTTTTGTGTTTGGCATATATATAGCCACAATTCAGGACATTGTTCCCCTTGCCACATCAATTTTGTAATGGTTGTTGGGACAACGTCCCATGTTGATTTGGAAACTGGCATATCAAAGTGCTGACCTATGATAATTGCTGTTCATTGTAATATGACTCACTTATGTACCTGCCATTTTAATTGTTTATTTATTTTATTTTAAAATATTTTATTTATTACCTCATAAGATGAAGACCTTTTCCACGTAATGTGTGTGTGTGTGTGTGTGTGTGTGTGTGTGTGTGTGTGTGTGTGGATTCATCATTTAAAAGGTCTTCAGATTTTTTCACCTTAAATAAAACAATCTGTTATATCATACTCATGTACAATTTGTATAAGAAGCATTCATAATGTTCAAAATAGTCTCGACATCTCCACATCCATAACCTCTGTTCCATGTTCATACATGAGAAGTCTGAGGAGTATGAGGAGAAGTCTGTAAAAAAAAGTCTGTTAAAAAAAAAAAAAAACTTCTGAGAGACTAATCGGAATGTGTTGAGACCTGTGATCATTCATTTCATGTTCAATGTGAAATATTTTATCACATATTTTGATGAGCTTTTTTGATAAAAGAAAATATAAGTGTGATAAGCACAGTCCACCAACTCAATGCCTGTTCAGTTTTCTCTCCCTTTAAGAATCATAAATTCTTTCAATGATGGTCTTCACCCCAGTTGGAAAGGTTTTAACCTCTGAAAAACAAAAATAGCCTGCAATTTGGATTGACTAGGAAAGAATCCTGTTGTGTGAATGGCATTGTCATTTCTGTGTTGATCAGAAAATACCAGCCATTACAAGGCACCGTGTTAATAATAAGACGGAATAGATTGATTGCCATGAGTTTATAAACAATCTTGTTCAGGTTCCTCTACATCGTTCTCTCCATTCAGTTGATCCAGAATGGAAAAAGCTACATTTAGCACAACTAAATGTTGGGTCACTTTCCAACAGCACTTTTATGATAAATTATTTAATTTAGTGAAGTGTTTAAATTCTGTTTTTTTGTTTTACTGAAACTTGGTGAAAAACCAACAACGAAGTGCCACTGAATGAAGCCAGTCGACCAGATTACAGCCAATACAGCAAACCTTGGACTGGAGGAGGTGGAGGTGTAGCTGCTATCCACAAAAATGTATTTAAATTTATACAGGTTGCTTTTGGAGTTTTTCCCATTTGTGAAATTCTAACTTTTTATTTAGACTCCTTTTCTGTGGGTCCCTGTTTATCGACCCTGTAAATGTAACACATTTTTTTTTTATCATTGATAGTTATAAGGTTTGACAAAATACTTACACTTGGTGATTTCAACATCCATACTGATAATCATTCCAGTTCCCTTGGTGTTGACTTTTTAAAACTTTTTGAAACTTGTTTGAGAGCATACCCATAAAATTCAGCACATGTTATATTTGGTTTTAACACATTGGCTGTTGCTGAACATTTTTGATTTTGACGTAGAGTTACCTGTGTCTAAAAATCATAAATGTACCTTCCATTCTTGTTTAACTCATGTACTGCTAATACATTTTCCGCTTTTGCAAATGGTGTGATCAGTTCCACTCAATGGGCCTCATTCATCAATATTTTCGTAAAACTGTGTGTAAATTTATGTGTCAACGGCTACAAACTAACAAATTCCGCCGGATTTATCAAACATGCGTAAACACAGCATTTGTTCGTATTTCGTGTGTATGTTGATAAATACCAATCAATCGTAAATGACAATCGCGTTCACAAAATTTTCGATTAGCATAAATCTACGCCCCTGAAATACCATATAAAGAGCTTGAAATCCCATTGCTGGCAATGTAAAGAGATGGCAGAGTAAAGGCAGAAGAAAAAAAACTGTTCTGAAGCGGCGAATGATGTATTGTTAATGGAAACAGAATAAAAAAAATACTTTGTTCAGAAGTGTAAGTAGTTTCGTGTCGGGGCCGGAGAAGACCAAAGCCTGGCAAGAAATAACTGTTGCAGTAAATTCGGTGTCAAAAGTTCCGCCGTAAGCTGCAACAGGTTAAAAAAATATGGTTCGACATGAAACTGGAGGCGAATTATTGGAGAGACACCGTTAGCTGGAATTACCGTGGAGGGTGACCGGGATATGATTTTCCCTGGTCTTGGATCAATCACTCTCCAATTCTGAAGGTAAATTGTTGTATACCAGCCTTATCGTTGCCATAAATCCTGGGGTTGGGGGCAGCTGCACCTGGGCCCGCGAGGGTGCATGGTTGGCCAAAGTGGTAATGTCACATGCAATACATCGTTGGGACCGTCATGTTTTCCCTTAATCAACTTGGAACGAATCCCTAGTTAAATAATGTGTTCAAATTATAACTATTACGTAATTAGGATCCTCCATAATAGTGTGCCCTCCCTTGCCTTTCCCTCCACTCTGCAGTCCCTCTCTAACGTCATTTTACCTTGTATAAAAAATAACGACAACGATTGTACTAAGAACTAAGAACCGACATTGTAGCAGCAAGAGTATTAGAAGCAGTCAAAGAACAGCAGAACTTTCTGTTGAAAACCTGAAATTGTCATTGAAGATCACTATACCTGACCAGCATTGCAGTGCCATTATATCCAGAAAGTTATTTCAAAATGTCAAGTCCAGTAAGGTAGCTAACCGGTAAGCATGCTGTATTCTTTGGATATTTTTTTCAACTACTTTAAAATTGCAGCGGCAGTTATAATTGTTGCTTAGTAACGTTAGCCACATTAACACGCTCAACATTCCACTAATGTGACGTCAATGGAGGCGTTTTTTTTTAAGATTTGTAGTTTAAAAAGTATGAATCTATAGCTCAGGAAAATACAAGCAACCTAACCAGTATATTCACGCCAAGTTTGGTATGTCTACCTTAAAAACTGTTGGGGGAGATACGTCCGGAAGAACCAGGAATAATAATATTAAGAAGAAGAAGTAAAGATTCTATAGAAGAACAGTAGTTTGCGCCTTCGGCAAGCAAACTAATTAATTTTATTAATCAGTATTACACAAATGAAGTCGAATGACCTGTTTTAATGTTGAATCCAATAGTGATTTTATATAACACTTTGAACCGTTATAATGTTACGATATTACTGCCAAATAATTTGCTACTCATTTTTAATCAAATAAAAAATGAGTGAATGGAAAAAATAAAAGCAAATAACACGAAAAACAAGCTTGACAGCCATGTTTTTCCATTTACAAACGCAATACTGAACATTTTAGAGCACTCGTGAAATTTCTTCGGATCCTATGAACAAACTGATGTACGAAAACTTTGATAAATCCCACATTTTTTGCGTAAATGCATTTACGAACGATTTACGATCAAAAAAGGCTCTTAATTACAAGTTCACTATTTGCAAATTAAGGTTTTGATTAAACAGTGAAAAAGACACATTTGAGAGAACCAACTTTTTTTCTAATCTAATATCTGCAAATTGTAATAACCCCAGATGTTACAGTGTAGGAAGTAGAAGAAATATGCCATGATGTTAGGCGGCATACAGAATGGTTTCCTATATCATAATTAGGGCAAAAACACAGCTGGTGGTCTAACAACTGGAAGAATATTAGCTCTGATTGGAGTAAGGTTATTATGGCGTGGCTCACACATTCCGCATGCTCCACCCTCTCACTGTATGTAAATAGAGTTTTTCCTGAAAATAAAGCTGCCGTGAGGTGGACAGTGGTGCTTCTCAACAGCATTTGTGGTTATTTGTTTTGCATCACACAAAACTTGTACATTCATGGGATTTGTGTGTTTGCTATTTCTGAACACTTGTTCATTGTATGATGGAACAACGCCCCTGTAACCCACGCAACTGTACTTTGAAAAAATCCAGCATCACCACAGTCGACAGAATTAGATTTTTGGGTGCATGGCTCACGTTTCCCCAGTAGTGCGATTATCCTGTGACTGTGTAACCTGTGTAATATCATGTCAGTATTTGCTGGTCTGTTAACTGACCGGGTAATTCTTGGACGGCACAAAATTTCCGCCTGCTTTCAGAAGTCGTAAAAATTCTCATGCAAAGATGGGAGTTGTAATTACTGCAAGGTTTAGTAAATTGGATGGAATACTTAATTTGCCTCATTTGCAAAATCTCCACCGTGTTTTAGCCTCTTCATACCATCAACCTATCGAGAGGAAAGTCACAAAGTCACGTAGTCCCTGCAAAATCCATCTTAATAGTGATTTTCACCCATTGTGACTGTTCACTAATGTGCACATAAATACCGAAAGGTACCGAAAAGCAGTCACAATCCTTTAGTAAATTTGGCCCTTAGTGTCATCACTAGCAATGACAAATTACAGTGTTACTCAGGGTCAGGGATCTGCTCTTTGATCGAATTTGTCTTCCTATCTATGTAGATATATCAACATATATGCTTGGTCTGGTTGTTATAGTAATCAGACCATTTCTTGATATGATTACTATAACAATATCAACAAATGTTATCATTCTACTATAACAAATGTTACCATAACATTTTACGTGATGATGCTCAGTCATAGATGTCAAATATTAATTAAATTAATTAACGAGCTTGCTTGACTGTTTGAACCGCCTGACTTACATTCAGTGCTGGATTTCTAGATACTTCCTTAAATTTAATTCAGATAAAGCCTAAGTTTTAATTCTTGGCTCAATGCCTATCTGCAAAAAAATGAAATCAAATCTTGGTCCTCTTGCCTTGAATGAGTAGTTCATTTCAAGAAATCTTGGTGTGGTCTTGATTCCCATATAAAGAGGTGAACTCACACAAGTTTTACCAGTATGTCTCAGTTTTCACAGACATGAAAAATGAAAAACACACATTTGTTTCTTTGCGTTTGGACCATTGTACCTCTGCATAGCCTTGCATAAGCCATAAAGCTATGGCTCAGATCCAAGTGATAGAAAATTCATCTGCCAGGCTGTTGATAAGAATAGATGAAAGATCATGACTCATAGAACATAACAAAGAACATAACTCCAATTTTATCTACATTACATATGTTACCAGTTGCGTTCAGTTTCGATTTTATAATGTTTTTTGTTACTGTTGGGACATGCAGAATTGTGCTACTAGCTGATGAACAATGAAAGTCACATGAGTTTTCACAAGTTTTAGGAGGCTACTCAAATAACTTATAAATTACAGTCGGCCCACCTTATCCGCAGGTTTGGCACCCGCGGTTTGGGACCAACTCCAGTTTAAAAAAAAAAAACAGAATATTCTACAAAAAGAACATTTGAAATTTGAGCACACAGCGTATGCTCGAATACTGTGGTCAGTATGATTTACGTGGGTTTTAGCAGTTCTTAGTAGTACATATAGGTGGGGTTTCAACTACCAGTATGTACTAACCAATCATAAGCATGAAATACATGGCTGTGCATATCTTGCAAATTGAGTGCATGCACATAATTGGATGAAAGCTTATAGGCCTATGGTAGCTAAATTGCTTGTCCATTCGTCTGTCACTGACTTTATCGTTTTTTAATTTTGGAAAAAAGTTTGTTGACGAACATTATTCGTCACAGTTTTCGTCAACAAAAAGAACACTGGTATGGGGTGGTCAGACAGTAGTATGTGGTGGCCGTGGCCACCCTGGGCCACCCCTTGGCTCTGCCCCTGCTGACCACCCCCCCTCCCCCAAATGAATCAGATGGAGTAGGAAGTGGCATGAAAAGAAAAAACTCAAGTACAAGAATCTCTAATTGGTAGGCTACTTAAGTGCAGTACAAGAGCAAATGTATACTTAGTTACATTCCATCACTGAAAAAAGCACAATTTCCAGGTACTTATTTTTTCTAAATTAATCCAACTCAAGTACATTGAGTTGGTCAGCTTTTTTGGCTGCAAATTACAAGTAACTTATTTAAAATGAGTGTTAATAACAGGTTGAAAAAAACTGAGTTAGGTCCACTTATTGTTTTCTATTAAACCCAGTTCTAGTATTTACAGTGTACAGTGTATTACTATGAGATTAGATGGTACTTGCATACGAGTGATCTCTGTCTCTGTATGGCTGCTGTTTCAAAGACTGCACTCAGTCACCGTCTTGCTCCTGAGGCATGCCCATATATTTATTCAAGACACCGAAATTAGGTGTAATGCAATGCACGATAGCCAGGGTCTAACACAAACAAACTGGGCTGGTGGCATAGTTTTCCATAGTTTTCCAGGCTATGTGGGTTTGCTCTCTCAGGGGTGAGCTTGATGACTGGAGAGCTGAGGCCATAATTTCATAGGACTCCTTTATAAGACTACAGCTGTCTAGTCTGAATTGAATAGTTAATATATTATTTATTAGAATATATTTAAAATGTAAGACTGATAGTACGAATTGATGAGGAGTGATATTGAGGAATATAAGATCCACAATGCTTCAACAATGAGGTCACTAATTTTAAATTGAATGTTATAACAGGATATTATAGGCTATTCAAGTTAGCCTTAAGAGCCTTAACAACTGAAAACTAAAGCATCCATACAGACAGGATTGTGAAATTGATGTACAGCAATGTTTTGTAAATACTGTACCGTTGATTCACAGAAAGTATAGTATGCATTGCATCCAGGTGAAATCTGCACACTCCTTTGCCATCAAATGGAAAGGTGTCATTTTTTCATCACTCAAGTGCACACCATCAAGATTTATATTTTGCAAATTGTAAAAACATTCTCTTGTTATTACTCCCTTTCTCTAAGTAACAAATAAAGATGCATGTAGGAATTTCTCCAAAATAGGGTGTCAGACACAGATTTACAGGAAAACTCATGGCACTATTCTCCCCATGACTATAAACTGCTTCTGAAAATATCAGTGTCAATAATCTGCATTATGAAACACAGTACTCACATGGCCTTCCTGCAGTTCCTCACTACTGGTACCAGTCTCTGCTGACCTTCTGCTGATGTGTTGTACGTCTTCAAGTCAAACTCATCCAGGACCTCCTCTGACATCAGTAACACAAAGGCCAGAGCTGAGCATTGGTGTGGTTCCAGCTTTTTATCAGAAAGTCTTCCTGATCTCAGGGAAGTCTGGATTTCCTCCACAAGAGAGTTGTCTTTCAGTTCATTCAGACAGTGGAACAGATTGATGGTCCTCTCTGCTGAAGACTCTTCTCTGATCTTCTGCTTAATGTACTGAATGGTTTCTGGAATGATCTTTGAACTATTTCCTGTCTGCATTGGTGAGCTAGGTACAGGTGATCTGCTTCCTCTCTGTGTCAGTAGATCTCCTAAGAGACTCTGAGTGGAGTCCAGTGAGAGGCCCAGGAGGAATCGGAGGAAAAGGTCCAGGTGTCCATTCTTACTCTGTAAGGCCTGATCCACTGCACTCCTGTGTAACTCAGACAGCTGCATTCTGTCACCTTCAGGTCTTGATTCTTCTGGCCTGAGTGCATTTCTGTTCTCATTTACACATGAATGAAACACAAACAAGGCAGCCAGATACTCCTGAATGCTCAGATGCACAAAGCAGTAGACTTTCTCCTGATGCAACCCAGACTCCTCTTTAAAGATTTCTGTGCACACCCCAGAGTACACTGAAGCTTCACTGACATCAATGCCACTCTCTCTCAGGTCCTCTTCATAGAATATCAGATTGCCCTTTTCCAGCTGTAGAAAAGCCAGCTTCCCCAGTTTCAGGATCATTTCTGTATCTGATGCTAAGATCTTTGGATTTGTCTCACTGGTGACAACATACTTCTGATTCTTCACATTAGTCTGAATGAGCAGGAAGTGTGTGTACATTTCAGTCAGAGTTTTGGGGAGTTTCCCACTGTCTGCTTCACCCAACAATGTCTCCAGAACTGTTGCAGAAATCCAGCAGAAGACTGGAATGTGACACATGATGTAGAGACTCCTGGATGACTTTATGTGTGAGATAATTCTGCTGGCCAGGTTCTCATCTCTGATTCTCTTCCTGAAGTACTCCTCCTTCTGTGGGTCATTGAACCCTCGTATCTCTGTCACCTGGTGGACACACTCAGGAGGGATCTGATTGGCTGCTGCTGGTCGGGAGGTGATCCAGAGGAGAGCAGAGGGAAGCAGATTCCCCTTAATGAGGTTGGTCAGCAGCACGTCCACTGATGCTGACTCTGTTACATCACAGCAGATCTCATTGTTCTGGAAATCTAGAGGGAGCTGACACTCATCCAGACCATCAAAGATGAACGCAACTTTGTCTCTATCACATTTAATATGTTTAATATGTTTCAGTTGTGGAAAGTAATGCTGAAGAAGTTGCATCAGACTTAATTTTCTCTCTTCTTCAAATTCAGATCTCGGAAGGAAGAGTGTAGAGATTAAGTTAATGTCTGATTGGCTTTTCCTTCTGCCCAGTCAAGAATGAACTTCTGCACAGAGACAGTTTTCCCAATGCCAGCGATGCCCTTTGTAAGCACAGTTCTGATGTGTTTCTCTTGTCCAGGTAAAGGTTTAAAGATGTCATTGCAGAGGATTGCAGTCTCCTGTGTGGTTTGTCTCTTGGATGCTGTCTCAATCTGTCTGACCTCATGTTCATTATTGACCCCCCACCTCCTCCCTCTGTGATGTAGAGCTCTGTATAGATCTCATTGAGGAGGGTTGGGTGGCCCTGCTCTGCCAAACCTTCAAATATGCATTCAAACTTCTTCTTCAGATCAGATTTCAGTGTCTGTTGGGCTCTTATAATGCAGTCAACTGAGAAGAGACAATATGAGAAAACATTTTTTTCAATAATGGTAATTAGTTTGAATATGAATAGATATACTACAGTAACTACTGCATGTATAAACCCATTACAGCAGTATAAACCTGCCTTACATCCTTAAAATAAGGTCTGTTGTTACACATCTCAAATAGCAGGTTATTTGAAAAGAAGGTGCAGAAATGTTTTGCAGATGTTTTGTTTTTCATCCTAAATAATGATGAGATACAAATAACTTTCCCTTTCAAGGTAAAACAGAATAACCTGACAAATTTTAGCATGTGTGCAGAGTAATTAGATCATATTAATTCAGCACTCTAAAAGAAACAATAGCAATGAGAGAAAACTCTTACTCTTCTGCTGATCTCTCTCCAGTGAGTCAGTGAGATCCTTCTGCTTTATGTTCCTCAGGATGTGGAGTGTGATCTTCAGAGACCTCTCACTGCCACAGGTCTCCAGCATCTTCTCAACTATGTGCAGGACCTCAAGGTCCTCCTGTTGTCTCTCAGTGCATTCTGGGTAATACTGACTCAGAAACTGGCTCTGAAACTGTATCAATTCATCCTTCTTCAGCTTCATCAGAGTGCGTTGGAGAGACTGAAATAAACACATGAGAAGATGAGCTGTATCAGAGAGACTGAAATAAACACATGAAGAGGTGTGCTGTATCAGAGAGACTGAAATAAACAAATGAAGAGGTGTGCTATATCAGAGAGACTGAAATAAACACATGAAGAGATGTGCTATATCAGAGAGACTGAAAAAATACATGATGAGGTTCAGCTCCACATTTTCTATATTTGGTTCATGACGAGCAATTTGTCTTCCACTGTCACTATGACTACTTTTCACCAGAATCATGGTGTGAGCCACACTTTGGGAGAACAATATGCTTGGGGAAACATGATCAACATTCCTTTGGAGAGTACTGTTTTATTGATATGATAGCAACAGCCATTTTAAGGTTCTAAAACAGAATGTAAATAATCACTGAGGAACACACTGTATCTATGTGTAGAAGGTATAAATATGTACACTGATTATGATATCTAGAATTTAAAGAAATATCACATATTTTTATGAGAGTTAAATCCTTTCACCGCTCTCGCTTCTCCCAACTTACTTTCAGACTGCTGGACTCTGCTGATGGCTGAATCCTGTAAAGAGGGTGGTGAAGCATTAGAAATAGGGTAGCAGAAGTAGTAATAAAGATAGAGCATATGCAAAATATAAATATAGGAAAAATACAAATAAAGATTATGCTAGAAATACACTTTAATCATATATTAAAATTGATTGTTTACAACCAAACATGACCTTTATTGACACAACACTCAGAATGTTCATTGAAAGCTAGGTAGCAAAACAATCTAGCAAAAATACATCTGTGGAAGGGAAAATCATGTTTTCAAAGAAGAATGGACCAACAAACATGTCTTTATAATGCCATCTTTCAGAAATGCTAACCTGTCTACTTTGAACAGAAACAGTTGCATAAAAGTGTACATACAACATTCAATGCATCCTATCCTAAAGAATTTAGGGCCAATGGGAACATCCAGAAGAAGAGATAATGAAAGACAGAAAAATTAAAACTGGCATGCCCAGAGAATCAACTTATGTTCTGTTTCAGCTGAAAAAGAGAGGGAGTTCAGTATAGTGCCCCCATAAAATTCCTTTGAAAATCAGGCCTTTTACACTGCCTAAAGTCAATGGGAGCAATAATATCACACGCAGCTTGTGCAGAGCTAAATCTGACAAGCTGCTTGGCACCACCCCTGCAGACTCACAAAAATAAATGAATAAACAAACAAATGAAAATATTCAACTCTGTAGTACTACAACATCCAATATGGTTATTCATTTCAATACAACGTGATGGTTTGCCAGCAGTCAATGCTTTACCCCTTATAGATTTTACATAAAATTAATAAAATTGAAAAAACAGTACTCAGTAGGGATGGGAGAAAAATTGATTCAGTTACAAACTGAAATTGTGGCACTGATGAAAAATCGATCCATTAATTTAAAAAATGCACATCATTGCATTTGCGTCATTATGCTAATCTTACCCTCTTCAAAGAAACTCACAAAATGAACTCTGTTTTTGTTTGGTAACTTTAATTATCCCCGATCTCTAGAATGTTTTTTTTTTAAATTTGCAACGAAACTCGGGGCTTATGGGACAAGGCTAGCAGCATATACAACAGCACCAACAACGCCACTGCTTTCTCCTCTGCTTCTGTCTATTTCTATCTTTTAAGCTATTTGTTTTTAATTTTACTTCCCGTGTCAACATGATCTACCAGGAAAAGAAACAAAATAAATAAACTTAAATTTTACCATTTATCTTTAACATCAATTGTACCCATTGTCTTACTAAATGTATATTTCAAGGAAAAAAACTAAACAAGCATAAATTATATGTATCGGGGAATCATATGTACCTCGAGCTCAGACAAATGATGCCATCCAACACTCTTGGTATGACATGACCGAGTGAGGGCTGGGACATACCCAACCGGTCTGCTATTTCCCACTGGAAAATCCCCGTGTCCAAGAACCCCAGAGTCAACAGGATTTGCAAATGGACAGGTATTGGCTGGTTGCGATGTGTGTGGTGCTCCAGCGCCGCCCAATTCAGCACAGAGTTCCAAGAGCACAGCTTGCATTAAGTGAAACCGATTCATGAGCCAGTCATCATCATGGGCAAAAAAGTCGGCACAATCCCTGAAGACCTGTTCCTGTCACACCACACCACTCACAATATCTTCTAGCAGTGCCAACGCAGCCATGGTTATGCTATCTTGCTATCATCAGATGCTTTAGGTCCATTTATGTGAACAATATAAATTGATTGATAATGCATTGATTTCTCACATCTGTTGATTTAATGTATAATTTATTCATGACCAAAAAAAAACTGATTATGAATGATAATGTGAACATAAATACTCTCAAGAAAAAGGAAACAATGCAATTTTTATTGGTCTCTAGGATGTGCTATTTAGAGCAAATATGTGCCCTAAATGTGCGTACACATGAATCAAACTTATCTATCTGTATGCATATTTTCACATCAAGTAGAAGTTTTATAAATCCCAAATTGTGTGTTAAAATCATCGTACACACATTTTGGAGCATTTTTTGTGTGTATGCATGGTTTAAAAAGGAGGCCCCAGACATTTTTATTCTACTTTATTTTGGGTTGGGAAGGATGTGGTGGGGCCAGAGAAAACCAATAAGGTGGTCCCTGCTGTAGAGTATTGTAAGAGGACACTGGTATGGTAGATGAACTGTCATATATATGTATTAAACTGGGAACTGTATTCCTACTTTGACAATGTACAGTATAGTTACTGTATTGTTGCAATAATTATAATATTTACAGTATTCTACATGTATATTCTACAGAACTGAAAGACCACTATGTTGAGATGAAACAGAAAAACTTTTAACACTTGAGCCAAGAGACTGATATTGTCAATATGGCTATAGTGAAAAATGCAATAACACTAAAGCAAATGGAAGCTCAAATCATTGAAGACTATAGTACATTCCAAAATATTGTGAGTTTTGAACATCTCAGCTTTGTCCTACAGTGAAAATTAATCACTCAATGAAATGAACCAGTGTCATTTGAGAGAAACCCATGCACACCTGAATGTGACATGGTACAACTGATCTACACCTGAATGTGAGCAGTGACAGTTATATATAATAATGCAATGAATATATGAACCTGTTCCCTTACCTTAGATCACCTGTGAATCTTCCACTGAAATTCAATGGCCTTGTCACTGAGTTGTCACTCTTAACTGACACACAGCTGGGTACAGGTGACCCTGCTCTTTCCTGCTGGATGCTGTTAAAGAATACACACATTACATGTTTGTATTACAGATGTTTGGTGATGGTGAAAACAGCCAGTTGTGACACCAGCTGCCTGCTAACTTAAAGCAATTCTCAGGTGTCTGACAAGGAATATTAATTTTGCACAATTGATAGTTATGGGTCTTATGGTCATTATGGGTGAGACTGTTATTTCAGAAAATATCAAATCAATTTTCATTTTAGGATTTTTAGAGCAGATTGATTGCTTGTTTAGTTACCTTGCATCAGCTGTGAACTGTCCTCTGAGATTGGGTGATTCTTCCATTGAGAATAAACTCTTCACTGACAAACAACTGAATACAGCTGACCCTGCTCTATCCATCTGGACCCTGTGGACAAAACATAGAGAATATTAAAAGTACACAATGATAGTACAGATTATTTGGTAAATGGGAGCAAATATACTCAATGAGTTCAAGCTGCCACCACCTGTTGCTGACTTAAACCAAGGAAACTCTCCCATGGTCAAACTAAAAATATTCCTTTTCCATAATTATCTTGGATGAGGGTGAGACTGCTACATTGGAAAACATGGGAAAACTCACAGCACATGGAGACAGAGCTTCCAGTTAACCTCATTCTCTCACTGCAGCTCTAAATCACAGCACATGGAGACAGAGCTTCTAGTTAACCTCATCCTCTTACTGCAGCTCTAACTCACAGCACATGGAGACAGAGCCTCCAGTTAACCTTATCCTCTTACTGCAGCTCTAACTCACAGCACATGGAGACAGAGCTTCCAGTTAACCTTATCCTCTTACTGCAGCTCTAACTCACAGCACATGGAGACAGAGCTTCCAGTTAACCTCATCCTCTTACTGTAGCTCTAACTCACAGCACATGGAGACAGAGCTTCCAGGTAAGCTCATCCTCTTACTGCAGCTCTAACTCACAGCACATGGGACAGAGCTTCCAGTTAACCTCATCCTCTTACTGCAGCTCTAACTCACAGCACATGGAGACAGAGCTTCCAGTTCACATCATCCTCTTACTGCAGCTCTAACTCACAGCACATCTACCTATATTTGAATGTGACATGGTACACCCCAAATACACCTGAATGTGAGCAGTTACTAGTCTACATTATGTTAATACAATGAATGAACCTGTTCACTATCTATCGATGCATGATTGCATAGCATTCTATTCACTCAAATAGGCTTGATTATTTCATGCACAAACACCTTAATTCACCTTAATTCAATCTATGTGATGCAATTGGCTGGGAGAAGCCAGATATTTATGAACTAAGGGGGTTGTTTTAGTGTATTGAGTTCATATTACACATGTAAATTGTTTTTCAATGCGTATATGATATAATCGTGTGCATTGTACTTAAATTCAATGAAAAACAACTAAATTCAATGCTTTTGAATCAACAAGACTAAATTCATTTTAAGTGAAAATTCTTAACATGCCTCGCGGTGTGACGATTATGAATTGTATTGATTAATCTGGATGACCAACTAAGATTTTATACATTTTCAGAGTGTTGTTATGCTCTATACCTGTGCTTGCTACCAATTGTGCTACTGCTGGAGGTGACTGTGTGGTCACCATGAATGAGGAGTGTTGCCATTAAAAGAGCCTGCCTGGTTCATGCAAAGTATTTTTGGGTTGGCTCAGAATGGTTATTCTAGCAAAACAGTTCTTGCGCATTCCACTCTACCACTCTAGCATAATTCACATACATTGGTTGGAAATAATTTTATTGATTTTAGTGCACTGAACTGATAGTTATATTTAAGTCCTTGCTTTAATTTTTTGTAAGACAAAAAATTAAATATTGTCTTAATTTTTTGTAAGACAAAAAATTAAGACAAATCTAAAATAATAATTCTGTGAACTTTATACATTTTCAAATATATCAGTGTCAAGACCACACATGGACAACATTCCAGCGCAAGGTTCCAGCGCTGGTCTCTGGCTCCCCAGAGAGACTACTTTTATAAACGGCTCAACCTGTCTCATCCTGTCATTGTTTTTCTAAAGGATCTGCAGTGGGTTCTTTTTCATAAGAAGAAAAGGTGTCTGCACTGATAAACGTCTTCTACATCGGTGGTTCTTAATTGGGGGGTGCAAAAGGGGCCCTCAGGGAGTTCCAGGGGGGTCTTGAGATGATTGTAAAATACTGAAAGCTCCAATCACAAAACATCAATACATAAGTAATTATTTAGCTAAATAAATAACACAAAATTAATAGCATATAAAATTAACCTTTTTTTCTTTATTTATATGTCACATTCTCACATGTCTGCTTTAAATGGTAGAAGATAATAAAGAAGAAATTTGCCTTGTAAATATTTGAGGATTAAATGTTTTTTTAATCACTTTTATGGAGTTAAATGGAATAAGCTCAACTAACTGGAGTGCATACAGATTGAGTTATAACGGTTACAGACAAGTTGCAGACAGCAGTACAATGGGAGGAGCTGAGGAGCCTGCTCCTCCCTCCACCTCTCCCGGCACCACAACTCTGATACACAAAAGTCACTCTGAGGTACACAAACGGAGACTGATATACACAAATACACTCTGATATGAAAGTCACTCTGAGGTACACAAACGCAGACTGATATACACAAATACACTCTGATACGAAAGTCACTCTGAGGTACACAAATGCAGACTGATATACACAGATACAGTCTGATGCACTACACAAATACACATTATAAAAACGGTTATACAAATAAATAATGTATTTAAGTGTGCAAATAAGAGTAACCTATTGCAAAAGGATTTTTCATTTGAAGAATAGTTTATAAAAAAGTATTTTACACATTTTTCATATTGAATAATAATAATAATAATAATAATAATAATAGTTATTATTATTATTATTATCACTTGGGCAAACTGCAGTTTTTGGAATCAGCTGGTTAAAATTGACGCAGATGTGGTCCAGGCAACATCTCAAAGTGTTTTTAAATACATATGCAAAATGGAAATGATTGTTCTCATGGTACATCACATACACCCTGTGGGCTGCGTATCTTGCATAATTTTGAATTTATAAAAGCATTACATTAACAGGAAGCAGTATTGGCCAAGAAACGGACAATTTTATTGTCCCTCACTCTGAGTATTTTGTCGTTACTATGCAGTCTTTATTTTAAATATTATCAATTCCCATTAAATCGCTGCAACATGCCCAATGACAAAATCAGCAAGAGTCAAATACCCCACAAAGCAGATAAACGGCTGCCTCAAACAACAAGCTTTCCATGTATACACAAGCTATATTTTCATGTATTTATTTGCCTTTTAAACATCATTCTTACACAGTCATATCTTACACAATCAGTCATATCAAAATTCTTTTTATCTGTGTATCCGTAGACAAAACTCTTTAATAATTAATTATAAATAGCAAATAGTTTCAATACTGAATACTGACAGCATCCAACAGAAATTAGATAATAACTTTACCTTGAGGGTTTTTCTAAAGGATCTGAAGATTTTCCATTCAGTTTTCAAAAGTGTGCTCTTTGTCTAAATGAAGATGTTTCTAGACTGATAAATTCTTTCTAAACTGTTACTGATGGACATGCACAAGAAATTGAGTTTTGCTTAGCTGTGAGCGTGGGGAGAGTAGCTGTGTTTTTGCATGTACAAGCCTTGTGGGCGTGGTGAGAGTAGCTGTGTTGTTGCACATACATGCCTTGGCTCTTAAAGAAACAGTGTGCATATTTAGGGTAGAGCTGTTCCCCAAGTGAGAAAGGACTGTCTGCTGTGATGGAAATCTGTATTATTAATATGCACTGGTGCTATTACCCTGTAAAATGTATTTACCTATTATTCTGCAGCATGTATTTACCTATTAGATTCTGTACAATGTGTTTAACATTAAAATCATTAAGTATCATGTGGGATAAATAATGTATGCTGGTGGAAAAGTACAGGGCAAGAAGAAAGACATCGCTGACCCTTATCATATATGCTGTCAATTGCATGGTGATGTATTCCACTGTAACACCTAGTTATTATTATAACTGGGACCTCACAGTGAGGGCAACTGATAAGGTAGCTGAGGATTTGATTCACAAATCACAAACACTATGGAAACACATAGGCGATGTACACTCAGCTGATGACTTACACTGTACTGCATTTGTTCGTTTTGAAGGACCAGATGATCAGTTCAAAGAAGAACGGTTTAGAGAAGGCCCGACATCAGAAAGGCTAATTAGCAATGGTTTACTGGTCTCAAGGGATTGTGTGGATTTAGTTGTTAATCTAACTTTGTCCCAACAAAAACAGTTTTAAATACAGAATTCTAAATCACACGTTTCATAGCAAAAAGCCAGTTGGTCATGACAACAGATTGGCCGTTTGTTAAAAATTTGGAAATGCTTTTAATTTCTCTGCAAAATTAAAAGCATTTCGCAGAGACTGGTCCAAGATGTGCACGCAATAAATGCAGCTGTACACGCCATACATAATAGCAGAACGATAGGACAGGAAAGGTTTGGTGCCATTTTAAAGTTACCTAAATCACAAACTAAAGAACAGCTGTTGTAATTATTAGTCTCCACATTGTGGTGACTGCAACTGTTTGACTACGCCACCTTCTGATTGAGGGGCAGAAGGAACACCATGACTTACATACAATACCAAGATGATCAATTTCCCCCCGCGGAGAACAAGGAGGCTCTGAGACATGAATTAGGAAGATACCAATAATCTTTATTACAAGAATGTTAAAATCGAAAGTATTCATTAAAAAGAAATCATTATGCTATTTCCCCCTTTATTGGGATGACCCGGGTCCATCTCTGCAGTGTCAGCCCCGTTTCCATCACCGGTTCCTGGAAGAAGGTGAGAAGAACAGACGCACCACATGCACATGCAACCGGATACAATTACAAAGTCATTCCGTAGCACACGTTAATTTAAGGTTACTGTACCCACTATCACCATTAACTGTAAGGGATGCCAGTGGCTGCGTTCCAATACTCAAATTGAGCACAATGATGTCACCCAGAAATGTGAAAAGACTTCCATGGTAGGATACATCAAAGTATCCTTCGTTTGGAGGAAAGGAGGAGACAAGAAAGGAGGAAAGGAGGACGTGAGATTTCGTTTTGGAACAGTGGAGGGAAGGAGGACACATAATCAGCCTCCGGGGCACGGAGGAAAGGAGGGGAGGAAAGGAGGAAAGGAGGAGATGAATTTGAGTATTGGAACGCAGCCCATCCCACTAAATATTTCACCATCGAAAAGTTCTAAAACATGACAAGGAATGTACCAATACTGAGGGATAAGTGCCAGAACAGTAAACAGTAATCCGGAAATTTACAAAAATGGGAAAACTGTTGTTTGCGTTTTCAAACATATCCACATTGATGTGATGTATTCACGTTTTTGAGATACGAATGGTAATTTTACCAATGTAAAATTTAGCGAGTTTATGTTGCGGTAAGTTTATTTATTCCTTATAAAAAATTTTATGTTACATCATGAGCAGAATGCGAGAAACTGACATTTGTATTTTAATACATGAAAAGGGCTGGCAGCGTTAAAGAAGCGTGATTGGCTTTGGTTCCTTGGAGTCAAATTATTACTTCGTCAATAGCCGATGTCGACTTTTTATGATGGGTGAATCGGATTAGATGTTCCAATTTTTGATTCATCTCCTCCTTTCCTCCACTGGTTTCCTCCCCTCCTTTCCTCCACATATTTCCGGCATATTTCCAGGGTAGGAAAAGAGGGGAGGAAACGAGCGGAGGAAAGGAGGAGATGAGAAAAGGCATTGGAACGCAGCCACGTCTTTTCGGAAGGGGAGCGGAAAGAACAGGAGGAATATATAAGAGTGAATTCCAACAACATTTACAAACAAATAACTCTGGAAACAGTGTCTGTCACAATTCCTTTAAGAAAGGAAAACAAAAGTATTAGTATTGCATATAGCCAGCCACATTCTTAACCAACATACAAATCCACGATTCAACATCGCCATATCATACTTTACTGGTTCGCCACTGAAAGATTACTGCAGACCTGAATCAGATGGCACAAGTGTAAGGACTAATTTCATTCCCATGCTGCAAGCCTGGACAGGAACCTGGACACTGGTGACCCCGACATGATCAAAGACGGGTTATCCATTAGTACCATAAATACCAGCAGCCACGTCAACCATGAACACTGGGAAAAACTGAGGGGGGCATGCGGGTGAGACAGCTGCAGAGTTGGAAACAAATAACTGATGGTCATTGGAATGGGTTAAATTGTACCCCGGTATGTAAATAAGTGTGTATAGCCCTGAGAGCACCCCTGCAGGGACTCCGTCCATACAGGATGAAAGATGCAGGAGTGTTTGTCTTTCAAATTACTTTTGTGCCTGTAGGGGTGGCCTCATGGCAAGCTAGGGGAAAGGGTTGTAGAGTGTGCCTGGCAGAATCCTATTGGCTGACTGAAGGACATTGGGGAGTGGAGAGGGTTGCTCAGGATGGCATTTAAGGGAAGCTTAGTGATACATTCGGAGAGCATTGCTTAACAAGCTCCTGGCGGCCATAGTCCTTTCCGGAATAATGGGGGGTGCATACTTTGCTGTTTATCCTTGTCTTGTCTTGTTGATATCTCTACATGTAACATCATGATGGTGACAAATCTTGTGCACTGCAATAAACATTGTTACATTTTCTATTCACAATAATGCTTCCTATTCATTCTATTTCATCTAGGTGTGTGACCAAGGGGCATCCAGTGTGGCAGCTGAGGTACAGAGGCTTTCCCGAGGTTTGTCCCGGATACAGGGCCCCAGGTTCTGCAGCTTATCCTGTTCTGCTTGTAACATTTGTCGCAAGACTAGCGGGGTATGCTCCCTAGGATCTCAACTCTAGCCGATCTAGGCCTAGAAACCTCTGAGTGTAGCCAGACACCACTGTAGGCAGATGGATGTAAGCCAGGCTGAAGGCAGCCAGACACCATAGCAAGCCACTAGGTGTAAGCCTAGGTTGCAACAAGTCCCTTTAGGTTGTAGGAGCGGTCAGACACCATGGCAGACCATTAGGGTGTAAGCCTAGGCTGTATGCAGCCAGACACCGCGGCAGACCACTGAGTGTAAGCCTCGACTGTACTACTGTCATAGACCTCTGAGTGCGGCCAGACACATAGCAGGCCACTAGGTGTAAGCCTAGGCCGCAACAAGTCATAGACTTCCTAGATCCGCTGCGTTCATATCTTAGGTTGGGGACCTGAATCCTGGGGCGAACCTGGTTATGCCCTGCACTCTGTTGTCAGCACCTGTTTATCTGTTTGATAACTGCCTATGGAAGTGTGCATAGAAGTCTGTTTCATTGTTTAAGTTCCCTTTAGGTTTGATACCTTGTGTTGCCCTAGACTACAAGCGGATTCCAACGTGGTACGAGTGGAAATCAACTACTGAGCGGCAACATGGAGGGGACACAACATAACTGACATCACTGCAACAAAACCACACATTTGTCACCTAACTTTCTTTCCCTCATAAACTAACTTCTTCCTTACAGTTTGGCGTAGTCGGCAGGATACCTCTTACAGGGACATCTCTGGACAGGTACCGTCAGGTTTTTCACCTGGATAAGGTAAGCGTGTTCTTTGTGTTATATGAGGACAGGGACAGAATTGTGTCCACCCATATATAGACACGTATATAGAGGATCGACATATCCTTGGTAGGCCCTGGGACCGTAGAAACCGGGCAATTCACAGAATAGTCCCTTCGGGGTTAGTGAACATGGAAGGTAGGGAAAGAAAAATGTGCATAGAACATTCATAAAGGCATGGGATACTGTAATGGCAGGCAATAGGCTCTTTAACAGAAAGGTCTTAGTGCAGACTGCAGTGAGGAGTAGATCCTCCTGTGGTGGCAGAAGACTGGGGCAGTCAAGAGCACCAAGCAATATAAAAGAGTTACTGCATTAGGATATTTTGTATATCTTACGAGTAGGAGAATTGCATCCATTAACAGTGCCAAAACCTCCCGGCTAAAAGAAACAAAACGGCGACACAGGATTTTGTATGAAGTATGTAACATGCAGAATATCATCATTATTAGAAATACTAAAGTTAAAACTACAATTAGAGTATTATGAAAATAACCCCCCACAATTTGGCAATAGAAGCAAAAATATGTGAAACAGCAAATAAATTAGAATTGTATTTAAGAAGCAAATGCATGCATTAGAACTCTCAAGAAGTGTTTTGAAGTAACAGGCCTGTCATTTCCGTTTTTCGGAAGGCAGGAAATACATTTTCTGTGATGAAATAAAGGCATAAACAAAAATAAAGAAATAATCTAAATAAATAAATAAATAAAATAACTAAATATATCAATACATACAGTGCCTATCATAAGTATTCACCCCCTTGGATGTTTTACCCTTTTATTGCTTTCATTAATCAATCATGGTCAATAAAATTTGGCTTTTTTCACACAAAAAATTATCGGAAAAAACTCTTTATGTCAACGTGAAAACAGATTTCTACAAAGTAATGTTAATGAAACAAAATTATATAAAGAAAAATAATTGTTTGCATAAATATTCACCCCCTTTTAAATTTAATGGGCAAATTCAGTAGAGGTCCATCCAATTGGTGCCAATAGTCTTCATAGTGCCATGAAAGGGACCCCCTGACCCATGGTGGGATAGATTACTGAAACAAAAATGTGCCTTTTGTTTAGAATTAACTGATGTATGGCACAAAGTACTCATATCCATACCTAGTAAACTGATACATAATGTCACAGATGCCCTGCAAACAGGGACAATAATCCAAGCTTGACTTGGGGAAACTGAGGTGGATGTTTTAGAGATGCTAAAAGCGAAAAGTTAATGTACTTGCTTTAAGGGGTCCTGTCACATCCTTCTGGTCCAGCAGTATAGACCACATGCAAAGAGAAAATTTTGATATGCTGAGAAAGGAATATTCAGGGTGTGATTATTCATTAAGAGTGTGATTAGGAATAATTAGTTATTGTTGTTATTGAAGAATAACAGCGGGCCTCACGTGCAACAAGCACTTTTGTATGGGGGACCAGCAGATAATGTATTTGCTGGCATTGTTGCATAGGCAACCAATATTGAAATAAGGCTTAAGCACCATCAAAAGAAACGAACCCTATAGCAGCTGTACGATGGCAAACAGAAGTAGAATATAAAGATAAGCAATTGTCTGGTAACAAATATAAAGCGTAGCTTCTGTCAAAAGCCCGGTCATGATCAGGACACATGTTGGGCCCTTGGAAGGGGCAACCCCCCGAAAGGGTATAGACTTTCTAGCAACCATAGAGTTACACCATCTAAGCAAACCTCCATGACGCTGAGCAGACAGACTGCGACAAGCCTGAAATAAATCCTTACATAAAGAACTAGCATAACTGCACGTAAATTCTCTATAGGGACATGTAGCCTCCACAACACTAAGAGGCATTGTACAAAGCGGTAACAGATTAAAAATTACTACCAACCTTGGAAATCGGTTGTGTAATATATTAATTGATACTGGTACTGCATGATCCTGTACAGATATTCAGTTGCCCCTAACTATTACAACAGTGATAGTGAAAGGAATCAGCGACACGTGCATGATAGCAACACAAACTTATCCAACTTCAATAGATTGAGGAGCCATTGTGATAAAAGAACCACTATGGTACATACCTAATCATAGTGAGGGTACCGTGCTGGGTATGGACATTATGCTGAAGACTGGGTTTGTTATCTACTGCTTAGAGAAACATATTAGAATGAAGAACACATTCTAGAATGAGTGTAATGACAACATCAGTTGTATATTAAGCATCTCAGGGCCATTAGCGGTCCAACAATTAATAGTCCAGCACAGCACAATTTGGGCAAAAGATACAAAATAAAACCTGAGGCCAGAGACAGCCATTCTAGAAATCATTCAGGAAGTAGAAAAGAGACGCATAGTGAGGAAAAGTAATCCTGTTACTACTTCACCTATGTATCCAGTACCCAAGCCCGACGGGTCTTGGTGACTGACCATTAATTACCAATCTCTTAATAATGTCCTACCAAAGGTAACTCCTATCGTTGCAAACCTGGCTACCGTATGAAGTGATAGCAGCACAGATGCATGCTGGTTTACTGTATTAGATATAGCTAATGGTTTTGGTCTTTACCTGTGCAGAAGACAGACCAGTGGAAACTAACATTTACAGCCGCAGGGGATGCATAACAGCCCAGCAATCTTCCACCATATGGTGGCAGATGTCCTCAAACTACCAGTAGGTATGGGGGAAATGTTAAAAGGTGAAGACAATATACTAGTGGCTACAGCAAGCTCACAAGAGGAGCACCGGCTCTTGGTAGATACAGTTTTTTCATACTTTGGGCAAGGCAGGCTTTAAAATGAATAGGACTAAAGCACAAATTGCAATGAAGTAATTTCAATACCTAGGTTATACCCTTACGCCGACTGGTAAATCTTACTACGGACAGACAGAAAATTCTTTCTGAACTACCACAGCCACAGATTCTTACAGCCCACCGGCAAAGTTTAGGTACAGTGAACTATCTTAGAGAATTTATCCTAGACTATGCTAGGGCCACCTCACCCTTATATGACCTTATGAAAAGTAAGACAAAACCACTAGAAATACCTGAGTGGAAAAACGAACGTGAAGAGGCGTTCTGAATTAAATAGAAAATTAGGTTCTGCGCCTGACTTGGGCCATCCCAATAGTGCAAACTATTTCATATACAGGTTGACACCCACAAGAACACTATTAGTGGCATTTTAGCTCAAGACCATGATGGCCAGTTTCATCCTATAGTTTCATCCATATTATAGCAGAAAAAATGTCCCCTGTAGAATAAGGATTTGATACATGCAAACAGCATGTATTTGCAGGTCATTGGATGATAAGCACCACTGAACCATTTGTGGAAATATGTTAATTGTCATTGAGTGGAATGAATTTTCAGACAAAATGAATGTGCTTAAGAGTTGATTGGGATGTGGTAAGTTGTGTAATAGTGCAGGCATATGACATGGCGATTTAATACCTGCAGAGAAAACAGGAGTGGATGGATAGTGGTATGTGAATGAGGGGTTGTCTGAAAAGTCTTCCCTTGAATGTTTGTTTTAACAACTCAAGCAGTTTGTTTGTCGCAACAAGCAATAATGCAAAAATTGAAATTACTACATGGTTAAGAACTTAACCTTACATACGTATAAACGCAGACACATAACTACACATAACTTCACATTTCACTGATATTCTGACTGCATATAACAGTACACACACGCACACATAGATATATCTATAGATATAATATAATTTCATGTGGAACAAGTGAAAGGAGGACCCACAGGGTCTTGGTACCTGTGGAAATGACTCCAATAAATGGATACATTATAACTTAATGTTGGACATAGCAACATTGTCACAATTTCACAACTTACGGGGATCACAAACTAAGTCATGGCCCTCCAACATTTCCAGCACCAAAGGGGGGATAATTAAAAGGAATATTGACATAACATTGGTGAATGATGTACTTATTGTTTTACCACATGTTTCATGTACTTCCTCTAATATACAATCCCAGTTATTCTGACCATAACACTAGGTCACATCTACTGTGGCAAACTCAAATGGAAAAGGTGATGTCTGACTACATCAGCATACATTCCAATATCATATTTGGTATTTGTCATAGAAACACAAACCTTTGCATTGCTCACATTATATGTAACTCTGTGTAATAACTCCCGCACCATTTACTTAACATGACACAGTCTCATGATTTGTTGTTCTAGATTTGTTCACCATAGCAAGACAAGAAATTGAGGATTTACAGTTAACAGAAAGTAGCAAATATGTATGTTTGTATTTAATGTGCCAGCTTCCTTTTATACATCCTGATCAAATCTATCCTAACTCCTCAACCCTGCGTGATGATAAACTGAGACCTTTTGCTTACTATTCTCAGCAGCTGAACTCTGTGGTACAGGGTCTTCCTGTCTGTCTACAATCAGTAGCAGCTGCAGCTCCTACCGTTGTGGCCTCGGCTCCTCTGGTACGACACAGACTTCTAACTGTTCTTTTTCCTCATGCAGTTGCATCTATTCTCCTGCAGAGCAAAACATTGCATTTTTCCTCAGCACCTACCCTCCATTACCTTCATACGCTGCTGTCACTCCCTAATATTACCCTGCAATGCTGTACAGTTCTTAACCCAGCCACCCTTCTCCCCACTGAGGAAGATGGAGAGCCTCATGATTGTCTGGCTGCAATCACCTCTCAGGTAATTCCCAGGCAGGATCTTTCTTCCTCACCTCTTCCTTACAGTGATCTGCTCCTGTTTGTGGATGGCTCTGCCAGAAGAGACAGTGTCACTGGTGAGGCATGTGTGAGCTATGCAACTGTCCACACTCAGTCTAGGAGTCTGCTCGACTCCCTTCTCATCTTTCTGCACAAGCTGCAGAACTCTTTGCTCTTTACCACAGCATGTTCTCTTGCTTAAGGTAAGTCTGTTACAATCTACAGTGAAAGAAGGTAAGCTTTTGGGTTTGTCCATGACTTTGGCACACTGTTGAAGAACAGAAGCGTTCCTTACATCTCAAGGAACTACAATACTGCATTCTCACTTGGTGGTTAATCTTCTTGATGCTATTCTGTTATATACCATCTGACGTAGCATAGTGCAAACGTCAGGCTCACACCAAGACATGTTTTTTTTGATCCACAGGGCATCTGGCAGGGGCCTATCAACAAACCTTGTCTTCCACATTGACTTTTCCGTTACATGGCAAAATTGACCCATGGTTCGGACCATGTGTTAAAAGGAGGGATGGTAAGTATGATCAACATTGGGATACAATAGGGTTCACAACTTTAACCAAAATATTTCTAAAAAGATGTCTAATTTGTGCACAGAATAATGTGGGAAAAGGAGAGAAAATATCTGCATCTGCACACCCGACACCCTCAATGCCGTTTGACCACATCATGATGGATGTAATTTAACTCACACCATCTCGAGGTTACAAGTACTGTTTGGTGGTGGTGGACACATTTTCAAAATGGATAGAAGCATTTCCATGCAAAAGAGCAGATGCTAAATCAGTAGCAAAGAATCTACTACAAGACATAATTCCCAGATAGAGAATTCCTGCTAAATTCAGTTCTGACAATGGCACTCACTTTGTAAAGGATGTAATTTCATTCCTAGCCAAAAGACTACACATAGATCTGCGCCAACACTGCTGATATCATCCCCAGGGTGGAGAAGATCAAATGGCACTCTAAAAGGAAATCTGACTAAAATGATGGCTGAACCAAAAATGGATTTGGTCACGTTTGCCATTAGTACTAATGAATATGCGCGCAAGTCTTCACACCACCACGTGATTGTCATCTCATGAAATACTCAGCCGAGGCCAATGTCTGTGGGAGTATTTTTATGCTTCTTTCTGTCTTGTATAGTTGTACCACTTAGCTACAGCTGCAGATGTTTTACTTTTGTGAAAATAAGTTATGCTTGGATGATTCCCCTAGACTAATTAGAGAAAAGTAAATAAATGTTGCCTCGCCCAGACTTTTGACTGCATAAGAAAGGTAATGCACTCTATTTCTTTGGACAAAGCTGATGCATTGCTGAATGTACTGCTTCTTCCATAATGCAATATTAAAAAGACATCAAAGACAACTCTCCTGTTCTGCTTTATTTAAGGATATTTGTCCATGACAGTATTTGTAGTTTTGGAAAAAGTTCCCCTTGCCCCACAAACCATGTATATACAAGTCACAACCCCATCATACATTAGTATATCAATGAAATCATTCTCATCTGAGACAAACTGCATATTTCAGTCCTTCACGAGACTGGATCACTAATAATCATGAAAACAACAAAAAAAAAACTTTTCTCAGTATTAACTCACTCTGGGTGTGTTCCAATACTTTTGCTCGTCTACTACCCAGATGTATGTGGAGGAAAAGAGGGGAGGAAACAAGAGGAGAAGATGAAAATAAAATTGGAAAAGCTAATCCGCTCCCTCCATCATCAAATTTGACATCGTCTATTAATGAGGTAGTGATCAAGTAGTAATCACATTTCTCATATGCGATTAATTCCCATTCCCATTAATGCAAATTAGCCAGTTACTGTTTACTGTTCTGGCACTTATACAGGGGGTCCTCCACTTACGAACGAGTTCCGTTTCTACGACTTGTTGTAAGTCGATTTTCAACATAAGTCAGAATTTATATCTAAATTATACTCAAGTTAACTAAGTCACTCACAGGGTGCACACAACACATGAATGACATATACAATACAGTAATTAAATGAAACAGTAATAAAAAAAAGAGAGAACAATTTCTTATCTTTATTTCTGTGGTCGTATTTACGAACCAAACCGCTTAGGTCGAAACTAGGTTTTTTAAATAATTTAGGGGAGTGCGTCATAACCACGAAACATCGTAACTCGAGACCATCGTAACCCGAGGACCCCCTGTACTTGAGTGTTTTTGAATTTTTCAATGGTGAATAATTCCATAGGATTGTTCATTAATCTGACTGGTCTTGAGCACAATAGAGTCACTTAGAAATGGGAAAAGACTTCCATGGTAGGATCCATCTGTGTCAGTTTGTCCTAAATATGGATGGGGGGGGGATTAAGGGCATGTAGGTGGTTTGAATTTGTAACTAGTAATCAATGACATTATCATTGAACGCTGAACATGCTTAAAGGAGGCGGGTTGTGACCAGTCTCGAACCACTTGGGTGTTCTTGGGATCCATCTGGAGGTTACCCATGGAGATGATGAATCCCAGGGAGGAGACCCCAGAGACACGAAATTCACACTTGTCTGGCCTGACATAGCGGTGGTTCTTCTTCCAACTCAATTGTTGGCGATGGTAAGGGCAATACTGTTATGTGCACCTGTTATCCAGAAATAATTTAAATGATTTGTCGAGTTATCCTACTTTAAAAATAGTAATATTATATATAGTGTATATAGTATATATAGTAAGTCTGATCGATAGGAGTACACAAACAGATACAAGGTTGTGGTGCGTGTAAGATACGCACTCCAAAAATCCACTGAAGTCTAACTCTGAATCCGTGTAGAAGGTGTTCTAATGAGAAAAGCCCCAATCTCCATGAATCTCCACCCCAAACATGCAATCTAACTTGAAGTCTCCTAAGCATGAGTAAAGGTTCTAGGTCAGAATATGAGCAGACACTGAAAAGGTGTGCAGCGGGTCAAAAAAGGGTTGAAATTGAGCACAGGCCTGAATAAACCCAAAAAAGTGTTTATTTGCACAAAAGTTTTCAACTAGTTCTTATTTCAGTTCATTGCACAGCTGTTTTAAAAATAATAATCAGTCAGAAGCTGTATTTGTTTCTGAAATAAATCAGACTTGGGCAGTGAAGGGACCTTAATGTATTAAAGTTTAGTCCTCTTATATCTACTGAGCTCCAAAACTATTAACAATGAAAAAGCAGGTAATATTCGCAGTTTAAATATATAATAAAAATACAATTACAAAATGTTAATGAATCCTCAGTTTTTACAATTGATTATTTTTAAGGCAGCTGTGCAAAAAAACTGAAGGTAAATGAAGTGAGGATCCAGACTGCAAAAGTGTAAATAAATAAGTATATTCATTTTAAAGTGTACACAGATTTTTCTTGTTCTGCTGTTAAATTGTTTCAGAAAGAAAGAAACTGTGGGAATAACTAATTTAGCAGTCTTCTTTCAGTTTGTGTTACAACTAATGAAGACAAAGGGGAATCATGTTTTTTTCAGTTAAACATAACTGTTGAAAAATTTCTTTCTTCTTCTGTAACAACAAACCTGTAACTAGGTTATTTGTGTTTTTTGGTATCTGCAAAGCACACAAATGCTGGGCCAATGATATCCACATAAACACTTCAACAGGAATGCATTGCTCCTGCTGAAAGTAGTCTGTTTACATTTTGATGCAACACCTATTGCATCAAAATGTAAACAGACTACTTTCAGCAGGAGCAATGCATTCCTGTTGAAGTGTTTATGTGGATATCATTGGCCCAGCTAATATAACTTATCCCTTTTGCTGCTGTAACTCAAAACCAACAAACTTTGCAGCCTTTTTAGGTTTACTCAACTTAGTTAACCAATTTTAGACAACCTATTTTGAGCCCTTAAAACACAAATTTACAAGATTTCATAAGCTTGACAAAATCGATAAGCTCACCCAACTCAAGCTTAAAAGGATCGACAGTAAATGTGTAATCTGCTCAACGTAATTGTAATTGTTGATAAAATTGTAAATTTCTATTTTATATAACTCAGAAATTCACATATTTAGATGATTTCTCCCCAAAGTTGAATTGACTTAAAAAGGCTTGCAGCTTGTTGCCTTACTTTTTTTACAGTGTATAGTCAAAGTGACCATTGTGTACAGTATTGTAGATATAACTATGTGGTCTTGACAAATGAATGCAGGAATTTGCATCTCTAATTACCCTTTACTAATTACAGCTCATCAACCAAAAAAGATTTACCAAAGGTTACTCTTGTACCTCCATCATGTGATGAGGGCATGTTGACTTTGACTTGTTTCATCTGTACCAGACACAGGAACATTTGGAGGGTTATAAAGATCTCAAATCATTAAAATGTTTAAATACACACCATCAAAATACTTACCACTGACTTTAAACACAGTGTAAATGAACAGCTGTGAGATCCTAAATCTAACAGGTTTAATGGTGCAGGATTGTGAAAATATGAAGGCCTAAATACTTCATCTCATTTCCGCAGTTCTATGCTGAACATTTCCCCACATCAATGTGTGATGTGCACTACGGAATACAATAAAGAAAATAAAACTGAATTTTATTTGAAACAGTATTAGTCATTAGCAATGATCTAAAATATGTGTTAGCTTTTCACGGTATAAATGACCTTTTAGCACTGAAATTGTCTGACTGTGTTTGTAAAGGAAAAAGGTCAGACTGTAACTGTGAGCAGGTAAACATCGATGCAATGTGTCCTGTGGCAACCTTTCAGTATGAGTCACGGAACATTTCACAGAGAAGCTGACAGCTTCCACATCAAAACGAGCTGATTATATTTCCTCTTTCCACCAAACCACAGAAACGTGACAGAGTTCATGGCCAGGAGTTTCACTTACTCTTTTGCTCTCATTAAAAAAAATACAAAACACATGAGCACATAAATTTCTCAGTGACTGGTTATTTAGGTATACATGAGTTTTTCTTCCCCTCTCACTGAAAAAAAAATTGGTCAAGAATAAAATGTTCATAAACTGAAAAAATACCTTTTGAGGTGCTCAAATTGAGGTGCTGCGAATTAGAATGATGATATGAACAGAAAATTTTGAAAAATAATTAGCGGAGAAAAAATAGGAGTTAATCCTATGTAGTGCTACTTCCTGTCACCCACCAAATACTAACATCATAACAATGGGTAATAAGGTAATAATATGTGCCTGATCCAACTGTCATCGATGTTGTCTCAACTACTGCAAGCACAGCCTGAGACTCCCCAACTGCTGAGCCAAGATGGACGGCTCTTCCAAACATCCAGACTCTCGAGGAAGATACACCTCAAACCCAGCTGCTGCTTTTTTGGTTGTGGAAGTACTTTTGGTCACCTCTGGATTTTGTGTACAAAAGATATTCTTTTCTGCGCCATTTCACTAGCCAGCTAGCTTGAAGCTACGTCCCTGCCTTACACTTTCAATTACAAAAACTCTAACTAAATGGTTTCCACTGATTAAATACTGAAACAAGGAAAAAAACGTACTATAACCAGATACTATACTATAGAAATATTCCAGACACTATAACCCTCTTTAGCTTCTCTTAAATCCTCATCACACTCCACAGTGCTTACTGTGATATTTCATCTCATGCTCTTCCTTCACTCCCCTCTCACTTATTTTTGCAAAATGGTGTTTGAGTACAAATGTTTCTTCACCTTGGGGAACAGCTCTACCGAAAATGTGCACTCTGTTTCTTTAAGAGACAAGGGTTGTATATGCAAAAAAACAGCTACTCACCACACTCACAAGGCATGTACGTGCCAAAACACAGCTACTCTCACCACGCTCACAAGGCTTGTACGTGCCAAGACACAGCTACTCTCACCACGCTAACAAAACTTGTACTTCCCAAAACACAGCTCCTCTCACCACACTCACAGTTAAGCAAAACCTCAATTTCTTGTGTATGTCCATCAGTAACAGTTCAGAAGTATTTACCAGCCTAGAAACATCTTCATTTAGAAAAAGAGTACACTTTTGAAAATGAAATGGAAAATCTGCAGATCCTCTAGAAAAACCCTCAAGGTAAAGTGGTTTTCTGGTAAGATCTAATTTCTATTGGATGCTGTCAGTATTCAGTATTGAAACTATTTGCTATTTATAATTAATTATTGAAGAGTATTGTCTAAGGATACACAGATAAAAAGAATTTAGATATGACTGTTAGTGTAAGATGACTGGGTAAGAATGATATTTAAAAGACAAATAAATATTTGAAAATATAGCTTGCGTATACATGGAAAGCTTGTTGTTTGAGGCAGCTGTTTATCTGCTATGTGAAGTATCCTTTGACTCTTGCTGATTTTGTTATTGGGCATGTTGCAGCGATTTAATGGGGGTTTATAATATTTAAAGTAAAGACTGTATTCTTGATGATTCGTTTTGATGAAAATAGTGTGAGGGACAATAAAATTGTCCGTTTCTTGGCCAATAATGCTTCCTGTTAATGTAATGTTTTTATAAATTCAAAATTATGCAAGATACGCAGCCCACAGGGTGTATGTGATGTACCATGAGAACAATCATTTCCATTTTGCATATGTATTTAAAAACACTTTGAGATGTTGCCTGGACCACATCTGCGTCAATTTTAACCAGCTGATTCCAAAAACTGTAGTTTGCCTATAATAATAATGATAATAATAATAATAATTTGTGTATCTCAGACCGACTCACAGCACTCGCCTTCAATTAGATCTTCTATTTAAGCACAGCCTGAGAGGCTGAACGAGACTGGGTTTTGGGCTATTGTTGTGTTCCCCCCCCCACACCCCACACACCACACCTACCACAGAGCCACAGAGTGTATTTGTGTATCTCAGACTGCATTCATAGATTTCTGAGATTTTACTGTATCTGTTTTATTGATGTTTTGTGATTGGAGCTTTCAGTACTTTACAATCATCTCAAGACCCCCCTGGAACTCCCTGAGGGCCCCTTTTGCACCCCCCAATTAAGAACCACCGATGTAGAAGACGTTTATCAGTGCAGACACCTTTTCTTCTTATGAAAAAGAACCCACTACAGATCCTTTAGAGAAACAATGAAGATAAAATGGTTTTCTAATTTCTGTTGGTTGCTGTCATTATTCAGTATTTAAATGGTTTGTAATTAATTAAATAAAAGACTTTTCACTGCATGCTAGCTAAGGATACACAGTTGGAAAGTCAAATAATACTTGAAAATGCATATTTTGAAATGAGGAATTAAAAAGCATATCTTGTTGGTTCAGTTATGTCAGCTGAAAAGTCCAGAACACATAGTTTCTCATTTGCACAAACAGGCAGGCTACCAGTGTTCTGTTTGCTTGACTATACACTACATGCAGAAATATCTTTAAATTAGGAATAGTAATGTATGTAAATAAGCTGTACTGTAATGTGCAACAATAGCATAATTAAAATTCCCAAAAAGAAATAATATAGACTGCAAATGTTGTGACAAGAAGACGCTGAATATCACAGTCCAAAGCGTGAAACCAAGTCGTACGGAAAATGACTTTTAAGAGAGTAAAAAGGGAATATTACTCTGCAAATCGTGGCATGAACCCACTGTGGAGACTGATAGGAGAGCAAGGACAAACATGCATGCTTATGTTGATAAAATAAGCAGGGGCTCCATCAAAATTCTTTTGAAAGATTTATGGAAATATGACTCTAATCTAAGTTGCAAATACCATCACTCATTACAAATTTCTCAATTTAGAGCCAAAAATGGCATGTGCATGATAGCCTACATAATGTATGTTTGAACAAAAAGGTCAGACACGGGATGGTTATGCTCACTGTAAGTGGAAGTGAAAATGTCATTTTAAAGCTGACAATATTGTATTGTAATTACTAACGGATGAAATAGGACTGGATTATGAAACACTGGTGACATTTGCCTAAATATACAGTTTCTAACAGGGATGTAAAAGGGTACAGTTATTGTACTATGTTTTTAAATATTAAAAATATATACTTGAGCAATTCAATATGTATCCTTACTGACATTCTTTAACTAAAGGGCAACCACATTCTACAGAATCTAATAGGTAAATACATGTTGCTGAATAATAGGTAAGTACATTTTACAGGGTAATAGCACCAGTGCATATTAATAATACAGATTTCCATCACAGCTGTACCGCAAATGTGCACACTGTTTCTTTAAGAGCCAAGGCATGTACGTGCAAAAACACAGCTACTCTCACCACGCTCACAAGGCATGTACGTGCAAAAACACAGCTACTCTCTCCACGCTCACAAGGCTTGTACATACAAAAACACAGCTACTCTCACCACACTCACAGCTAAGCAAAACCTCAATTTCTTGTGCATGTTCATCAGTAACAATTGAGAAAGTATTTACCAGTCTAGAAACATCTTTATTTAGAAAAAGAGCACACTTTTGAAAACTAAATGGAAAATCTTCAGATCCTTTAGAAAAACCCTCAAGGTAAAGTTATTATCTAATTTCTGTTGGATGCTGTCAGTATTGAAACTATTTGCTGTTTAAAATGAATTATTAAAGAGTATTGTCTAAGGATATACAGATAAAAAGAATTGTTTGTTGTTTGAGGCAGCCGTTTATCTGCTTTGTGGGGTATCCTTTGACTCTTGCTGATTTTGTCATTGGGCATGTTGCAGATATTTAATGGGGATTGATAATATTTTAAGTAAAGACTGTATTCTTGATGATTCGTTTTGATCAAAATAGTCAGAGTGAGGGACAATAAAATTGTCCGTTTCTTGGCCAATAATGCTTCCTGTTAATGTAATGTTTTTGTATAATAAAAATTATGCAAGATACGCAGCCCACAGAATATATGTGATGTACCATGAGAACAATAATTTCCATTTTGCATATGTATTTAAAAACAGTTTGAGATGTTGCCTGGACCACATCTGCGTCAATTTTAACCAGCTGATTCCAAAAACTGCAGTTTGCCCAAGTAATAATAATAATAATAATAATAATAAATATAGCCGCGATTAGGCAATTAAGGGAGAAAGCCCGTCATCATGGACATGAATAGCCTATAGAACAGAGAAATAACGTATCTACATGTTTCTTTTACTATCCATTTTATTTTTCCTTGCAAGGCTGTAGTGCATCATTAAGGTGCAAGGTTAAAACTGTGTCGACATGATGTCTCAACAAAAATTCTTTCCTGCAATGTTTGCATTCTATCAGCCTGCTTTTGCTATTGGTTTCTTCAGTTCAGCACTTTTCATGTCCATTAGACTTGCGGTTCATGAGAAGATGTTTAAGTATAATTTTTGTATATTAAAAAAATGGCCAAAAATGTGGGATATTGAATAGCCTGTTGCAACCATGGTTTTGATCTGATTATGTTCAAATTTTGTACACTTTTATGCCACGGGACTGTCTTGAGGCGTACCAAGTTTCATATTGATTTGCATAAATATGGCCGACATAGCCTCATTTGCATATGTCAGTATTTATGGTCCTGATGTCTTTGCATGTCGCAGGGTGATTTGTTGAAGTACAAACTTCTCCTTCGCAAACTTTGTAGGGACTGGTCCAAGCATACTATGTACCGGTTTTCTTGTCAATCAGAGTTGCGGTTCATGAGCAGAAGATTTTTTGTGGTTTTCAAATAATTTGCAATGATGGGACATATAATAATTACATCTTTGCTTCATTTCATTTTTCTTTGTTCCTCATGATGAGCCGAATCAGGCAGTGTTGGTTTCATGTCACAAAGTCACATGGTTCAAAAGTTATGGCCTCAGACATTTTGGAAATTCAATGGTTTGTTATAGCGCCTCTTCAGGTATTTTTGTGTAAAAATTTTAGTGAAGGTGTATCATTGTGTACTTTACCTGCCTGCTAAATATCTTTATGAGCAACACAACTCTGAATGACTTTGGGCCATTTTTCTCCACAACATGGCGGAACGCTGAACATGGTACAGCATGACGTAGATTAATTTGCATGTAGCAGGGTGGCTATTTGATGTAGGAACTTGCGCTTCGCAAACTTTGTAGGGACTGTTGTTAGCATGCTATCTACATAATTTCATGTCGATCGGACTTGCAATTCATGAGAAGATTTTTAAGTATTATTTTTTTGGATTTTAAAAATGCTGAATATTCAAATGTTTGTGGCAACCACATTATTTGTCCTATCCTCAGATAGATTAGTATAAAAATGGCCGAAATTGCCTCGTTTGCATATTTTATTCATTATGGCGCTAATTAATTTGCTTGTAGCGTCGTCATTTTTTAACGTGGGAACTTTTCCTTTACAAACTTGTTAGGGACCGGTACATACTTGCTATGTACAAAGTTTCATGTCGATCGGACGTACGGTATATATTAAGAAGAAAAAAATATATTTTTTGTTTTTCACAAAATTCAAAATAGCTCAAAATCTATTATGATGCATCTTTTCGGATCTGCTAGTGTTGATTTTGTGTCTCTACGAGAAACGGTTCAAAAGTTATGGCCTCTCAAATTTGAAAAATTCAACCAGGTTCTATAGCGCCACCTTCTGGAATTTTTGCATCAAACTTGTTGTGAGGGTGTGGGCTTGTATCCTCTACATGCCTACCAAAAAGCAAAAAAAGTCCCAATATTTGGGAGAGTTATGGCCATTTTTATAATGTGATTATCAGCAGCTTTTGTGTAGTGCATCAGACTGTATCTCTGTATAATGGTGTGTTTGTGTGTATCAGACTGCGTTTGTGTACCTCAGAGTGACTTTTGTGTATCAGAGTTGTGGCACTGGGAGATGTGGAGGGAGGAGCAAGCTCCTCAGCTCCTCCCACTGTACTGCTGTCAGTCTCCTGGTTCCCTCCTCAGCCTGGAGAGCCAACCGGAGCTACAACAGCAGTGGCCTTACTAAGAGGCAGGCTCACCTGAGAGTGATTTCTAATCAACTCAGCTGTGAGCACTTGTCTTCAATTAGGCTTTCTATTTAAGCACAGTCTGAGAGGCTGAATGAGTTTTGGGCTTTTGTTGTGATATTACTGTATCTGTATTAATAGACAGAGTGACTGCACTGATGTATTACCAAAGTTAATACTTTGTGTTTGCTTTGTGAGAAACTGTTTCTTTAAGAGCCAAGGCAAATACGTGCAAAAATGTAACCACTCTCACCACACTCACAGCTAAGAAAAACGTCAGTTTCCAGCTCGATTTCCTGTAAATGACAGTGACTGTGTAGAACAGTGGTTCCCAACCTTTTAGCCCCCCCCCATGTCCCTGGAAATATTCCAGGGCCCCCCACATGAGACAACCTGTCTGTCACCATTATAACTCAATCTGTATTCACTCCAGTTAGTTGAGCTTATTCCATTTAACCCCATAAAATTGATTTTAAAAACATTTAATCCTCAAATATTTACAAAGCAAATTTCTTCTTCATTACTTTCTACCATTCAAAGCAGACATGTGAGAATGTGCCATATAAAGAAAGAAAAAAGTTATATTTTATATGCTATTAATTTTGTGTTATTTATTTAGCTAAATAATTACTTATGTATTGATGTTTTGTGATTGGAGCTTTCAGTACTTTACAATCATCTCAAGACCCCTGGAACTCCCTGAGGGCCCCTTTGCACCCCCCAATTAAGAACCACCGATGTAGAAGACGTTTATCAGTGCAGACACCTTTTCTTCTTATGAAAAAGAACCCACTACAGATCCTTTAGAGAAACAATGAAGATAAAATGGTTTTCTAATTTCTGTTGGTTGCTGTCATTATTCAGTATTTAAATGGTTTGTAATTAATTAAATAAAAGACTTTTCACTGCATGCTAGCTAAGGATACACAGTTAGAAAGTCAAATAATACTTGAAAATGCATATTTTGAAATGAGGAATTAAAAAGCATATCTTGTTGGTTCAGTTATGTCAGCTGAAAAGTCCAGAACACATAGTTTCTCATTTGCACAAACAGGAAGACTACCAGTGTTCTGTTTGCTTGACTATACATTATATGCACAAATATCTTTAAATTAGGAATAGTAATGTATGTAAATATGCTATACTGTAATGTGCAACAATAGCATAATTAAAATTCCCATAAAGAAATAATATAGACTGCAAATGTTGTGACAAGAAGACGCTGACTATCACAGTCCAAAGCGTGAAACCAAGTCGTACGGAAAATGACTTTTAAGAGAGTAAAAAGGGAATATTACTCTGCAAATCGTGGCATGAACCCACTGTGGAGACTGATAGGAGAGCAAGGACAAACATGCATGCTTATGTGGATAAAATAAGCAGGGGCTCCATCAAAATTCTTTTGAAAGATTTATGGAAATATGACTCTAATCTAAGTTGCAAATATCATCACTCATGACACATTTCTCAATTTAGAGCCAAAAATGGCATGTGCATGATAGCCTACATGATGCATGTTTGAACAAACTTCACCACACACGCAAAAAGGTCAGACACAGGATATTTCTGCTCAATGTAAGTGAAAGTGAAAAATGCCCTTTCAAAGCTGACAATATTGTATTGTAATTAATAGCAGATGAAATAGGACTGGATTATAAAACACTGGATTATGAAACACTGGTGACATATAAATATACAGGTCAAACAGGGATATAAAAGGGTACAGTTATTACACTTTGTTTTTGAATATGAGAAATATATACTTGAGCAATTTATTATGTATCCTTAGTGACATTTTTTATCTAAAGGGTTATCTCTTTAGATTATGTGCCATAGACAAAGACAGTCAAGTTGGCACTGGAGAAAATAAATGGAGAAAATGGAGAAAATAAAAAGCTTATTTTACAGATTGTGGAGAACGTCCATTTTGTATGTTCCACTGCTTCATTTTTGGATGCAGTCTTGCAATCACATATCAATTTAATCAATTTAATAATAATGGCAGATTAAATTTAATTAACTCAATCTGCCATTATTCATTTTACTTGTTCTGCACAAAATATTGGTTTCTGTCAGCTGAAGGTGTAGTCTACCCACATATGCTGATAAATTAAGGAAAATGTACATGCATTAAATCCTTCCCAACAAAACATTGATGTTTTATTTAGAATTGTTTGCATATTGCTTATATTCAGCATGATTCAGATGAAGAGATAGGTAGGACACATTGTTTATACATCCTCAGAACTAACTAAACTCACAGGTGGGGAGAGGAGACGTCTGTTACAGAGAGAGGAAGTAGTAAGTTTGAGCTACCGCTAAAAGTAAACGAGTGTAACAGCAGCCTAATGGAAACCAAAACATACTGAAGTGTGCATTGTGTCTCAGGGGCAAGTGTGGCCACTAAGCCAGGTGGTGAGTGGAAGGAAACAGACAAAAATTTAAACCAAAAATGGCCCTTTTTAGGGGGAACAAACTACAAAAGGGTTAAACTCAAAAACCAGTACAGCCAAGGGGAAACCACAACAAAAGCCCCAAAAACCCAGTATCTCAACTTTGAAGGCTGTGCTTAAATAGGAGGTCTAATTGAAGGCAAGTGCTCACAGCTGAGTTGGTTAGAAATCACTCTCAGGTGAGTCTGCCTGTTTGTGAGGCCTCTGCTGTTGTAGGTCTGGTTGGCTCTCCAGACTGAGGGAGGGAACCAGGAGACTGACAGCAGTACAATGGGAGGAGCCGAGGAGCTTGCTCCTTCCTCCACATCTCCCAGCGCCACATTCCCCTCCCCAAGCTTCAGACAATAGGGAGGAGGTGACAAAACACTGGCACACAGAGAGAGCATTTTCCATTAAGTCCATTAGGCCCCACCCATAGGGTCAAACACCAGGCAGGCCCTGGAGTCTGTGGGCCTAAGGTGAGGCCCAGTCACCTGGACCAGGACAGTTCTTTGGGCTAAGCAGTATAGATTTCAGTTTATTACACTGCAGTACACTTAGGGATTAAAAACTCAATACTTTTCATGTCTTTATATCATGTTCATGATGTTTTGTGTCTCTCCAGGTCGGCTGATCTGGGACAGAACACTCTTATGGTCTAATCGAGTCAGTCATATTCTGTTCCAGACATTTTCTGTGAGACAGGTTGAGCCATTTATAAAATGAGTCTCTCTGGGGAGCCAGAGACCAGCGCTGGAACCTCAAGCCCTGACAACAAGAGGTATAAATGCATAAATCAGATATTGAGGTGCAGTGGTAGTTGTGGACACTGAGCTAGGCGGTGAGTGAAAGGCAAAACACAACAAAAAAGTCAACATAAATGCCTCCTTCTGGGACCGATATCCTAAAACCAACAAATAAAAAAACAGATATAAATGTCATAAATGAAAATACAGCACAGCCACCAAAACCACAAACAAAAGTACAAAATTCCTCCTTTAAACCTAACAGACTTGTCTTTCAATATAAGGCCTAATTCAAGGGGCCAGTGGGGGCACTCTTCCTGCTGGAGCAAAGAGAACCCCAAAAGGTAGAAGGAGCCATCCAACGGAAGCAAACTGAACTGAGGTCATGAGTTGTCATGGTGATTAAAGATCCCATGGTGTTTTTCAGAAGAGTATGGATATTAACCTTGGAAGCCTGGTTAATTTGACACAACAAGTAGCTGTCTGCATCTAGTAACCTGTATTACCACTGTAACTGATTGTGTTATGTCCTTATTGTGCGTCCCTTTGCCCAACTTGACGGACAGCTAACAGCTTCAATGAATTCCAGACGCCGAAGTAAGGTTCAAGCTTTTTACTTTGTCCATAACTCAATGAATGAATTCTTTCTTTCTTGTAAAACTGAAAATAAACAAAAGTGCATATTACATAAGATTTTGCATTAACAGCTTAGTAACTAGCCTCGCAGGGCTAGCTAGCATGAACTTACATTAAATGCATGGACAAATGAATATGCTGTTCACAGTCCAACATATAAACAGCGTGGAATACAACATGGAATACAAGTTACTTCCTTGCAGACGTGACTTATGACATCACATTCGGTAAAAACACTGTCAAAATAGAAGTACTTTCATTAAGTCAGTTAAATGGTGTCAAAAGGCAGAAAGAAATGTATGCATGCCACAACAGATTGGCTATTGTGACGTCAGGAGAGGTGGAGGGGAGGAGCAAACCCATCTGCTCCCCCCCCTTGGATTACTGTCTGTTCCAAATCCCTCCTTCAGCTTGAAGAGACTGCAGGAATTCGCACAGCAGTGGCCTCACGAATGGGGAGGCACAGCTGGAGGTGATTTCCAATCAACTCAGGTGCTAGCACTTGCCTCCAATTAGGCCATTTATTTAATCACAACCTTTCAGGCTGGAAAAGTCTGTTGTTTTGGTTTTTGGTGTTGTTTCCCAATGGCTGTTCTGTTTCTGAGTTTTGACCCTATTTTGTAGTTTTGTGTTTATTCTTTGTTTTGCATTTCCTTTTATTTCTCCAAAAAGGGGTAAATAAATGGCCTTTGGCCCATTTTTGTTGAACATTTGTTGTTTCCTTTTCCACTCACCACCCAGTCCAGTGGCTACACCTGCCACTACGCAACATCATATAATCCTTAACCAAATTGACTCTGCAGGTCATAACTTCAAAAGACAATTCTCAGTTAACTTAACTTGGTTGTGAAAAGCATGAAATATAAAATCAATTTGAGGTTAAATTAAAACTTGTTCCCTATGTACTGTGAGTTAGAGCTGCAGTAACAGGATGAGGTTAACTGGAAGCTCTGTCTCCATGTGTTATGACAGAGACCAGGTAGAGAGAGCAGAGTCACCTGTACCCAGCTGTCTGTCAGTGAAGAGTGACAGGTCTATGAATGGAACACCCAACCTCAAAGGAGAGTCCACAGCTGATGCAAGGTAATTAAACAGGTTTATAACTGACTGGCTGTTGTTGGTTTGGGAAAATGGGCCTTCAGTCAGGTAAAGCTGAATGTGGAAAGAAACTACTTGCTTTTCATAATTCAAGAGTCACAAACATGTTTTCTTCCACTGAGATCATTATGAGGTAGAATTTTCACATCTCACATTCAAATGTAGGTAGGTAGATGTGCTGTTAATTTAAGCTGCTTTAAGAGGATGATGTTAACTGGAAGCTCTGCCTCCATGTGCTGTGAGTTAGAGCTGCATTAAAAGGATGAGGTTAACTGGAAGCTCTGTCTCCATGTGCTGTGAGTTAGAGCTGCATTAAGAGGATGAGGTTAACTGGAAGCTCTGTCTCCATGTGCTGTGAGTTAGAGCTGCATTAAAAGGATGAGGTTTGCTGGAAGCTCTGTTTCCATGAGTTAGAGCTTAGTAAGAGAATGAGGTTAACTGGAAGCTCTGTCTCCATGTGCTGTGAGTTAGAGCTGCAGTAAAGGATGAGAACTGAGGTTTGTGCTGGAAGCTCTGTGAGGTTAACATGTGCTGTGAGTTAGAGCTGCAGTAAGAGAATGAGGTTAACTGGAAGCTCTGTCTCCATGCTGCAGTGAAGTTAGGAAGCTCTTGTCTCCAGTCTCCAAGTGCAGTAAGAGAATGCAGAAAAGAATGAGAAGCTCTGTCTCCATGTGCTGTGAGTTAGAGCTGCAGTAAAAGGATGAGTTTAACTGGAAGCTCTGTCTCCATGTGCTGTGAGTTAGAGCTGCATTAAAAGGATGAGGTTAACTGGAAGCTCTGTCTCCATGTGCTGTGAGTTAGAGCTGCAGTAAGAGAATGAGGTTAACTGGAAGCTCTGTCTCCATGTGCTGTGAGTTATAGATGCAGTAAGAGGATGAGGTTAACTGGAAGCTCTGTCTCCATGTGCTGTGAGTTAGAGCTGCAGTAAGAGGATGAGGTTAACTGGAAACTCTGTCTCCATGTGCTGTGAGTTAGAGCTGCTGTGAGAGGATGAGGTTAGCTGGAAGCTCTGTCTCCATGTGCTGTGAGTGAGAGCTGCAGTAAGAGGATGAGATTAACTGGAAGCTCTGTTTCCATGTGCTGTGAGTTAGAGCTGCATTAAAAGGATGAGGTTAACTGGAAGCTCTGTCTCCATGTGCTGTGAGTTAGAGCTGAAGTAAGAGGATGAGGTTAACTGGAAGCTCTGTCTCCATGTGCTGTGAGTTAGAGCTGCAGTAAGAGTATGAGGTTAACTGGAAGCTCTGTCTCCATGTGCTGTGAGTTAGAGCTGAAGTAAGAGTATGAGTATATGTGCAAGCTCTCTGTTCATGTGATGTCAGATTTAGGTTGGAGAATCAAAAGATCTGTACTGAAATTTCAATCCAGAAAGGAAAACTAAAAATAAAACATAGATATATTACACTTGCCCACAGGACCAAAGAAATACAAAGAAAAAAGGTGACATGACTATGCACTCTAAGGCGGATCACTGCAAAGAATAAAAATGGTGCATGCTACAAAGCAAAAAAAAAAAAATATTAACTAACTCAATTTAAAATCCACTCAGTCAAATAATTTAATAAATGCTTATGCAGATCGTTATGTAACATCAAAGTTGACCATAGCCCTTATATTTAGGGGACTTGGATTGTGACAGGCACTTTGGAAGAGGTACGCCCAAGATCCCAGTGGGAACTACTGCTACTCAGTGTGGCTTAGTGCAATTAGACACAGCAAAACACAGCAACTACAGCACTTTGCCCATTCCACATTATGAGCAACAATTGCAAGTCGTCCAGGTCCTGAGGCAGCAAAACATTCCCATGCCATCACACTGCCAGCCCCATGTTGCAAAGTAGGTATTATGCTCTTGCAGTGGAATACTGGATTGGTTTTAAGCCAGAAAAAGTAGGATTTAGAATATTAGAATTAATATTGTCCCAAAACACTTGAGCATCATTCAGGTGCTTTTTAGAAAATTTGGGGTGAGCTTTTATGTTTTTTCTAGGAGAACAGTGGTTTGCACCTTGCCACTCCTTTGAGTTTATGGTTTGCTGGAGTTGAATAGCCTTAGAAATGGCTTTGTAGCCTTTTCCAGACTGATATAGCTCTACAACAAGTTGTTCTGGGAGTTCCTTTGATCATGGCATTGTGTGCACGTAGAAACTTTGAGATTACTACTTCTTTCTGATGGCAAGGTTTCATACATATGCTTTTTAAACTCAAGCAATCAAGTCTGACTGTGGGTAAATCCCCTAAATGTAATTTTCAATGATAAATTTGTTTATTTCTTTGTTTAATAACTAAGGGGGAAAATACTTGTTTCACAGGGGCAATTGATGAATGAAATAATGATGTAAAAAATTATGTTTTAGTATTTCTTGGGTTTTCCTTGTATATTATTTTTCTGATTTCTGAAACAATTCAGTGAGTTAAATATGCAATTAAAGAGGAATTTAAGAATGCAAATATTTTCACAACACTATATATTTTTAATTTATTGCACATGACATGTAAGGAGATTTTGCCCCCTAAAAAGTTTATTTGGCTCCTATATAATTGAGGTTTAGGAGCCTATGGCTCGTAAAGATTTTTATTTTGGTCTGGAGTCCTGGCTATATTGCACTTTACCCGTCTCACAGAATGACACAACATATATTGCACATTACCCAGAACACAATAGAATAATTATATTGCACTCATGCTATCCCTTTTTTTTTACATTTCATAGGCAAGACACTTTTGCACTCTAGTAAATATTTCAATGGGAGGTTACTGGGGGACACACAGTGCCACGTCGCCGATTTAAAATTGCAATAAATGAAACCTGCTGCAATTGGAGTCACGAACAAATACATAAACTAAGGGAAAGGAAAAACAGTGGTTATGCCTCTTTAATCTGAAAAACATTAAACGGTTAGTTTTTATCATTTAGCAACATTTTACATACATTGAACATACATGGCCTTTCAGGTATACTTGCATGCCTTTGCAGCAGTAACTGGCTGTTCATATGCTGGCGCTAAAGGTTTGGTAACAAACATGCTACAAGTTCACAAATAACTGAGACTCACATCATGCAATTACAAACAGTGAATTATAAACCATCAAACATGAAATCAAGTACACAAAGTATGCCCATAGTCCCACTGCAACCCGACAGCATAAGTAAAACAGCCAGCAATACCTTTTCAGGCACCGCAATTCTCCCCTAAACAGCTGAACGGACGCACCCCTGTCAAGGTTCCAGTTCTACGGTTGATTTCAAGATATAATTACACAAATAAATCACAGCATAGGTGGGGAGCAATTTGTATTTATGGAACAAATTGCACATAATTACCTTTATGTTGTGTGTTAGCTTCACCTCCTTAGAACCATTAACACAATAAGAGAATATACTCTAACAATACTTGCTCCTTGTCGGTCAAACATAGAGTGGACTTGGCTGCTCTCTGCTGAGTCCGAGGCAAGGATCAAAAAGCAGGCAGGAGATCAAAAACCAGAAGACTCAGCAACAGTACAAAATCAGAATCCATAAAGCAAAAAATAAGGCAAAGCAGGCAAAGTGGCAACAAGAGATCAGACAGAAACAGAAAGGCTTGTAGTGTGCACAGGAAATAAATCAACTGAGACAAACTCACACCAAACAGAAGACAAGGTATAAATGCATACAGGTAGTGATCACTGAGTTCACTGGCATGTCATTTTACATGTCCATTTATGGTCTCTTAGCCACCCAGCAATTTACACACAAGGGCTGATATAGTCACCATGTCAATGAATAGGTGGGAGAAAATCAAAGCAATTCTCCATTTCAATGATAATGCCCATGTTCAATCAGAGATTCACTTTTCAAATTGAGACGACTGATCATTCACATCCTTGAAAAACTGAACACAATTCCACTAGATGAGAACCTCTGCGTGGAGGAACAAATCGTTCCTTTCAAAGGAGCAAGTGGCCTGAAACAGTACAACCCTCAGAAGCCAAAAAATGAACCTGCAAAGTGTACCTCTTGTGTGATGCCAAGGGTATTGTTTACAACTATGAAATTCACAGTTGCAAGATCTCCCCAATTTAAAGAATGGCTGACAATTGAGGCAAGTAGCTGCATTGTACTCAAACTAGCAAGCATAATGCCACCAAACCTGAATTTCAAACTTTTCCCATGACACCTGGTTTACAAGTGTCAACCTTGAGGCTAAATGGTAAAGAAAGGGATTTACTGCCTTCGTATGGTAAGGCTGAACAGGCTCCATGGATGTCCACTGCAAAGTGATGTAGAGTTGAAGAGGATGGGACACGGTTCATTTGATGAAAAAATAACCTCAAAAGATGGAGTAGCACTCATTGCTAGCTAATGGCAGGGTAATTGTCCCGTAACATTGCTTGGCATGTTCTCTGGAGCACAGTCTACCTCCACAGTACAAAGATTGGACCAAATAAAAGTATAATTGAGGTTCTTTGTCCATCATCTGTCTTGGCATATAATAAATCAATATGTGGTGTAGATTTAATGGACCCTGTGACTGCCCTGTGCCGCATTAAAATCAGATCAAAGAAAGGGTACCTGCCCATCATCTTCCACCTAATTGACTTGTTGTGTGTGAATGCTTGGCTGCTCAACATGCCCAAAAAAGATGACCTTAGTCTTCGGGAGCTCAAGGCATCAGTGGCAACCTGTTCAAGAGAGAAACAATCAGCAAATGTGGCCACCTCAGCTCCAACCTCAAAAGAAATGGCCAGTAAGAGGAATGAATCCTCATCCAGAAGTTTGATGGGATGGTTTTCAGCACTTGCTACAAAGAGAGGCAAGGGTGTCAAAAATTATTTTTAAAAAAACATGTGTTTAAAAAGTGTTAATCTGACATAAATTATTGTTTTTTTATGGTTTTAATGACAACATTGCCCTTCAAATATTTGATGATAAAAAAAGAGAAAAGTAAAAAATAAACTTTGAAAATGAAATTACATAAGGTTACCTCATCACCAATATACGGTAAGGAAGAGGCGTTTATAACTCCATTGTTTTTATGAAAAATGTTAAAAGGTCACATTTTAGAAACAAAGTTTGATAGATATTTTTGAGTGTATTTGAGTGTAACATATCAGTTGATTCTCTCTTCAGCTTAAATTATACTGTGGTACATAGAGGGTTAGCTATAAACAAATAGGAGCATTTTTTATACAGTGAAGTAGCCTGCAATGAATTGTTTGAGGACAGTGCATGCTTAGAATGGTAGCCTACATTAAAGTCACTATTTTGCAGGTAAATATAGTCTTACAGCAGTCATTTACAAAAAAAGTATGCAATTTTAATCCAATGCAAGTTTTAGTAATTTCAGTCATTTCCAGTAAATTGGTAAGGTAAAAATTACACAGGAAAGTACCGTATTTTAACTAAAACTGAGATCAACCTGTAACAGTAATTTAAAGCAAATCCACTTCTAAGTAATTTGTTTTGTTGCCTGACTTACTCATCTTTCTGACTGTCAACAAGGGAGTCTGTAGTGGAAATTCAGCAGAGCAGTTTGGAAAACTTTTTTGGCACTGAAGTGTCATAGATCCAACCATGGAAACCAATTTTCTGAAAGAAAAGCCCTCAAAATAGCAAAATCTTGGAAGACCATTGCTTTAGATCACTTACATTGCAGAATATGTAAAATCACATATGGATTTAGCAACATGCTATGGTCCATTACACTCCATAGTATCCTTTATGCTACAATTACAGCTCATTATCCTGTATCCATGCATAAGACCAGGCTACAAATGCCATTGGTGGCCTGTACAAATCACACCTGTACCGGTCTGTGTAGCCTCTGAAACAGCACATATAGGTAGAACAAAAATGTGCAAATGGTTGGTGTGCTGGGCTAAGCTCTGCCCAATGATGTTTTGGGAGCCTTTTGCCTGGACAGCCTCTATGAAATCCCTGGTCATCAAAATGAATTGTGTTCTTGTTTCATTAATGTGTTCAACATTTTAACTTAAAATGTAATGATTTTGACAGCCCTAATTTAATTTTACCATTGTCCCATATGTTGTGGATTCTAGGCAGGAAATAGAGCTATAATGCTCATTGCAGGAAAATTGTTATCTTAGCTTGCACTTTGTACAAAGGAAACATTACCTTGATTGCTTTGAATTTTGTGTTTCTTAGCATGAAAATACCTGCTCTGCATACATTTTCTCACCAGGAAAATGGAACTTAATGACCTTACTTTCATATTATCAAGCTTGCTTGGAGCTCAGCAGCATATGCAAGCAAAGGGAAGCATGCCTTTATCTGGAGCTTTGACATTGGCTTCAGACCTGGTGTAGGAATGAGGGGTATGGGTTTATTGGGCACTAAGATTCCTTCTGGAACAGGGATGGCCTATGCAAGTGAGTGGGGTTAAGACAAATTCATTGCTGTTAAAAAAAGTGCAAGGATGGATGTCTGCAGGGTCCACACAGACATGAATTATGTTGAAGCGGACTCAAAGTGGACACTGAGTGGAGGTCTGGCTAGGGGTGCCTGAAGTGGTCATTTTTGTGTCAGTGCAGACCTGTCTACTCTGACCTGTCATTTCACCCACAAGCCTTCTTCTTGTACGCAAGAAAAATGGAAAATGTAATGGAACAGGAGACGTGACCCCAGTAGCCAGAGCACTGTACCTTTCCTGTCTCAACACTGTCACTGTCTCTGCCGACTTCCACCAGATGGAAGTGCTGTCAGTATTTCAAAGGACTGAAGAGTCTCAGTTCATTTTTACCTCTCCCCTTCCCTGCAACTTATCATTCAACTTTTTCTTCTTACTTTCTTTAGAAGTGTTAACAAGTGTGATGATGGGAATTCATAATGACTTTCAATTGCTACTTCAGTTGCTACCTAATAAAAGATTAAATTAAAAAATTCTAAAAAATAGTAATTGCATGTAATACAAGATGAGGCAATACAATAACATACAAACTGTTGTAGCCCTATCACTTTCAGCAATAAAAATATTAGAACCAGAGAGAGAGAGTTCTGTGCAATCTCATAGTGAGAATTATACACTGCCAGGAGGCCACGGAGATTTCTGCAGAAGTGTTTTTGTGCATGCCTTCAGGAGTGTTCAAATTTTTCAAATCTTTAATGGAGAAGTAATAGATAAACTTCAGAAACTTGAGAAACTTCAATACTCCTCAGGATACTAGCAGAAATGGTTTACAATGTCTTAAAACTGGAGAAATGACTGCAAACATTTTGAAGGGTGAGTTCAGTCTATAGGACAAGTGGGCATAAATGGAAAGTAGTTAAGACTAAGTTCCACACTGATATTAGGAAGTATTATCTAATGAAAAGAATTGTCAAAAGTTTTAATATATTGCCAGGTCATGTAATTTAGGCAGAGGCCCTTGCTGTGTACAAGTCTAGACTTGATGTGGTACTGGATACTCTTTAAATGGTGTTGTCAGGGCGCAGTATGAACTCAAGTGCAGACAGGGATGAGATTAACCAGAGTTTATTAAGAGGGGCAAATCCAAAAACAGAGTCAAAAACAGGCACAGGGTCAAACCAGAAGAGCACGGTGTCAGGGCCAAAAACAGAATCCAAAGCAGTAGTCAAAAACAGGCAAAGTTCGAACCAGGTAAACACAGCAATCAGGCAGAGACACAATCCAAAATCAGAAATCGGGGAAAACAGGCAAGAATCAAAAACAGGCAGGTCAGAACAGGAAAAGGCTTGTAGCGCAACTGATCACAGGGAATACAGAGACGAACTCGCACAGAACATACACAAGACAGGGTTTAAATGCACAGACTAACAAGCCAACGAGACACAGGTGCACAATAGGGCAGGTGAAACAAATGGGTAATCAACTGGGAAGGTAACAAGGAGGGCGGGGCCGACACAAGGGGGAATGAAAACAAAAGCACATGGACAGGGAAAACAAAAACAAAAACACAGCATCAGACAGCATTACTGACAGGTGTGCTCAGCTGGGCTGTAGTCATCTTAATATGCTCTTATGGTATTTCCTAATACAATGCCCCAAAGTAGCACAAGCACGTGCTCCTGTTTGCTGTGGAAACCACCCTGAACATAAAGGAACGTTAGTGTTTTTTCTTCATCTACTGCTCCTTCTTGCTGATTTCTGATGCTTCACCAACCTCTTTGCAGAATCCAGCAGTCAGCAGAGTCCAGCTGTCTGGAAGAGAAGCTTCCAGAGAAGAGGGAGCAGTGCATGGATTTAATCCTCACAAAAAAGGTGTGATATCGCTATAACTTTTCCACATATTACTCATCATGGGGTATGTAATATCTGCTACACCTTTATACAATATGTCCCCAATGAATCATATTTATTGTAGGGTGAAAGTACTCTAGGGCTGTCAAATAAGTAAGACAGGTCTCCTCAAAATATTAAAATATACTTTTTGATAATGCCTTTCATTGTTCTAAAGTGTGTCTCACACAATGATTCAGCTGTACAGTAATTGCTGCACCAGTAAGAGACAAACAGCACACCTCTTCAGGTGTTTCCTTAAGTTACTCTGATACAGAGAATGTCTTCATGTGTTTATTTCAGTCGTTGTGATACAGCACCTCCTTCATGAGCTTATTTCAGTCTCTCTGATATAGCACATATCTTTATGGTTCTTTTAGTCTCTCAAGCGTACTCTCACAAAGTTGAAGAGGGATGAGTTGAAACAGTTTCAGAGCTATCTGAGTCAGTGTTACCCAGAATGCACTGAGAGACAACAGGAGGATCCTGAGGCCCTGCACATAGTTGAGAAGATGCTGGAGACCTGTGGTAGTGAGAGGTCACTGAAGATCACACTCCACATCCTGAGGAACATGAAGCAGAAGGATCTCATGGAATCACTGGAGAGAGATGAGCAGACAAGTAAGAGTTTTCTCTCATTGCTAATGTGTTTCCGTTATTTTGCTCTGCACAAATGGAAAAATGAGCAAGCTTGATATCATGTACCCACAAACTGAATGTTACCAATATCAGACATGAAAGTAATGACAGTATTTAGAATAAAAACAAGAGATCTGCCTAACATTTCTGCACCTTCTTTGCACAGTGTTAAATGAGCACCACAGACAGGTGCAGGTCCTAATTACGCCCTTAGTACAGTGTTAAATGAACACCATGGACAGGTGCAGTTCTTCATTGTGCACTTAGTACAGTGTTAAATGAGCACCACAGGCAGGTGCAGTTCTTCATTATGCCCTTAGTGCAGTGTTAAATGAGCACCACAGGCAGGTGCAGTTCTTCATTATGCCCTTAGTGCAGTGTTAAATGAGCACCACGGGCAGGTACAGTTCTTCATTATGCCCTTGGTACAGTGTTATATGAGCACCACAGGCAGGTGCAGTTCTTCATTATGCCCTAAGTACAGTGTTAAATGAGTACCACAGGCAGGTGCAGGTCTTAATTATGCCCTTAGTACAGTGATAAATATTGAGAGAGGGTTTTTAAACCACCACATTATAAAGCTGTCTCTACAGTTCAGAACAAATATACATAATATATACTGCTGTATATACAATACAGTATTTATGCTGCTGTAATGGATTTATAAAAGCAATGGCCACTGCAGTATATCTGTGCATGTATGTTTTCACATGCAATCACAGGTTTTATCCTTACTAAGAGGGTTGCTATGACTAGAGGTGGAAGGAAGTTTTCTTTGTGTTCTTTATGTGGGAAAACCATGTTACTCACTTGTGACAAACTGACTGCATAACTAAATGACTGTATATTACTGTGGCATTTCTGACAGCCTTTTTTTGGTATCAATTCCTGAAGGACTACATTTTAAGTAATATTTAAATTATGAATTAATTGTTTTTAGAATGTGTCTCACATTTTCTCTTCTCAGCTGACCATGTAATAAGAGCCCAACAGACAATGAAAGATATTCTGAAGAACAAGTATGAATGCGTATGTGAAGGTTTGGCACAGCAGGGCCACCCAACCCTCCTCAATGAGATCTATACAGAGCTCTACATCACAGATGGAGCAGGTGGACAGATCAACAACAAACATGAGGTCAGAAAGATTGAGACTGCATCCAAGAGACAAACCACACAGGAGACTGCAATCCTCTGCAATGACATCTTTAAACCTTTACCTGGACAAGAGAAACACATCAGAACTGTGCTTACAAAGGGCATCGCTGGCATTGGGAAAACTGTCTCTGTGCAGAAGTTCATTCTTGACTGGGCAGAAGGAAAAGCCAATCAGAACATTCATTTCATGTTCATTCTTCCTTTCCGAGATCTGAATTTAAAGAAGGAGAGAGAATTCAGTCTGATGCAACTCCTCCAGCACTACTTTCCACAATGGAAAGAGATTAAAACAGTTGAACAAGATGAAGTCAAAGTTGTGTTCATCTTTGATGGTCTGGATGAGTGTCGACTTCCTCTAGATTTCCAGAACAATGAGATCTGCTGTGATGTAACAGAGTCAGCATCAGTGGATGTGCTGCTGACCAACCTCATTAAGGGGAATCTGCTTCCCTCCGCTCTCCTCTGGATCACCTCCCGACCAGCAGCAGCCAATCAGATTCCTCCTGAGTGTGTTCACCAGGTGACAGAGATACGAGGGTTCAATGACCCACAGAAGGAGGAGTACTTCAGGAAGAGAATCAGAGATCAGAACCTGGCCAGCAGAATTATCTCACACATAAAGTCATCCAGGAGTCTCTACATCATGTGTCACATTCCAGTCTTCTGCTGGATTTCTGCTACAGTTCTGGAGACATTGTTGGGTGAAGCAGACAGTGGAGAACTGCCCAGAACTCTGACTGAAATGTACACACACTTCCTGCTCATTCAGACGAAAGTGAAGAATCAGAAGTATCATGGCACCAATGAAACAAATGCACAGAAGATCTCAGCATCAGATACAGAAATGATCCTGAATCTGGGGAAGGTAGCTTTTCTACAGCTGGAAAAGGGCAATCTGATATTCTATGGAGAGGACCTGAGAGAGAGTGGCATTGATGTCAGTGAAGCTTCAGTGTACTCTGGGGTGTGCACAGAAATCTTTAAAGAGGAGTCTGGGTTGCATCAGGAGAAAGTCTACTGCTTTGTACATCTTAGCATTCAGGAGTATCTAGCTGCCTTGTTTGTGTTTCACTCATGTGTAAATGAGAACAGAAATGCACTCAGACCAGACGAATATAGACCTGAATGGCTCATAATAAAGCTGTCTGAGTTACACAGGAGTGCAGTGGATCAGGCCTTACAGAGTAAGAATGGACACCTGGACCTTTTCCTCCGGTTCCTTCTGGGCCTCTCACTGGACTCCACTCACAGTCTCTTAGGAGGACTACTAACTCAGACAGGAAGCAGATCACTCACAGACTTCTTTAGAAGATTATTTAAACACACAGAACAAACAGAAAACAGATCAGAGAGTATTAAAGAAACCATCCAGTACATGAAGCAGAAGATCAGAAAAGAGTCTTCAGCAGAGAGGACCATCAATCTGTTCCACTGTCTGAATGAACTGAATGACAGCTCTCTAGTGGAGGAAATCCAGACTTTTCTGAGATCAGGAAGACTTTCTGATAAAGAGCTGGAACCACACCAATGCTCAGCTCTGGCCTTTGTGTTACTGATGTCAGAGGAGGTCCTGGATGAGTTTGACTTGAAGACGTACAACACATCAGCAGCAGGTCGGCAGAGACTGGTACCAGTAGTGAGGAACTGCAGGAAGGCCATGTGAGTACTGTTATGTCATTCATAATGCAGATGATTTACATGAACAAAACTCATCTGGACGATTAACAGAAGTCCACTGATACCTTCAGAAAATATTAATTAACACTTGAATAAATAAGTAACATTTTCTTTTCCCAAGGGCCTGGAAACTGAAAGAAATACTTTCATATATCTGTAAGTGTATGTACTGAAGATAATCATTTTTTAAATTATTCTTAATTAAATATTTTATTTTTGGTTTTATGATTTGATCTGTTGAATGTTGTTACCGAATTTGTATTCTACAACTTGAATCCATATTTCATAGTAAAAGCATTTATTTCTTAACTTTCCTGAATGAAAATTGAGAGTGCGCTCTACCGTGTGTATCATTTTGGAGAGTGCACACCAATGCATGTAGAGTTTTGGGGGGTGCACACTAACACACCTACAGTATGGGAGAGTGCACACTAACACATCTACAGTATGGGAGAGTGCACACTAACACATGTAGAATATGGGAGAGTGCACACAAACACATGTAAAGTATGGGAGAGTGCACACTAACATATGTAGTGTTTGGATGAGTTCCAGCTGAACCACACTGGTACTGTAAGACTTAAGGTGACATAGTGGCTCAGTGGTGAGCGCTGTGGCCTCAAAGCAAGAAGGGCCCAGCCTCCATTCCCATTATGGAGGATTTCACATGTTCTTCCCCTGTTTGTGTGGGTTTCTCTGGGTTCTCCAGCCTCCATTCCCATTATGGAGGATATCACATATTCTTCCCCTGTTTGTGTGGGTTTCTCTGGGTTCTTCAGCCTACATTCCCATTATGGAGGATTTCACATGTTCTCCCCCTGTTTGTGAGGGTTTCTCTGGGTTCTCCAGCCTCCATTCCCATTATGGAGGATTTCACATGTTCCCCCCCTGTTTGTGTGGGTTTCTCTGGGTTCTCCAGCCTCCATTCCCATTATGGAGGATTTCACATGTTCTTCCCCTGTTTGTGTGGGTTTCTCTGGGTTCTCCAGCCTCCATTCCGTAGCCCTGCTGTCCACACTTGGCTCAGGGGCATGAGTAAGGCCATAAGTGAGACTTAGAGCCCAGAGTTAGCCTGGAAAAGATTGTGGAAAAAGATATCTGGGGCATTAGGCCTAAGAAAAAGGTATTACTTTGGTAATAACCACAGCTATAGAGCTGATAGACTTTAGAAAAACAGAACATCTGATTCTCAGACCTAAAGTGCTGCAGCTAGAGAGTGTAGCACAGATATCTTCCTCAGAGCATTGCAGATTTTACAATACTCAATATCACTCTTCATTAATGATCACTAGGGATGTCATATTACAAATATTAATGTCAGGTACTATAATACATTAATATAATACATTAACTCTTCTTTATAGACTGGACAGCTGTGGTCTTACAGAGGAGTCCTGTGAAATTGTGGCCTCAGTTCTCCAGTCATCAAACTCTCCCCTGAGAGAGCTGGACCTCAGCTACAATAACCTGGGAGATTCAGGAGTGAAGCTGCTCTGTGCTGGACTGCAGAGTCCAAACTGTCAACTACAGACACTGGGGTAAGTAGTGCTGTGTACTGTGTGACCTTTTGTACATATAATTAGTACTTATGTCACCATACAGAGAGGTGTGAAACAGCTCCTTCTCTCAGTGCACTCCTCTCTCCCTCAGCCTTCCCCCGTAGCCCCCACATTACTTCCATCCCTCTTTTCTTACTCCTCGATCAAGGCAAAGCGGGAGTAAGTCGCATGAGTTTTGTTTTATCAGGTGTGTGGTTTCTAAATAGAGTCCACATATATTATATATATATATATATATATATATATAGTATAAGCTTAAAAGTTGAGACCTTTTGCTGACGGTTTTGTATCCCCAAAAAAAATAATAACCTAATACATACAATAACGTATACATTTACACAGTAATACACCAGCAAAAATGGAACTTACATCTTATCAGATCAAAGGAATTTTTCAATCAATAAGCATACTTTGTGTGTGTGTGTGTGTGTGTGTGTGTGTGTTTGTGTCTGTTCTCCCCCCAGGTTTGCTTGTTGTTTATTAAATTGCAGTGATTGTCAATAGGCGGCCCATGGGCCAAATCCGACCTGCAAAGCATTTTCATCCGTCCCTTGAGCGTTTCACATGCCCCCGCAGTTCAACAGCCTCTTTTCCTACTATTACTGTGAAACTAGCCAGTACAAATTTGGTGATTCCGAGTGCTACCACCACAGAGCGATAGAGATCAGCACATGCTACACACTGACGAAATAAACTTTTATTTTGACATCAAAAATAAAATTCATGTTATTGCAAGTAACTGCAAACATTCAGATCCGTCCTCACTGCCATAAAGTGTCCTGGTCCATTATATAGCAGGGACACAAGAAGTGGGTTGGTGTATATTTATAGTGTATGTTTGTATTACTGTGTTCCTACAGTGGGCATTGAAGAAGTAAAGTATTAACTTTTATACATAATTTTAATGTCATGTTGTTGAAATGTTAAATATTTAATAATACATTATCTCATTGCAGACTGAACAGCTGTGGTCTTACAGAGGAGTCCTGTGAAATTGTGACCTCAGTTCTCCAGTCACCAAACTCACCCCTGAGAGAGCTGGACCTCAGCTACAATAACCTGGGAGATTCAGGAGTGAAGCTGCTCTGTGCTGGACTAAAGAATCCAAACTGTAAACTACAGAAACTGGGGTGAGTTGTGTTGTGTACTGTTTGACCTTTAGTACACAGAATTAGTGATTATGGCTGCATGCAGAGGAATGTGAAACAGTTGTGTTGTCATACAGGTTCTATTTAAATGATTTCTTGATTCTACAGGTCTGGCAGTAATCAGGTCTGGGTGGAGCTAGTGAAATTGAACTCAGCTTTCCACAAAATGTGGTTAATCACAGTTAATTCATGATTTAACAAGGGGGGGGGCAATCACTTTTTCCACATAGGGCCAGGTTGGTTTGGATAGCTTTTTTCCCTTAATAAATGAAATCATCATTTAAAATCTGCATTTTGTATTTACTCATGTTATCTCTGTCTGATATTAAAGTTTGTTTGATGATCTGAAACATTTAAGTGTGACAAAAAAGAAAGAAAATCTGTATATTTTCAAAGCGCTGTATATATATATATATATATATATATATATATATATATATATATATATATATAGTATAAGCTTAAAAAGTTGAGAGCTTTTGCTGACATTTTTGTTCCCCCACTCAAATATCTCTCCTGCCCGCTGCTCCTGTACACGCAAGTGAGGTGTCATAGAATAAATGACCATTGATGAACTTAAGAACAAACAGATAACGAACATAACCAAACTCAGAAACAAAACAAATTACGTATACATTTACACAGTAATACACCAGCAAAAATGGAACTTACATCTTATCAGATCAAAGGAATTTTTCAATCAATAAGCATATTTTGTGTGTGTGTGTGTGTGAGTGTGTGTGTGTGTGTGTGTCTATTCTCCCCCCAGGCTTGCTTGTTGTTTATTAAATTGCAGTGATTTTCAATACGTGGCCCACTGGCCAGATCCAGCCCACAAAGCATTTTCATCCAGCCTGCGAGGGTTTCACATGCCCCCGTAGTTCAGCAGCCTCTTTTCCTACTGTTATTGTGAAACTAGCCAGTATAAATTTGGTGATTACGAGTGCTACCGAAACAAGGCCCAGTTTTTGTGCAGTGTCCTCACTGCCATAAAGTGATCTGGTCCATTATATAGCAGGGACACAAGAAGTGGGTTGGTGTATATTTATAGAGTATGTTTGTATTACTGTGTTCCTACAGTGGACATTGAAGAAGTAAAGTATTAACTTTCATACATAATTTTCATGTCATTTTGTTGAAATGTTAAACATTTAATTATACATTATCTCTTTGCAGACTGAACAGCTGTGGTCTTACAGAGGAGTCCTGTGAAATTGTGACCTCGACTCTCCAGTCACCAAACTCACCCCTGAGAGAGCTGGACCTCAGCTACAATAACCTGGGAGATTCAGAAGTGAAGCTGCTCTGTGCTGGACTAAAGAATCCAAACTGTAAACTACAGAAACTGGGGTGAGTTGTGTTGTGTACTGTTTGACCTTTAGTACACAGAATTAGTGATTATGGCTCCATACAGAGAAATGTGAAACAGCACGCAAGTGAGTGTCATGAATAAATGACCATTGATGAACTTAAGAACAAACAGATATAGAACATAACCAAACTCAGAACAAAACAAATTAAGTATACATTTACACAGTAATACACCAGCAAATGGAATCTTATATCTTATCAGATCAAAGGAATTTTCAATCAATAAGCATATTTGTGTGTGTGTGTGTGTGAGTGTGTGTGTGTGTGTGTGTCTATTCTCCCCAGGCTTGCTTGTTGTTTATTAAATTGCAGTGATTTTCAATACATGGCCCACTGGCCAGATCCAGCCCACAAGCATTTCATCCAGCCTGCGAGGTTTCACATGCCCCGTGGATTCAGCCTCTTTTCCTACTGTTATTGTGAAACTAGCCAGTATAAATTTGAAGTTACAGGTACTACGAAACAAGGCCCAGTTTTTGTGCAGTGTCACCTCACTGCCATAAAGTGATCTGGTCCATTATATAGCAGGGACACAAGAAGTGGGTTGGTGTGTATATTTATAGAGTATGTTTGTATTACTGTGTTCCTACAGTGGACATTGAAGAAGTAAAGTATTAACTTTCATACATAATTTTCATGTCATTTTGTTGAAATGTTAAACATTTAATTATACATTATCTCTTTGCAGACTGAACAGCTGTGGTCTTACAGAGGAGTCCTGTGAAATTGTGACTCGACTCTCCAGTCACCAAACTCACCCCTGAGAGAGCTGGACCCACTCAGCTACACAACCTGGGAGATTCAGAAGTGAAGCTGCTCTGTGCTGGACTAAAAGAATCCAAACTGTAAACTACAGAAACTGGGTGAGTTGTGTTGTGTACTGTTTGACCTTTAGTACACAGAATTAGTGATTATGGCTCCATACAGAGAAATGTGAAACAGCTCCTCCTCTCAGTGTACTCCTCTCTCCCTCTCAGCCTTCCCTCTTTGTCCACATTAGCCCCATCCCTCTCTTTTTACTGCTCTATCACAGCAAAGCAGGATTGAATCCCATGAGTTTTGTTTTATCAGGTGTGTGGTTTCTAACTAGAATCCTATTGTGTTGTTCAAGTGAGATACTTGTTGATTTGTGTTCCTCATACTCTGAAAGAACAGATGAGAAAGCAGATTATGTGTGTGTGCTCTCTCTGCAGGATGGGCTGGTGTATATAGAGAGGTGAAGTGGGAGCGTGTCTGTGATTATGGAAAGTGAACCCAGAGTAACTCTCACCCCTGTCTTTTTCCCATAGATACTTTTTATAATGCAAGTTTTTGTATAAACCAGAGGTCACTCAAGCTTTTATCCTTCACAGTGTCCATATATGAAGAAAAGAACAATAACATGCTTATTATCCTTGGTTTGACAAAAGTACAAATGTGTAGTATAACATTTAGTAACACACAAACATCCCTTTAGTAGAGTGAAAACGGGTATAGATGTCACTGATGCAACTGGTGTTACGTCATACTCTGACAAGCTTTGACTTCTTGTCGTGAAGAGGCGACGTGACTCACAGCTAAGGGGGGTGATAGAAGGTGCAGGAGACAGCAGCTTGTGCACAAAACCATCCAGTGTTTTATTTTCGTGCAAAAGGATGTGCAAAGACTATGTACAGTGATGATTCCTCCCAAAAAAAATAAGACGAAATAAACTGGATACAAATACAACTCACTAAACAAATACTTAATAACTAAATCAAAAGAACACCTGCATGATAGCAACAAGGGGAAAAAAGTGTACCTGAAACAGGTTTTTCACATGCACACACACAGCTCACTAACTGTCCCACGCTGGGCTTAAATAGCCTCTGGTGGCAGGAACCCTAAATTAGGCATCTACCATTGTCTGCTCACACAGAAACAGCCATAACACAACAAGCAATGGAACATTGAATAAACTGAGCCTTTTCGTAAACACAATAAAAGAAAATACATGAATGTAAATGCAGAAAACAGAATTTCAAGCAGACACTCATGACCATAAACACAATAACATTTTAACAAATATAGACAAAGGACACCCTTATTACCTATACAATGGGTAGCACCCGTGGGCTACTCAGTCACATGCGAGTCCAGGCGGCGTCTTTCTAGCAGACCGCATTCAACCGAGCGGCAATGAGTTTACTTAGACAGAAGAATGCAAGGGGGAAAAGACATCAAATGAACACTTCTAACATAAAACAAACATTTGTCAGAGACAGACAAACACACAATGGCAAAATGATAATGACAACTATATATGGATGATTGTATAATGAATAGTGGGTCACGATTCCCAGTCTTCTGTTGAGAGTGGATCCACTCCCATACACAAAAAGTGAGGTGTTGTAGAATAAACATAATTCTGAAACGGTATAATATTGGGAATGATGACCGTCAATGAACTTAGAAACAAGCAAATAACGAACATAACCAAACTCACAAACAAAACCAACGTATACATTTTGGCACATTAAAGGAAACACACCAGCAAAAACGGCACTTAAATCTTACCAGATCAAAGGAATTTATCAATCAATGAGCATAGTGTGTATATGTGTGTGTGTGTGTCTGTTCTCCCCCAGGCTTGCTTGTTGTTTATTAAATTGCAGTGATTTTCAATAGGTGGCCCACTGGCCAGATCCAGCCCACAAAGCATTTTCATCCAGCCTGCAAGGGTTCACATGCCCCGTAGTTCAGCAGCCTCTTTTTCCTACTGTTATTGTGAAACTAGCCAGTATAAATTTGGTGATTACAAGTGCTAGGATACAGAGCGGTAGCGAGCAGCACATGCTACAGACTGAATAAACTTATTCTGACAGTGAAAATAAAATTCATATAATTGCAGTAACTGTAAACATACAGATCTTGTGCTTTTCACAGTCAGATTGACAGTGTTTAGCTTCCAATGATTGTGTGCCATTCACACATACTGACTCTCTGCTGCACCCCATCTCATGTGCTGTAGCATGTCTGCTCCCCTGTAGGCCCAGTTTCAGTACAGTGTCCTCACTGCCATAAAGTGTCCTGGTCCATTATATAGCAGGGACACAAGAAGTGGGTTGGTGTATATTTATAGAGTATGTTTGTATTACTGTGTTCCTACAGTGGGCATTGAAGAAGTAAAGTATTAACTTTCATACACAATTTTAATTTCATTTTATTTAAATGTTAAATATTTAATAATACATTAACTATTCCTTGCAGACTGAACAGCTGTGGTCTTACAGAGGAGTCCTGTGAAATTGTGGCTTCAGTTCTCCAGTCATCAAACTCACCCTGAGAGAGCTGGACTCAGCTACAATAACCTGGGAGATTCAGGAGTGAAGCTGCTCTGTGCTGGACTGAAGAGTCCAAACTGTAAACTACAGACACTGGGGTGAGTGGCACTATGTACTGCTTGACCTTTAGTACACAGAATTAGTGATTATGGCTCCATACAGAGAAATGTGAAACAGCTCCTCCTCTCAGTGTACTCCTCTCTCCCTCAGCCTTCCTTCTTTGTCCACATTAGCCCCATCCCTCTCTTCTTACTCCTCTATCACAGCAAAGCACGATTGAATCCCATGAGTTTTGTTTTATCAGGTGTGTGGTTTCTAACTAGAATCCTATTGTGTTGTTCAAGTGAGATACTTGCTGATTTGTGTTCCTCATACTCTGAAAGAACAGACGAGAAAGCAGATTATGTGTGTGTGCTCTGTCTGCAGGATGGGCTGGTGTATATAGAGAGGTGAAGTGGGAGGGTGTCTGTGATTATGGAAAGTGAACCCAGAGTAACTCTCACCCCTGTCTTTTTCCCATGGATACTTTTTATAATGCAAGTTTTTGTATAAACCAGAGGTCACTCAAAATTTTATCCTTCACAGTGTCCATATATGAAGAAAAGAACAATAACATGCTTATTATCCTTGGTTTGACAAAAGTACAAATGTGTAGTATAACATGTAGTAACAAACAAACATCCCTTTAGTAGAGTGGAAACGGGTATAGATGTCACTGATGCAACTGGTGTTACATTATACTCTGACAAGCTTTGACTTCTTGTTGCAAAGAGGCGACGTGACTCACAGCTAAGGGGGGTGATAGAAGGTGCAGGAGACAGCAGCTTGTGCACAAAACCATCCAGTGTTTTATTTTCATTCGGCAAAAGGATGTGCAAAGACTATGTACAGTGATGATTCCTCCCAAAAAAAATAAGACGAAATAAACTGGATACAAATACAACTCACTAAACAAATACTTAATAACTAAATCAAAAGAACACCTGCATGATAGCAACAAGGGGAAAAAAAGTGTACCTGAAACAGGTTTTTCACATGCACACACACAGCTCTCACTAACTGTCCCACGCTGGGCTTAAATAGCCTCTGGTGGCAGGAACCCTAAATTGGGCATCTACCATTGTCTGCTCACACAGAACAGCCATAACACAACAAGCAATGGAACATTGAATAAACTGAGCCTTTTAGTGTAAACACAATACCAAAAGAAAATACATGACTGTAAATGCAGAAAAACAGAATTTCACAGACACTCATGACCATAAACACAATAACATTTTAACAACATAGACAACGGACACCCCCTTCTTACCTGCAATGGGCAGCACCCGTGGCTACTCAGTCACATGCGAGTCCAGGCGCGTCTTCCTAGCAGACCGCATTCAACCGAGCGGCAATGAGTTTACTTAGACAGAAGAATGCAAGGGGGGAAAAGACATCAAATGAACACGAACATAAAACAAACATTTGCCAGACAGACAAACACACAATGGCAAAATGATAATGACAACTATATATGGATGATTGTATAATGAATAGTGGGTCACGATTCCCCAGTCTTCTGTTGAGAGTGGATCCACTCCCATACACAAAAGTGAGGTGTTGTAGAATAAACATAATTCTGAAACGGTATAATATTGGGAATGATGACCGTCAATGAACTTAGAAACAAGCAAATAACGAACATAACCAAACTCACAAACAAAACCAACGTATACATTTGCACATTAAAGGAAACACACCAGCAAAAACGGCACTTAAATCTTACCAGATCAAAGGAATTTATCAATCAATGAGCATAGTGTGTATATGTGTGTGTGTGTGTGTCTGTTCTCCCCCAGGCTTGCTTGTTGTTTATTAAATTGCAGTGATTTTCAATAGGTGGCCCACTGGCCAGATCCAGCCCACAAAGCATTTTCATCCAGCCTGCAAGGGTTTCACATGCCCCCGTAGTTCAGCAGCCTCTTTTCCTACTGTTATTGTGAAACTAGCCAGTATAAATTTGGTGATTACAAGTGCTACCGATACAGAGCGGTAGCGAGCAGCACATGCTACAGACTGAATAAACTTTTATTCTGACAGTGAAAATAAAATTCATATAATTGCGAGTAACTGTAAACATACAGATCTTGTGCTTTTCACAGTCAGATTGACAGTGTTTAGCTTCCAATGATTGTGTGCCATTCACACATACTGACTCTCTGCTGCACCCCATCTCATGTGCTGTAGCATGTCTGCTCCCTGTAGGCCCAGTTTCAGTACAGTGTCCTCACTGCCATAAAGTGTCCTGGTCCATTATATAGCAGGGACACAAGAAGTGGGTTGGTGTATATTTATAGAGTATGTTTGTATTACTGTGTTCCTACAGTGGGCATTGAAGAAGTAAAGTATTAACTTTCATACACAATTTTAATGTCATTTTATTTAAATGTTAAATATTTAATAATACATTAACTATTCCTTGCAGACTGAACAGCTGTGGTCTTACAGAGGAGTCCTGTGAAATTGTGGCTTCAGTTCTCCAGTCATCAAACTCACCCCTGAGAGAGCTGGACCTCAGCTACAATAACCTGGGAGATTCAGGAGTGAAGCTGCTCTGTGCTGGACTGAAGAGTCCAAACTGTAAACTACAGACACTGGGGTAGGTAGTCTTGTGTACTGACCTTTAGTCACCAGAATTGATGATTATGGCTGCATGCAGAGGAATGTGAAACAGCTCCTCTTCTCAGTGTATTCCTCTCTCCCCCAGCCTTCTTTCTTTGTCCACATTAGCCCCATCCCTATCTTTTTACTGCTCTATCACAGCAGGATTGAGTCCTCATACTCTGAAAGAACAGATGAGAAAGCAGATTATGTGTGTGTGCTCTCTCTGCAGGATGGGCTGGTGTATAGAGGGGGTCCTCGACTTACAAATGAGTTCCGTTCCTACGACTTGTCGTAAGCAGATTTTCGACGCAAGTCGGAATTTATACCTAAATTATACCTAAGTGTCAGGGCTCAGGTAGGACTCAGATGCGGATGTGGATGATAACGGTTTTATTATCAGAAGCCAAAGTCCAAAATCCAGAAACATGGTCAAAAAACAGGCAAAGGTCATAACTAGGAGTCTCAGCAGAAGTACAAAACACAATCCAAGAGAATGGTCAAAAGTCAGGCAGGAGAAGTTCAAAAACCAGAGGACACAGCAACGGTACAAAAACACAAGGCGAAGAATCAAAACCAAAAACAGACAGGGTGGCAACAGGCAGGCAGAACAGGAACAAAAGGCTCAGAGCGCTGTAGGGATTTTTCCTTCTTGTAAGTAAGACTTGTAATTCCAAAGTTTAAGTTAAAAGCAATTTAATAACAAAGCAAAAAGTACTATGTGTTTACAGTATGAAACATACTGGGTAAAAGAAAGGCAGATCAATTACAAAGATGCTGTGGTGTGGTACAAGCTTTATACCCCAAACCTGACATAAAAATGCTGACATAAAATGCAGATTCCTGTTCCTGATTGGTTCACAAGGAGACAAAATGACATTATTGTAGATCAATGGTTGGAGGCTTCAAAGAATCTCTTCCTTCCTCTACCGCATAGGAAAAGACGGAGATATAACACCTCATACAGTATCCCAATCACTCAAATATACACAAATCCAGTCTTGGGTTCACACCCCTGTGTCTCACAGTCTCAGGAACAAAAGGTGTGATGTGGAAGGCAACCTGATGATCATTCAGGAAAAGGCAAGCTAATCAACTCCCTTTGATTTTAACCCCCCCTTGATCATTACATTGATTGTTTGTATTCAGTGACCATCCAAGAACATTAAGCAGGCATTGCATTTTTCCTTACATAATCCCCCCTTAAACCTTGACCCAGACAGAAGCAGTTGTACAAGGTTTAGTCAGTGTGAATTCAAATGTGCGTGCCTTGTACCCTGAAAGAAGGTTGCAACTATACAAGGGTAGGACAGGACAAAATGTTGGACTGCGATTACATGTCTCCACATATAATCTACACTCCTCTTTATGTCAATGACATTTTCATTTCCATATATCCAATATCCCTTCTTTGTTGCTTTACCAGTGATCTGAGGTAGCACATCAGGATCACCATGACCAGAAGTACTAGGGCAGACGCATCTGTAGCAGCCTTGAATAGCACATCCCAACATGTGTCTATACGTTCCTTTCAACACTGACATACCACTAAGTAAGTTTTTTTTTTTTTTTTTGATTTTGTTTTCAAACTCGTCTTTCTGCTTACTGACCATGAGTATCCTCACCTTCAACTTTTTTCTTGCTGTTGCAAGTTTTCAATGCCAGTGAATTCAGGTAAAGGGTTGTAGGAACTCAGCATATGGGTCCTCTGAAATGAGATCCACTCTGGTCTTGGTGTAATACAGTTTCCTGCTGCCAATGTTCATTGGGTAGGTCACCTGCATGCAGAATGCGTTGTCTGGTACCTTACACACCAATATTTTGCAGTAACAGTTGAATGAAGAGTGTTGATACAATATGTGTTATTTCCTGTAAGTCTTAAGACTTGCAATGAAATCGGTGACAAAATCCTGACCATTGCCTGCATGTGTCCTGCAGCAGCTAAGCAGAATTGTCTATTTGATAATTTAGAAAGTCTGTATATAACATTTGCATTGAGTGAAACTTGCCTGGATATATTTAAAAAGGATTTCATCTGTTTCAGTGGAATGCTGTATATGGTCCTTAAGAAAAATATCAAATTTTGCTTTTACATCAGTAATGTACCTTTTTAGCAAATAAATTTGATGACAGTTGTACAAGGAGTTTCCTGAACCAAATATTCCTCCTAAGTCCCCAAATATACTATATTTTGTCGCTTCTCGGCTCTCCCCTAAATCCTGTTTCCTCCCATTCCCGTTGTATTATGTCAAAAAGGCCTAAAAACAGAGGAGTCATCTTTACAAGCATCCATAATTTGGGTATTTAAGTCCTGATGCTGTCCCATTGTTGTGTGTCATGCAGATGTCTTTTGTGCCTCTGCACACTGCCAGTGTCCGCTATAAAATCATTTGGAGAAGCAGGAAGCACCCCCCTTGACGCGATGTCTTCTGTGCCATGGTCCACATTGAAGAATCTGAAAAACATCAAGTGCAGCATTTATTCTTATGTCAGCTTAACATCTTTCATTTTTATACAATTTACATTGGTCAGCATGATACCATTTGTATATTGGTTCCTTTTTCCCCTTCACTCTAACCTTAAGATTACCCTCCCCACAGGTGTCCACTATTTCATGTGGTCCTGTCCAATTTGCATCCCAAGGCCCTTTCTGGAGAAAATTTTTGACCAATATTTGATCCCCAATTTCAAATTTGTGGGTGGCGTGTCTTACACTATCATCCCACCGTTGTTTGTTGCCCTTGTGGGTTATCCCCATGTTGTGGGCTGCAAAGAGTAATTTGTCAGCCAAAATGTCCTGAACATTTTGCAGAAAGGAATCGTGTTTTACCCGATCCTGGATCGGTTTTGGCACATCTCCCATGTTGGGGTGTACCAGAGGCATTGCTCTACCGGTCATCAGTTCATGAGGACTGATGCCAGTGCTCTTGCTACAGGTGGCTCTAATAGCCATTAGGATTCCTGGCAAATGACGACACCAGTCTGTTCCAGCATCCAGGACAGACTTTTTCAAGGCTGTTTTTAGAGTCCTATTCATCCTTTCCACCACTCCTGATGACTGAGGATGATAGGGTATGTGCCATTTCTGAGTGATGCCTAAAATAGCACAAAGATCTTTCATGATCTGGCCAGTGAAGTGAGTGCCTCTGTCACTCTCAAGCCTACGAGGAAATCCCCACCTTGAAAACACCTGCTCCCACAACACTCGGGCTGTGGCAGCAGTTGTGCATTTCTTGATTGGGAATGCCTCTACCCACTTACTAAAGGTGTCCACTACAACTAGAAGGTAATGATAGCCCCTTTAGCTGGTGGCAGTGGCCCCATGTAATCAATTTGCAAATTAATCCATGGCCCCTCGACTACTATAGGCTGTCCCAGCAGCGCTTTCCGTTTTGTGGACTGGGATCTATTTGAGCACAAATAATACAGCGATCACAAACTTCATCTATGGTACTCCTCATTCCTGGCCACCAGTGGAATTTCTGATTATATCTAAGACTTTTCCAGAAGCTGCATGTCCACTAATTCTATGTATATATTCAGTAAGCTCCTTTCTCAAAGAATTGGGAGTAACCCATCTTTCAACTGGCTTGCTATGTATGAGGAGTCCTTCCCTTCTCATTAGGCAGTTTTCTCTTTCTCATAACCTGGAGGTAAGGTAGTACCATCTGCTAGTGCTTTTAGAACTGCCTCTATCTCCATGTCTTTGTTCTGCATTGTAACTAGGTCAATGGGTTTCTCTGATTTTGTGACTACTGCTACCTGGGTGGTTACTTCTTCCTTGAATGGTTCTCCATTCTTTGCTGCCTCACTTGCTAATCTGTCAGCTTTGTTGTTGTGATCACCCTCTACACTCTTACCAGGAATTTGGTGAGCTTTCACCTTTGTGATACAAATTCTGTTTGGCTCCTTTCTTGCTAGTTCCCAAATTTGCTGTAAGCTGCTGTGATGTGTTAATGGTTTCCCATCTGCAGTACAGAACCCCCTCTGTTGCCATAAAGATAGATGCTCAGTTAAAGCATGAACCACAAATGCACTGTCTGAATGGATGTTTATTGGGCCTGAGTACTTACTGGCTGCTGTCAATACAGCAATGACTTCTGCCTTTTGTGCAGAAAAACTTGGAGGACATTTTATTAAGGTCTCTTCCCCCCTTTCAGGTGCCCAAATGGCACATCCTGTCCAGTACTGACCTTCTTCCCAATATCTTGAACCATCAACATACAGTTGTGTATCTCCATCTTTACCCCGGATTCTGAAGAGTTTCTCTGAATTTGCATTCTTTACTTCTCCACAATCATGTGGTTCCCCTTCATATGTGAGTGCATTTGGAAGGCAGTAAGAAGGTGAATATTTCACTTTGAGAGGCCGGTTATTTATTTCTGCTAGCCATCGACCTATTCTCTGTGGTGACACTCCTTTGATATGTCCTTGAAGCAATAACTTAATTGGTGTATGTGGTGTCTGTAGTTCTAATTCATTGAACCCTACAATGTGTTCTGTTGCTTCTAATACCCAGTGTACCCCGAGTAAGTGTTTAGTACATCTGTCAAATCCCCTTTCTACTGGTGTCAGTACCCTGGAAAAGTATCCCACAGGTCTATGCTGATTGTGTATTTCTTGTAGCAGAACAGCTGATAGTGCCTCTTCAGTGGCAGACACTTGAAATGCAAAAGGCTTTTCCCTGTCTGGATTTCTCAATGCTGGTGCTGTCATTAATGCTTGCTTTAACTTTTCAAAAGACATCTGGTCTTCTGGGGTCCAGTCTAGTTCTTCTGTCTTTCCTCGTTTCCCCTTCAAATGGTCATACAGTGGTCGAGCAATTTCTGCAAAACTCTCAATGAAATCTCTGCAAAACCCAACAATCCCTAAGAATGATCTGAGTGCTGTCACTGTATGTGGCCTTGGCAACTTTTGAACAACCTCTACTTTCTGTGGGTCTGGTGTCCTACCCCCCTCAGTTACCTGTACTCCAAGGAACTTCACTTCTGGTACAAGTAACTGTGCCTTCTTTGGGTTCAATTTCATCCCAGCCATCTTAACAAGCTGCAAAACCTCATCTAAGAGTTCAATATGCTCCTGCTCAGTTTCTGTCTGGATCAACAAGTCATCTACATACTGAATTACTTGCTGTGGTTTGCTGACACCTTTCAGCACATCAGCCATGCATTGATGAAAAAGTGTTGGAGAATTATGGAAGCCCTGTGGTAGAACAACCCATGTGTATTGCTTCTCCTTAAAGGTAAATGCAAATTTATACTGGCTGTCAGCATGAACTGGGATAGACCAAAATCCATTTGAAACATCAAGTGCTGAGTACACTTTAGCTGTGCTTTGTAAACTGGCCATTATGTCTATGTATACAGGCATTCATCTGCCTGTAATCAATAGTCAGTCTCCAGGAACCATCAGGTTTCTTTACGGGCCACACAGGTGAGTTAACTGTTGATACACAGGGACGCAGTACACCTTGTTCAAGTAATGAATCAATTACTACAGCAATATCTGTCTCTGCATCACGAGGATACCTATATTGTCTCTGTGCTGGGGGGTCATCTCCCTGTACATGTACCTCCATGTTCTGGACCCTCCCACAATCATGTTTATGCTTAGCCCACACATCTTCATGTTTCTGCAACACTTCAGCTAATCTCTGGTTTGGTGTCCCCAAAAGCTTAGGTAACTCATATGTAAGTAACCCTTTAACTGTAGAAACTGCATGTCTATCAGGGATGACAACACAATTATTCACATCTCCTTGTCCTTTCCAAAGAACTTGATTAGCTAAATCAACAATGTAGTTATTACTTTTCATCACATCTGCACCAAGAATGGAGTCTTCATGTGTCTTAGACATCCAGACATTTAAGAGTGTATGATCACAACCAATCTGTGCCTGTATGGGAACCGACTGTGCTGCAGTAATAACTCCACTACCAACTCCTATTAATTCTGTAGTTTTTCCAGTTGTGGGGAAATCCAAATGTGTTAGGGTGATTGCAGCTCCTGTATCAACTAACCAATTGTCACAGCGGCCTCTAACTGTAACGTTAATACTGGGTCTGCCAAACCTATCAGGTTTCAAATCACCCACTTTTTCAACAGAGGCCAGACACCCCTATGGCTTCAAATATTTGTTCAAAGTACTCATCGATGCTGATTCTGTGCTAGCAGGACTGCCATGAGTCACCAATTGCTTTATCCCTTGCAGTAAGTTATTCATATCCTCATAAGTCATGGTTGGGGCTGATGGGCGTGTTTCCTGCATATCCATGGATTCCTCCTCTTTATGCACTCTCGGTCTCTGAGCTGCTGCACCTCCCCCCTTAGACCAACAATCCTTTTTAATGTGTCCCATCCTACCACAGTTGTGACAGCCATCCCTATTGTTAGGTCTACGCCTGCCCTCATTTGTAACAACTGCTGAAATCTTTTTCCTGGGAGATGAGGTGTCATGTGTTGTCTCATACCAGCTACTAAGGACGCTACAAACATCTGCAAATGATAAATCACCAGCTTTCTGTTTTTGATGTAACACTAGTCTTGTAGCATCATTGACTATTGCGTTGTATTGTTGCATGACTAATGCTAGGAAAGCAGGATCATTTCTCTGTGGATAAGGGATGCCCGAATTTTGTGAGTAACAGTTAAACAAGCAGTTAAGATAAGCAGCAGGGTTTTCCCCTCTTTCAGGTTTAGTGGCTTGTATTCTCCCCCAGTTCGGTTGTGGATTGCCAATCATGTCTAACAATGCAGCTTCTCTCTGCTGTGCATTTGCCCATGCACCATTATTAACAGGCATTTTAATGTTGTCTGTTAAGGACTCAACTAAATCTGCAGGAATTGTTAACTGAATAATTTGACAATAGTCCTGATCATCTAGGGCATTAGCTCTGGCTTGCCTCTGTAATTCAGCTAGATAAGGACGTGGATCACAAATTCCATCCCATTTCCCAACATTGGAACACAGATTACCCAACTCTGATGTAGACAAAGGAATGTGGTCATGTAGTTCTTCATAATCATACTGTGTAGCCCCAGGTTGGCCCTCAGCTGCTACTGCTGGTCTCCTACGAGTCCTTCGTTCCCTAACCCGAAATGGAGCAGCTTTTACTAAAGCAGTAGAATGCATGTTTTCAACTGACTCACCTGAGCTATCACTCTCTGAATCAGAATCCTGTGGTAAAGTTATGTCCAATGCCGCCACGTGACACTTAATTTTCTCTAATTTATTCCTGAAAGCATTTTCATTTGCAATGTCTTTTTAGCTACATCAGGATTTTTGCTGCTTCTAGCCCACAGTGCCTCATATGCATTTTGGCTCTTTTCTAGCTCCTTTTTAAGCATAGCATTGTTCATTTTGAACTCATCTAGGTTCTGTCTCAACAAAACAACTTGTTGCCTCAGATCAATACTGTTTTCTGCAGCTAGTTTACGTTCTGCCTGACCAGCAGATTTCTCACCCTCCAGATCCTCAATAGTCTTTCTTAATATCTCTATGGTATTCTTGTGCTCTGCACATTCTGTCTGTACTTTATCTAACCGACGTTTCAATTCACGCTGCCCTTCCAGAAAAGCTTGAAAAACATTTGCTTGTTTACGCTTCTTTTTGGAACACCCCATGTTCCTCTCTTTACATGCTTCGTCTAACCAGCTTATAGGATCTATCTTATCTTCAAGAGGTCCATATAAATTATCTCTGCTATGTTTAACAACATAGTTGATGGCCCAGTCCATCATTGTAGGTTCTGAGTATAAAGCTATACAATATACCTACCGTGGTGGTTTAATTAAGGACACAGGATTAAATGTGGGAAACCCTGCTGGTGCTTTCCAAAACCAAAGCCCAGTTCCTCTACAAACACACCTCCTGCTTAACCCAAGTAAGTCTAGCTTAACTGTTAAACAGGTCAGAATTATGTATCAGCAAGATGCCTCTACAACCACAGGAGAATTCTCATGCCTAAGTCTTGAATACTCCTAATCTTTACTATTTTTGCTCACTTTCGCCACAGCTGACGAATCACAGCTGCTATTAAACCATAAACTCAAATTATTATCCACAGCGGGATAATGCCAAAACAAATTATACTCACAAGATCCCTTGAACAGGTTTGTGGAAAGCGGTTTCAGAATGGAGCCACAGTCTCTTCTTTTCTTCTTGCAAAGAAGGCCTGTCCTGGTACAGCTGAAGCTTCTTTTCCTTCCAGCAAAAATTCTTCTCCAGTCGTTCACCTTTTTCCTCCTGGCTGGCTCGCCAATTTATGTAGGGATTTTTCCTTCTTGTAAGTAAGACTCGTAATTCCAAAGTTTAAGTTAAAAGCAATTTAATAACAAAGCAAAAACAGTACTATGTGTTTACAGTATGAAACATACTGGGTAAAAGAAAGGCAGATCAATTACAAAGATGCTGTGGTGTGGGTACAAGCTTTATACCCCAAACCTGACATAAAATGCTGACATAAAATGCAGATTCCTGTTCCTGATTGGTTCACAAGGAGACAAAATGACATTATTGTAGATCAATGGTTGGAGGCTTCAAAGAATCTCTTCCTTCCTCTACCGCATAGGAAAAGACGGAGATATAACACCTCATACAGTATCCCAATCACTCAAATATACACAAATCCAGTCTTGGGTTCACACCCTGTGTCTCACAGTCTCAGGAACAAAAGGTGTGATGTGGAAGGCAACCTGATGATCATTCAGGAAAAGGCAAGCTAATCAACTCCCTTTGATTTTAACCCCCCCTTGATCATTACATTGATTGTTTGTATTCGGTGACCATCCAAGAACATTAAGCAGGCATTGCATTTTTCCTTACACGTAATAAAAAAGAGAGAACAATTTCTTATCTTTATTCCTATGTTTGTATTTACGAACCAAACCGCGTAGGTCGAAACTAGGTTTTTTAAATAATTTATGGAAGGGCGTCGTAACCACGAAACGTCGTAACTCGAGACCGTCGTAACCCGAGGACTCCCTGTATCGAGAGGTGAAGTGGGAGGGTGTCTGTGATTATGGAAAGTGAACCCAGAGTAACTCTCACCCCTGTCTTTTTCCCATAGATACTTTTTATAATGCAAGTTTTTGTATAAACCAGAGGTCACTCAAGCTTTTATCCTTCACAGTGTCCACATATGAAGAAAAGCAAAATAACCTGCATATTATCCTTGGTTTGACAAAAGTACAAATGTTTAGTATAATATTTAGTAACAAACAAACATCCCTTTCGTAGAGTGGGAAAGGGTATAGATGTCACTGATGCAACTGGTGTTAGGTCACTCTCTGATAAGCTTTGACTTCTTGACAGAAATTTTCTAAATTGTCCCTGATGGCACATATGTAGACACAATGCATCGAGTCGAGGCTTAAACATGTGTGGCGTGTGTGGTGGTCAAAATGTGTTCCTCTAACCCATAATGCTTTGGTCTGTCCCCAGATTATTCACGTTAATCATTTACCAGTGCTTCCCTATTTATCCAATTGTTTTGGTAAAGTTAAGCTGGTGTATTTATTTGTGAATTTGTGCTGGCACACACTCTAGTTTTCAGTAGCAGCAACTGTAGGCAAGGCAAGTTCTAAGGATGATTTTCTCATCAGCAGACAGCCATGCTGATAGACATGAGCAAGGTATCAAAACCTGTAATGAATCGATTCATTGCACCAAACAGCTCATGGGAACAGATTCAATAAAGAGCAGCACGCAACCAAGCATCCATGAGTATACTTTAACAGAGAAATGCCAGGGGGAGAAAAGACAAAAAATGATATTTTAAAAAAAGGACAAACAAGACTTCACCGTCACGGCATAGCCTCTATGAAGGATTCTCACCATACGACTCAGAGCCAACAATTTTCTTCAATACAAAGGGGGTGACCTCTCTGCCTGAACTACTGTTATTTCCTAAAACAATTCCTTATTTCTAAGTAAACTGCAATGTATTTAACGCACAATACAATAAGTATTGAACTTTAAAATCCAATTGTTTTTTTTATTCCAAAATCAACCTTAATCACATAATAACCTTAAAAAGTTTTAGTCAGCCTGTTATTCAAAGAACCCCTATTTATTTAAGATGGGCTTTTCCAAGAACCAACAAGCGAGGTAGCAGGTGTATGGTATATAAAATACATCATTTCACAATGGAGAGAAAACTGGGAAGTCTGAATTTAAGAATTCTGAATTGAATTTCACAGCTTTGTTGTCTAAGTGGGTCAGAATGAAAAAGATGTGCTATAATTAACACAGTACATAAGTATTAGTAGACTATTAATAATAATAAATAATTATTGGAAAGTATGTTGGTGGCTGTTGAATAGCATTAGACCACCTAACGTTACATTAACATCCTTGCCAGCCAGTCAGCTATCTAGTATGTTAGATTGGGCTAGGTTAACGGTCGTTTCTAAGTGCTAGCTAGCCAGACTAACTTTAATTTTGCTGTCACTTTAGAGTGGCTGTCAACAATGTGCTTTAAAGTCTTACATGAACTGTGCATATGATTATATTATTTTGTTGTAGGTCGACATAAGACACTTTTTAGGAGAGGAACGCATCCCGATTGGTGCGCTGAATCTAGGAAGTTTTATTGTAACGTTGTAAGTCAAAGGAGGGTGGTATAGTAATTTACGGATACCCTTTTTATAATGACCTGTAGCAGGATAAGCCCTGAATGTGCCTGAAGTCTAGTGATGCCCTGGTGTGAGTGTTCTCTCCACAGGCTGGGTTGGTGTATATTTATAGTGTGTGTTCTCTCCACAGGCTGGAGTGGTGTATCGTCATAGTGTGTGTGTGTTCTGTCCACAGTCTGTGCTGGTGTGTATTTATACTGTGTGTTCTCTCCACAGGTTGGGTTGGTGTAATCTCACAGAGGGCTGCTGTGATGATCTGGCTTCAGTCCTGCATTCTCCACACTCAGAGCTGAGACATCTGGAGCTCAGAGACAATGAGCTGCAGGATTCAGGAGTGAGAGCGCTCTCTGCTGGACTGGAGGACCCACACTGTAAACTGCAGAGACTGGGGTGAGTAACAAACGCAAACCCCAGACAAGGCCTTGTCCTGTGCATTATCTGATCAGTACAAATGAACCCTATTAATATTCTGCTGTTGGTGTACTTGCCAACAATGTAGGTGATCATTGTACCATAGCCAGTGTTACAGATGAGAGAATTCCTAAAAATAAGTTTTGCTTCTTTTTTAAAAGGACTTTCAAAAATTTATTTGAAAAAGCATTTTTACATGATCTGTATTCATGTATAAAATTGATCTTACTCCGCATATAGATATTAAAAGGTCAGGGTAATCTCTGGTTCCCGTCCATGCTCACTGATCTCTCTCAGCAAAGGAATGCTGCTTGGACCAAAGCAAAGCAACTGCCCCACTGATTGAAGACACTTTAGATATATGCACAACTCATACTTTTTTATTATTAGGAAACCCAAAGCTGAGTCCCAGCCAATAGCAAAAGTTCCCATAACACTGGGAAAAATAATGTTATTGTACATAATGTTATGATGTGAACGTTCCTCAAACATTCTGGGAATATTAAATTGTTCAAAAAAAGGTATGTCAAAGTCACAAGAAAACAATCTAGGTAAATAATGTTCAAGGAACAGAAAGAAAACTTGACAAAATGTATGTCCAGGCAATTTGCACAAAAGTTCTGAGAATGTTCTGGCAACCAAATATTGTTAGCTGGAGTCTTATTTAAAATTTCCTCCTGAAATCCAAAACAATCCTGCAAAATTCTGGAAGCAATCAAAGCATTATCAGGCACTGAAATCTCCTCTGCTGTTCATGTCTATTAATAAGTATGTCATATCTTCTGGTAATCTTTTCAAAAGTGACATTATTCACAGAGTGGATAATACACAGTACTGTGCCTCCTTATTCATTGATCTTTCTAATCTTTCTATATTATTACTCACACTCTTTTCATTGAAAGGTGGAGGTACACAATGCCATGATTAAAGGGGCTCCCAGAACATCTGAGGAAAAAAAGTTGTGGAGATATACAAGTTTGAAAAGGGTTACAAAGCCATTTCTAAGCCTGCTAGATTCCACCAAACCACAGTGCAAATAACGATGTAAAAACTATGCTTTATGTTTACTTGGGTGTCTGTTGTCTCATAGTCTATTTTATTTGATTATCTAACACCATTCAGTGAGAGAAATATGCAATAAAATAGGAAATCAAGAAGGGAGCAAATACATTTTCACAGCACTGTATTATCTTCACAGTGCAGTAGAATAACAGTGAAAATGGTTGCTTTGCTCAGCCTTGTGTTCAGCGTCTCCAATGTTATAGGCTAAAAAACTTCCACTGTAAAAAAGAAAAAAAAAACAAGAGCAAAGCATAACATTTGTTCCAAACTGAGGCGAATCCACTATGTGCAACTGAAAATATTAAAAATATGAGGCTGGAGAATGTTGTTCAAATAAATTATTTATTCTGCAGGAATACAAAAATGGTAACTTTCAAAAACATAATCATCAGGTAGCAGTAAACTATTTAATGAGTGTCTCTCCCAGCCTAAAGAGCTGCAAATAATTGAGCTTCAGTGCCAACAGAATCACCAAGAAAAGGGCACACCATGTCCTCCCTAAATTCTGCAGGCTTGACAGGCTTTCTGTCGAGTAACTTGAACTTGTTAGTTTAATTAAACCTGCTACCTAGCAAGTTAAGTTCAAAGCATAAGCTGCTAGAGTTACTGACCTCATGTTACTCTGATCTTGGTTTTTGAATCTGAAACCCCCGATTCCTGTCAACTCTGAGTTAACAAGCTTGGGTTTTTTGTTAAACCTGTATTCAGAAATATCCCCCAGTTGTGGATGATGTGACCCCAGAGACAATATGGCAGCCTGAGCCCTTCGCTCTGTCCCCTTCTTCATTAAATTTGGTTGTTTTTTCTTATATCAACAAAAAAAAAACACATCAGATCCTGCTTCAGTTTTTATTACAGCCTGGACAGTTGGAGAACCAATTTAAAAAGATTAGCCATGCAATTAGCTTCACCTACAAAGGGCAATAGGCCCGGTTCATGGGCAGATAATAAAGGCGGTTGTGGACACATGCATGGAGTAGCAGGGTCAGTTCTTTGAACCTCGGCTACAACGTCATTAATTCTAAATCTTCTTTGTTACACTGACCAACAAAAATTACTTCAGGTCACATGGAAAAAGCCATTGTCCCTGTATGTTTGTTCCAGAAATTGACTGTCACTGTATGCTGCAAATGTATTTTGGTATGTCTTAACTACCTTATTTAGTTAAATTATTACATGTGACATTTCTCGACCATGTGACCGCAATAAAGCATGGTTCGGGTGGAACATGTAGAGATACAATCTTTTATTGGCACAATGTATTCATTGGTTTTCTGATTAATGTAGTAGGCTAATTATGGCTATATGACGCTGGGGGAATAACAATTGCCTAGCTACACCAGAAAGGTCACATATCCATAACGTGGAAAACTTTGTTTATTGCACATTAGCCTATTTTTACATACATTTTACTTACACATATTTATATTTAAACACCAGAAATGCTGATATTTTCTGCCACATTTTCCAGCTGGTATTTCTTCTGTCACTGTATAGCGGCACAGCAGGGTCGTAAATCTCAGGGAAGCTTGCAACAGCATTAATAAGTGTCTCCATTTTTTTTTAATTTCATGCATTTGACTGTACCCACAGAGTTAAAATACTGATCACCAGTTTGCCCCTCAAATCTGCAATCCCATCGTGCCCTGTGTAAGATTTTCACCAGTTCTCATTTGAAATTAATGGAGGCCGCCTCGCCGGCAAGAAAATTCACCAATGTGTCTGAATGTGACTGTTAGAATGTTGTGTAACTCTTCTATTGCATATTACATATTTGCATGTCATTATCTATTGTCGACGATTGTGTTCTCCTTACATAGGAATAGTATTGTATACAACCATGACTAAACTTTCTTTTTTGTCCTGGAATGCAGGGGGGGCTAAATGGACAATATGTAGACAGAAAATTGATGTAGCCCTGTTGCAGGAAACTTCACGTGCTAGCTAAGGATATTAACAGACTGGCTGAAAAGCAGTAAATAATCACAACCTCATCCGCCTCTAACAAAGGGGGTGGCTATAGTAGTGCGACGCAATCTTAAAATGACGATATTAGACATCTGTCTAATACTATCGTGAAAGTTATTATATTCGGTAAAAAGATTGCATCGGTATATGCTCCAAACTCGTGTAGCAATGAATTTTATAGTTCACTGAAAAAGTATATGCTGGAGCTCTCAGAATATAAATTAATAATCAGTGTTAATTTAATGCTGTGTGGGACCATAATTTGAACCATAATTCAGATATTGGCTTATTTTTGTCAAATCTTAATAAAAGTAGAACGAAAGAGTTCCAAGTTTTGGAAGCGAAATCCTTTATAAAATACTGCATTCTCAATTCACAGGGGAAACTGCATTGAAACGGGATTTGGTGAAAAAATGAAATTAATCTCCTGCTCGTCCACCGTGCTGTATTTCTAATTCATCTAACAAGACTGCGATACTATTTTCATGGGGCAGGACCAAGTCATTTCTCGCGTTAAAGCTACATGCTAATGAACGATACACAAACATGTGCACCCTTAAATCAAAGGATTGAACATGTCTCCCTGACCCTGTCAAAATTAAAAAAAACATCTTGTACGTTTTATGCCAAGTTACATAGTTTTGATATCTCCCATGATGGAGAAAAAGGTTTTGATTTCTTTACTAAACTCAAAATTCCTCATCTTTCTGCAGAGGAGGAAGAGATGTTTGGAACACCAATCTGTCTTGAGAAGCTGAAGACCCATCAGAATGTATTAGCTACAGACCTGTCATTGATAAATTCAGATGCCAAACTGTATGCCAAGTTACTATCAAACTGGTTTTATAAAAATTTGTTGGGCTTCAGAGAATATTAGGTGACTCTTACATATTGTTGACACAGCAACTGTTTTGGAGCCCCCATCAGCTGTTTTATCATTATATGCAGGGCCGACTCTAGCCATTTTGGTGCCCTAGGCGAGATTAGGATGGTGGGACAGTGACATTTCAATTGCAACAAACCTTAGTGCAGTGGTTAGCGCGTCTGACACCTCGATGCTGCAGTATCAAATCCTGATGCAGACAGCTGTTCGGGCATAGGTTGGGATAGATGATGATCCGGAGAAAGTGTGGACACATCCCCCACGGCTGCAACGCCTGTGAAAAATATATATTTTTATTTTACAAAATTGAAATTACTTCTCAAGCAAACAAATCATGTATCAAAGACTGAATTAATGATTAAATATTACCAACTACCTTTACCTGTTAGTAACATCCAAGACACTGGCACAAATGCTGTGCTGAAAATAACCACAGATTGCAAGGTGTTGATAACAATTATTATCAAGTTCAAACAACTTTGATAATGCTGCTCAGATCAATATGTGCTAACACAGGAGCGGTGGCAATTATGGCAATTAAAAAAAGAGTACTTGTAATTTATTGCCAGATAAACCTAATTCCACTCATTTGTTTCAACAAATTAAATGTTATGCACCGAGGAAATGGCAATAAATTCAAATGCCAAATGCGTTAAGCATTTAAAACATTATTACTTAAGACTTACCACTTCTCCTCTAGAAAAAACAGACATGTATCTTTAAATTTAGAAATGTACAAGTATATTTCTTTCTTTCTTTAGTTGTTCATTTGTTACCTCAAGGCAGAAAATGAGGAAGGGTGCCCACCGGCGAATATAATTTCTTTATTTTTATTTTAGTTTTCCTTTGAGGGAGAAAAGCACCCACCAGAGGGTGACGGTCTAGGCAACCGCCTATATGGCCTATGCCTTTAGCCGGCCCTGATTAGATGCAATGAAAGTTTATGACTGTCGAGCAATATTTATGGACAGTGTTAGAATATATGGGTTTTGGACAAAAATTCATTGACATGGTAAAGATCTTGTATTCCAACCCATCAGAAATGGTACTGACGGGTAGTAACCTCTCGATGCCTTTTAAAATTTTAAGAGGAACTTGATAAGGCTGCCCCCTTTCACCCTTATTGTTTGCAATATCCTTGGAGGCCTTGGCACAGTCAATTCATCAGTCAACCAACATAACCCCTATTACAATCGTTGGCACCAAACACCATATTCCATTTCATGCTGATTACATTATCTTGTTTCTAGAAGCTGTACCACAATCATTACTCTCTGTACTATATTATTCTTCACTCATTTGGTCTCTTGTCTGGCTGTAAAATTAACTGGTTGAATAATGCAGCTGAATGATCCCCTCAAATATACTGTTACTATGGCACTTTAGATATGTTGGTATTGAAATGTACCCTTCTCTTCACTCAACTGTAAAAATAAAGTATAACAAGGCTCTTAATAGATTGAAATGTACTTAGATGGTCCCAAATCCCCAATTCATTACAGGTATGTGTCTCTATGATCAATATGAACATTCTTCCACACATTAACTTTTTGACAATGTTCCCCCTATCACCACATACTGATTATTGGAATGAGATTCTGTTATTTATAAGTTTCTTTGGAATGTTTATTGAGCCACAAATAAAAAAGTCCTCTCTCCAAAGAGAAAGAAGTGCAGGGGGCCCAGCTCTTCCCAATCCCAGATTATATTACTATTATTCTATTAAGCCACCTTGCAACATGGTTTAACTCTAGGGCATCTGTGTCATGGAATCCACTGGAACAAAAACTAGTCCATCCCTTCAGGCTTGAGGATGTGATATTCTCCAATATTCCAACTAAACAGTGCAGACTGTGTTTTGGTCTGATAATCTCAGAATTCACCACAGTTTGGTGGATGGTAGAAAAACACTGTAAAATAGATGTACTATGGCAGCCTAGTACCCCAATTTTCAATAGTCATACGATCCTACAAGGAACCGATCAATAAACTTTCCTCACTGGAGCAACAAAGGCATATGGGCACTTAAAATTATCTTTAGTGATGATGGCCTTCTTATATTCAAGGACATTAAAACCAACTTAACATATCTTGCTCATCATTTTTCTTTTATTTACAACTTCAGGCTGTGTTAAAGGCTCATGGAGTTACCTGGAAACAAAAGCATATCACACATCCACTATATAAATTTCATACCAATGGTAAAACCTTAATTTCTATACTATATAAAGCAATATTAAGGGCTTCTTACAAACCACTTCCAAATGACTCCTTATGGAAGAAAGATTTAAAGACTTTTGACAATGAGATCAATTGGAATGCTGTCTGGAACAATATTGATCATGCCTCAAGAAACCTGGATCAGCTATCAATTTATAATCAACTAATTCATTATAAGGTGGTTCATAGGCTTTACCTTACTCCACGTGAACTGTTTAATATGAAAAAGATCCCTAACCCAATATGTTCCTTATGCCCCTGTCAAGCAGTGGGCACCATTCCCTACATATGATGTGGGAATGTTGAAAGATGGCAACATTTTGGAAAAATTGCATCCCTTTGGGCCAGATCTGGCCCGCGAAACATTTTCATCCAGCCTACAAGCGTTTCACATGCCCCCGTAGTTCAACAGCCTCTTTTCCTATTATTACTGTGAAACTAGCCCGAAAAGCAAAACACCTTGTGTTGACTTGAAGTTGGTGAAGACATGTGCAATCGACATGTGAATTGAAGTGCTTAGTCATGACCAAAAGAAACTGTCACAGAACTTATCAGACAAATACCATAGTCAGATTAACTGAAGATAAAATTTCTTGTTTTCTTAATCATGCATGTATCTCATTTTATGAACCTGATTGTAAGTCGTATGCTGCAAGCCCACATTTACGACAGTTTATGGCCTACTAATGAAAATATTATATATAACAACTATATTATAAAAGGGTATGATATAATATGATCCTTGCCCAACTGGCCTGCCCACTCTATTCACAAATGTAAAAGTGGCCAACCAACAATGTTAATTGAAAATCCCTGCCTTTGCCTGTTGTCTTTAATACATAGAACTATTCCATGTTTACCAAGAGTAATATTACTAGATGATTTTACATTGCATAATCTCACCCAATCATTACATTACATTACATTACGGTCATTTAGCTGACGCTCTTATCCAAAGCGACTTACAGTTGATTAGACTAACCAAGGGCCAATCTCCCCTTGGAGAAATGTGGCGTTAAGGGCCTTGCTCAAGGGCCCAACAGCAATGGTGTTCTTGCTGTGGCTGGACTGGGACTTGAACCACCAACCTCAGGGGTCCCAGTCATGCACCTTAGCCACTATCGATCCCATATTATATTAGCAGGCCTCACAGCTGCGAAGAAAATGGTAGCTTTATGATGGAAACCTCCACACTCATTATCACTTCATTATTGAATTAGACATTCTTTGGATACTGTTTACTTGGAGTAGGCAATGGCACGTATTCATGGTGCTAAGGAGGAAAATGTGGTTATTTGGATGACAATGGGTACTAAACTTAAACCGTGGCTACAATGAGAATTTTTTTTTTTTTCCCTCTAAAAGGTCCAAGGGAAGGGAGGTAGAAACAAGCGAGGGATATGCCTGTTGTGTGCTTTTGCTCTCTCCCTAAGTATGTTTTGCCTTTGATTTTGAAAAATAAAAAAAATTATAATTTGATCACAAGAAAACAAGAAATACCCCCCCAGTTCATTAGTATCTGTTTACTTACAGAACTATTATCAGAAAGCCCATCTCCTACATGTGTGCTCTGTTATCTTGGGAATCCTCACATTATCAGCTTCGCTCCAGAAAAGTCCCCAACTGCCTGTAGACTTTGAGAAACTTTTCAAATGCTTTGCACCAAAATCTGAAATAATCTTTAGAACTAGTTTAAATTGGACATATTAAAAGCAAAGATTAAAAAAATCTTTCAAAGCTTTACTGAAATGTGTTTCTGTTATTAAATCTTTTACCCACTGCTTATAATTGGGACTTGTCTTGTTTCCATGAATGTGTCTTGTCCTCATTATTGTTACTGTGTGTATGTGTCAAAACCCCTTGAAAAAGACATGTTAGTCTCAGTTTACTGGTGAAGTATAGGATTAGTACAAATAAAAATATAAACAAACCCCTTTTTGATGAATGGCTGTTGTGTCTAAATACACCACTAATGTTAATGATGACTTAGACAAAAGCTTTCTGTACACTTTATCGTGTGAATCTGACATCAGCTACACAAATCAGCATCTTTGCCTTCTAAGATATTTGTCTGTGAGGCAGCTTCTGATGGGTTCCCCTTTGCTTATGAGAAATCCCAATGGGAAAAATTGATGGCTCCGCCACAACAGCACATAAGTGCAAAAGATTTTATTTACAGTGCTCTCCCAAAGTGCAAGACATGAAAAGGTGGAAAATAATATATATATACACACAAAAATATAGATATATACAAAAATAACACAACAGCAACTCTCTACTTCCTACAACACCCTGCTACTTTCAGGTTTTCACACAACACATACTCTCTCTCTCTCAACCAACCCCAAACCTTCCCTTTGGGCCAGCTTATATAGGGGTAGCCCCACCCATCCAGCTTGTACCAACTTTGCACAACAAACAAACATTAACATGTATCATAATATGCAGATAACAGGGATCACAAATAGATTATATCCATACACTTCAATAGAATACATCATTATTTCATCATTCCTCTGCAATGATAGTCTTTGATCTGTTATACAAGACAGCAATAAATCACAAAAACATTTCAAACAATTTCTTTAAAATGGTGGCGTCTGAGGACCGCCCTGAAATGTACCCACGGTTTTGGGTCAGGCACTTCATAAGCCTGCCCAGTTAAACGCTCGGTTTGGTCCCTTCCACCCTCTGTAGTACCCGGAAGCATTAGTACGGCAACCAACAGATATGAAAACAGCACAAACACTGAGCGCTCCAACATACACCGAAGCAGATACTACATCCTACAAATCCCCAGCCCTGCCATTATGTATTCATATTTTCTTATGATACTTTATACTCAGCCTCTCTGAGGTGTACATAATTCACTGCCATGTGCTTGGTATTGTGTTGTTTGATATTCAGCTCCTTGAAGTTGTGTTTGTCCAGAGCTGATCTCCTTCTCTTTGCAGGCTGTCAGGCTGTCGAGTCACAGAGAGAGGCTGTGATTCTCTGGCTGCAGCTCTGCGTTCAAACCCCTCACACCTGAGAGAGCTGGATCTGAGCTACAATCACCTAGGAGACTCAGGAGTGAGAGCGCTCTCTGCTGTTAAAGTGGACACACTTAAACTACTGTAAGTACAGAGAGTTTCAACACTGCACCTCATAGACACACTGCTGTAAGTACAGAGAGTTTCCACTCTGTGTGTCACTCAGTCACTGTCTGTTCTGCTGTTCCTTCAGTGTGGACCATGGAGGAGGGAGCAGGAACAAACCAGGACCCAGGAAATGTGAGTCTGTTAGTACTGAACACTCACTCCCTCCATTTCCTCTCCACCCTCTCTTCCTCTTTCTGTCATAACTCTTTTCTACTCTTGACATGTTGACCTATCTGTACCTGTACAGAAGTCCTTTCATGCATGCAGTACTAGCCTCTGTGTTGTAGGGTTCAGACCAGAGACGGCAACACATAGACACAGAGACTTTTATCCTTTTAGCACATTCTCTCACCAAAGTTATAGCCAACTTTGCACCCATGTTTCTCTATCATTTCCTCCTTGATGTCTCCAACAACTCCCTCTTAAGAAAACATGTCAGGCCTAAGAATAACATTATGTATTATCAAAAATTCTATACATTACTGACTCTAGGATCTTAAGGAACAGAAGGTAATGTGCACATAAGGCTATATTCAGTTAATATCCATCAGTGTGAATGGATGTGTGTTATTTTGTTTCATATGGCCATTGAGCACACTACAAGAGTTTCTTTGGAGACGCACACAAGTATTTGCACATAAAACTTTCACAAGTGTGTACACTTACACAAACAGCCTTATTTTTCCCTTTCTTTCACACACACTCAGAGACACAGATTGAAATGAGTGTTAATGGTAATCTCATTAATGCCTGTGTCCTACAGATGGCTGTCAGCTCACCCTGGATCCAAACACAGTGCACAGAGATTTGTTTCTGTGTGAGGGGAACAGGAAGGTGACACACGCTTGGGGGAGAGGGGAACAATATCCTGATCATCCAGAGAGATTTAAATATGTGCCCCAAGTTGTGTGCAGAGAGACTCTGTCTGGACGCTGTTACTGGGAGGCTGAATGGAGTAAGACTGTGCAGGGTGTGCCTGAGAGGAGTAAAGCTGGGCGGAGAGGTGTTCGTTTAGCAGTGACATATAAAGACATCAGCAGGAAAGAAGAGGATGACTCTACGTTTGGACAGAATAAAAACTCCTGGAGTCTGGAATTTGCTGAAGCCAGTTACTTTGTCAGACACAATAAAGAAAGAGTACAGATACCTACCCCCCCCTCCCCCTACCGCAGAATAGGAGAGTGTGATAGAGGAGGAGTGTGTGTGTACAGAGTAGGAATGTGTGTGGACCGTCCAGCTGGCACTCTGTCCTTCTACAGTGTCTCTGACTCTGACACACTGACCCTCCTGTACAGATTCCACACCAGCTTCACTGAACACACACCCTTCTGTGCTGGGTTTTATGTGTATGGATTAAACCCCTCAGTGTCCCTGTGCCAACTGGATTAGTCTCACACTCACACACACACACGTGATCAGGGGTTTGAGTCCCAGTCGCCCCATTGATATGGCTGGAGGTCTGTATTAGAGAGGCAAAAACTGGCCCAGCCTCACCTGGGAATGATGATGGTCAGCCAGCTGTTGGTCTCATCACTCTCTAGCGCCCACACCTGGTCAGGTCAGGTGCATGCAGGTGCCCAGGCGTTTTAATTCTCTGGTGACACGGGCAGCATGTGAGTGTTAGAGCGCCAGGAACACATGAGGAAGCGAGGATTAGTGGGCACCTGATTGGTGCAGTCATTGGAGTCATGGATGCTGCGGAAGATCAGATACTTTAGGTTGGGAAAAAAGGGGGAGGGATTGAAAGAAAAAATAATTATCAGTTTTATATTTTAATACTGATTATATATACAGATAACATGTTTACAACAGGCCACTGTATATAGGACAGAATGAGTAACACTGGAAAAGTGAAAAGCGAAAGCCTGCTGATAAGTAAAGATATTCATAGAAGTGTTTTTCTTTGAGAAAATCAGTTTGCAAATGAAAAAAGTTCGTTCCTATTAATTACTTCCTATTACTTAATTCCTATTCAGTTAATTCTCAGTAAGGGATATCCATTTTATATACAGTATGCAAGTGTCATTTTGACATAAAGACTTGATTTTGAGGGGAAATAATTTGAATTCTGTTTCATTTTGAGATGTAAACAATAAAAAACCAATATATGTGCACCCATACATACAGTTGATTCACACAGACATTCCTATGAATATATTCAGCCTTGTGAAATCAAAACCGTACCCAACCATAATGCAGCCACAGTTTAAAATAGCCTCATTGTTAATCTCGGTACAACTTAAGTCCTGTACATACCAACATGGGTTTTTGTCAGCTTCATGGTAAAATCTACTGTCTATGATTTGTGTTTTATTTCAATACATATTGTACTGGTAGTGTTAAAGGTGTGTGTAGAATATTCATTATGAAAGTAATACACTTATGTAATAAGTGTTGAGAACATTGCACACTTTTGTAATTAACTACATTTCATTAAGTCTCTGACTCTGACACACTGACCCTCCTGTACAGGTTCCACACCAGCTTCACTGAACACACACCCCTCTGTGCTGTGTTTTACCTGTGTGGATTAAACTCCTCAGTGTCCCTGTGCCAACTGGAGTAGAGTCTTTCACACACACACAATCACTCATTCAGCCATACACACACACACACACACACACACACACACTCACTTTAACTCACACATACCACATAGAAACACAAACACATAACACAGACATATGCTCTTTCTAACACACTTATAATCAATCACAACCCTAACCAGAGTCTCGATTATATGAAACAGACACACTACGTAGCAAAAACACACATAGCTATGTGCAACTTTTTATTTTTATATTTTATAGATCATCTAATTTATATTTGACAGTAGACCCATTTTTTCCCATTATATGTAGAACTTTACATACCTAATCACCTTTGTTAAAATGTTTCCAGTATTGCAGGAAAAAATGAGAATTTTTGTATTGTCTATAAGAATTGTGTGGCTGAAGTTGTAAAAACACTCATCCTAAATGCAAAAGCTGGATCCCTGCAGTCACAGGTTGAGCCACTACCGGCTATAACTGGAGGTCTGCATTTATGAGGCAACAATCAGTCCTGCCTAACCTGGGAATGAGAGGGAGAAAGCTCTGTTGGTCCCATATATCCCATATATATAGTTCATAGTTATGTTTTTAATTGGGCACATCAGTGTGCAAATGTTTCTGAGTTTATTCATATGACATATGCATGTATCATTTTAACATGAAAACTTAATTTTAGAGGATATAGTATGGAGTTCAATCATGTGCTTTATTTTGCCCAAGATTTGGAGAGTTTTGGTAGCATAGTCAAAGGTATAGTGGTTCATGTTTTGAGAAAATGAGATATTGTTTCAGAAAACATGTAAACACTAATAATACACATACACACAGATTTAGATACAGAGTCACTTGCATGCCTCTTGAATGCTGTGCCTTATTAGTGGTGTGTATTTCTGCTTCCCTTTTTCCTTTGTTCCTTGTTCAGACTTGAAAAGTCACCTTTGGTTGTTCCTTGAGTTTGTGTTCTGTATCTTGTAGCTTGTGATCTTATCTGTTGCTGATAGTTTTGGTGTTACTTAGTTTTGATAGTTTACTGGGTTTTTGGATTTCAGCCGACCTGCCTTCTGGAATTTGACCTATTTGCCTGATCTACCATGCTGAATGTGCCTCTGTTTCCCTTGGACTTTCTCCAGTAAAGTGTTTGTTAACCTCCTCCTGTCTCTGACTCTTGGTCTCTGCACCTGGTTTCTGACTGCACCCCCAGGGCCACAGACATTAAGCTCTACTGCAGCCCCAGGGGCACAGACATTAAGCTCTACTGCACCCCCAGAGGCACAGACATTCAGCTCTACTGCAGCCCCAGGGGCAAAGACATTAAGCTCCACTGCACCCCCAGGGGCACAGACATTAAGCTCTCCTGCACCCCCAGGGGCACAGACATTCAGCTCTACTGCACCCCCAGGGGCACAGACATTAAGCTCTACTGCACCCCCAGGGCCACAGACATTCAGCTCTACTGCACCCCCAGGGACACAGACATTAAGCTCTACTGCAGCCCCAGGGGCACAGACATTAAGCTCTACTGCACCCCCAGGGGCACAGACGTTAAGCTCTACTGCACCCCCAGGGGCACAGACATTCAGCTCTACTGCACCCCAGGGACACAGACATTAAGCTCTACTGCACCCCCAGGGGCACAGACATTAAGCTCTACTGCAGCCCCAGAGGCACAGACATTACGCTCCACAGCAGCCCCAGGGGCACAGACATTAAGCTCTACTGCACCCCCAGGGGCACAGACATTAAGCTCCACAGCACCCCCAGGGGCACAGACATTAAGCTCTACTGCACCCCCAGGGCCACAGACATTCAGCTCTACTGCACCCCAGGGACACAGACATTAAGCTCTACTGCACCCCCAGGGGCACAGACATTAAGCTCTACTGCACCCCCAGGGGCACAGACATTAAGCTCTACTGCACCCCAGGGGCACAGACATTCAGCTCTACTGCACCCCCAGGGGCACAGAAATTAAGCTCTACTGCACCCCCAGGGACACAGACATTAAGCTCTACTGCAGCCCCAGGGGCACAGACATTAAGCTCTACAGCACCCCCAGGGACACAGACATTAAGCTCTACTGCACCCCCAGGGCCACAGACATTAAGCTCTACTTCACCCCAGGGGCACAGACATTAAGCTCTACTGCACCCCCAGGGGCACAGACATTAAGCTCTACTGCAGCCCCAGAGGCACAGACATTAAGCTCCACAGCAGCCCCAGGGGCACAGACATTAAGCTCTACTGCACCCCCAGGGGCACAGACATTAAGCTCCACAGCACCCCCAGGGGCACAGACATTAAGCTCTACTGCACCCCCAGGGCCACAGACATTCAGCTCTACTGCACCCCCAGGGGCACAGACATTAAGCTCTACTGCACCCCCAGGGGCACAGACATTCAGCTCTACTGCACCCCCAGAGGCACAGACATTCAGCTCTACTGCACCCCCAGAGGCACAGACATTCAGCTCTACTGCACCCCAAGGGGCACTGACATTAAGCTCTACTGCACCCTCAGGGCCACAGACATTAAGCTCTACTGCACCCCCAGGGGCACAGACATTCAGCTCTACTGCACCGCCAGAGGCACAGACATTCAGCTCTACTGCACCCCCAGGGGCACAGACATTAAGCTCTACTGCACCCCAAGGGGCACAGACATTAAGCTCTACTGCACCCTCAGGGCCACAGACATTAAGCTCTACTGCACCCCCAGGGGCACAGACATTCAGCTCTACTGCACCCCAGGGGCACAGACATTCAGCTCTACTGCACCACAGGGGCACAGACATTAAGCTCTACTGCACCCCAGGGCCACAGACATTAAGCTCTACTGCACCCCCAGGGGCACAGACATTCAGCTCTGGACTCTCCTGCAGGAGGCCTCGGGCTCATTTCCTGCATCGCCTTACAGACTGCTGTCTGAAATTATATTTTTATTTAAATAAAAATGATACTGAAAGTGCTCAAGGTGTGTGTGTCATTTTCATTTTAATGAATGTATTTATAGAGTATATATTTATATGTAATATTCAAGTATAACAACACTTGAGAGGATGTAATGCTTTTAAAAATAAATCAGATTTTTTGTGTATAAAGAACATTGCACATTTGCACATTGAAGTTAGCAACATTTCATTAAATTTTACCATCACTAATATATTTCTTTTTGTAAATGCCATTTAATCAACATCTTAATAAGGAATAACATGCTAACTTATTTGTACACCTATGCCTTCAGTCTAGAGCTTAATGTCTTCTTGTGTCAAAAATGTGGAGTGATGTAGAAAATCCAACTGGGGAAAACTATTTCACATAAATTTATGAAGAAAATATACCAGATTACTCTGATTGTGATAATCAATGTTGGGGCCAAGAACAAGGCGGGCTTAACCAGTTTCCACAGTCTGACTGTAATGACATTTATTATGGTGTAATATACTATAACACTCGCCCTCATGAAAGAACATTTTGTATTCTTATCATACTGTAACTTTTTCTTACTTTTTGGAAGGCAGGATCGTATGAATGTGCCACATCAATGTGCCAAAGCAAATGGTCGTAACCTCAGAAAACTGTAAAAATGTCTACCTGTTCGTAAATGTGTGTGCGTTTGTGAGAATTGTCAATTAGCATAATCCACACCCCGAAGTTGCCATGCAAGGTTAAGCATGGTGCCCCATTTTTATGTAGTCATGTAAGAGTAAGAAAAAGGACTGAATGCTTTAGAATATGGAAGTTCTGCTTTCTGAGGTTGATAAACAAATGTATGATATAATTTTCAAAGCTGTGCCAACAGTGCCAACATTTGAATTAAGGGACCTACTGAAGCCAAGAAATGGGAAAAATGACTAGTGCTGTAAATGCAGTGTCAGCTTAGACCTGCACTGTCACAATAAATTAAGAAGAAATGGCTCCATACAAAAATATCCTCAAATATCACTATTGTCTTTGCGTGTGTGTGTGTATCAGTCTGCTGTGTGGTGCCAGGAGATGTGGCGGGAGGAGCAAGCTCCTCAGCTCCCCCCATTTTACAGCTGTCAGTCTCCTGGTTCCCTCCCTCAGCCTGGAGAAGTAACTGGAGCTGTAACAGCAGAGGCCTCACTAACAGGCAGGCTCACCTGCGAGTGATTTCTAATCAACTCAGCTGTGAGCACTTGCCTTCAATTAGGCCATTTATTTAAACACAGCCTGAGAGGCTGAAAAGTACTTTTGGGCTTTTGGCTCTTCCTCATGGCTGTGCTGTTTTGACCTTGTTTTGTTTAATGGTTTCTTTTTCAGGGGGGGAAAAAATTGTACTTCTGCTCACCACTTGGCTCAGTGGCCACATCTGCCACTGTGCCACAGCTAGTAAGTAAATGTCTTATTTATTCATGGCCCTGGGGAGTGTTTTAGCAGGTTTAGCAAAAAAAAAAAAAAAAAAACGGAGTTTAACGGAAATCTGGGGTTTTCGGTTTCAAAAAGCGAGATCAGTTTAACTGGAGGTCAGTTACTATGGCAACTTTAATTGGCTATTGTGGAACCGAAAACTCGGGGTATGTTACTTCAGGTTTGTTCAACTTGAGTTCAGGTTTAAGTTTGGGGTTTGTTAAACCACCCCCCTGGTATTCCCTGCTGGTTCCTATTTGAGAGTATAGATATTGCATATTTGTGTTATCACAAATCATTGTTAACACAATGATTCAGAGATTGTTGGTGAAAATGGTCATTAAGTTAAAGGTGCTACACCAGTATGTGTTCAGGTTTTTAAAAAAAAAAAAAAAAAAAAAAAAAACCTACTTTCCAGTAATGTTGTGTTTTTGGGGATGTATATTTGCTTTCCGATTTGTGTTGTGATAATGTCTTGCTTTGCATGTCTTGACCACCATATATGCCCCTCTATTCCCATTCCCATGCACACATTCACACCCATTGTGCTTTTTCTGTCTCCTCACTCCATCTGTGAAATTCCGTTGGAAATCTGGATTGCCCCACTCAGTTTCTTACCGAGTTGTCTTTGTGAGTGGTCTGTATTTAATTTCATTCTTTATCTTTTTCCTCAGACTGTGAAATGTTGTAGCACAAAGGCTACTTTAGCACTGTAGGATGATATCGGCTTCCTTGTTGACTTTGTTAGTGGTCCTTGGGTGGAGTGGGTTTACATCGTTTACAACCATTGTTTCAGGCTCACCATTTTTAATTGGATTTAGTTTGAATAGAGATGATTACTGAAGCATTTCTGTGGGAATCTAAAGATGGCTGGTAATATTTACATGAAACACATTTGTGAGCATGTGATATAAGTATATTCTGAACCATCATGTAATCTCATGCTAATTTTAGAGAAATCTGTTCAAATATTAAATATTACTGTATGAGAGGGGTTTAAAGTCCGATAAGGCATGGTGTGATTAACTTCAGGCTCATGTTTAATGAAGGATGCAGCAGAAAGAAAACATTCCCTGAGCTACTCAAACTCTTGGACAGTCAGTCTGGAATGTTGGAAAATCTTGGAAAATGTGCTTCTTGTTTAATGCACCCTTGGCAATGTCCTCCTTAAGGTCTTTATTTTTTACATTCAGTGTTACATAGCTTGATCTTTGTTTTATAATTATAAAGAAGTTAATACAAGTCTACTGGTACTTGCCCTCAATAGCTTTACTGTTCAGCATTTCTGGATATCAGTCATGAAGACATGACTGAAAATGGACAGTTGAGCATAAGATGTGTATTAAAAATGAAGATTTAAAATAATTAAGTTATTGCATATATATGTAAGGAATATTTTGTGGAGACCTACATTAGTGAAGTGGTATTGTGTATACCTTCCAGTGCATCCAATTTCCCTGAAGTGTTGTGATGTCATACATCCAACAAAACCCCGTGGTTAGGCTCAGCCTAGGCTAGTGTATCCTGAAGCACAATGTCAGATTTAGCATATCTTATTTTTTTATCAGATTTTCCCTTTTTGATTTTTCAGTCCAGCCTCTAGCCTCATTTGATTGGTAATTAGGCAGTTGTTCACACTTATAGATAGGTGATCACACTCTGCCTCTGGATGCATCAAGGGTAGATTACTGGACTGCAGAGATACAGCAGTGTTCACTGTTCATATCACACCTGCTTGGTGGAAGTGTGCTGACTGAAATGTTGCTCATAAATTGTTGGGGTGAGTTAAAGTAATTGACACAAGCCTTGAAGCCTGTATATGTCTCTGTGCTGTAGCAGCCATGTAAATCCCACATAAGCTATGCATTTCTGATTTCTCTAAAATGATATTCCATCACATTAAAGTGTCTCATTCATGTAAATGTCTTATGTCGCACAGAATTCCATACAAAGTAAGTTTTGTATAAATGTGGATAAGATGTTGGCTGCAGGCTGAACAGATAGTGAAATACATAGTACGAAAGATACTTGTGCATTTTTCCAAGTTCAAACCCCAGGTGATTTTTCCTGATTGTGTATGACCCATCACATTGCATAAGGTGCCAGAGAGAGCCCTGTGTGTCTAGTTTTTAACAATTTTTTATTTTGTGGTTTAGAGCAGCCTGACAGAGCTGCACCCACCCTTATTCTTTATTCATTTTGTGTTATTTGTTTGTGTGTGGTGGTGTGTGAGAGCATGGGGCCTCCTCCCACAGCCCCCTAACCCCTTACCCTCCACCCCCCGCCAAACCCCCAGCCGGCCTTGGAGCACTGAGAGGGGAGAGCAGGAGCACGTGTGGGGAACTTGGGAAGTTGTGTGTGGTGTACAGTGGAGGGCGTGCTGCCTAACCTTCAGCTTTAACAGCAGCCCAGGGCATGGTGCCACTGCTGAGAACATCTTCGATGGCATTTTTGCATGCTCTGTACTGCTACAACCACACATTCATTCTTACTACCTACATAGGCCATCCACACCTCACTATTGTATGAGCAGGTCCTGCTGTCTCACCTGGTAACCTGCATTGACTAATGTTAAGAGATCCAGCAGGCTGAGGTTGAATAGCATTGCCACTGACGAGTGCTGCCCAAAAATCACCCCTTTACACCAACCTAACGGTCCAACCCGGCTTGTAAAAGGGGTTATGCGGGTTATGCCACACCAAGGATGTGCTCTTATGACGGTATGTTATAACAGTATATGACTAGTTATGACTCTAAAGACTAAAATGAGGTTTCACTGCATAAAAATACATTACCAGTATGCATTAAGTAGCTACTAAATTCTGATGTAAACTGCACTCGGTCAGATGCGTTCTGCAGCTACAGCCGTTTGTATAGAATCTTTAATTTGCTATAGAAAAAAATTTTGTGAGTGAACAGGATGGTAAAAGTATTTGTCATGATCAATGATGACCTGAAAACTGCATGTTTTAAAAGGTTAATTTGTTTGCTGTGCTTGCTAGCAATCTAAGCTAGTAAGCTATAAATGAATACAAACAAATTAAGTCAATACATTTATTATTGGCCTGGGTCTCCACAATACATTTATTATTGGCCCGGGTCGCCACAACACATTTATTATGGTGAAGAGAAAATGTAATGTCCCTGGACAGGAAACCTTTTATTGGAAATTAAGTCTTGTAATTGAATGTGAATGTGTAACAAGCATGATTATAGCTGTTTACGAATACAAAGTCAGCTGTCTGCATCCTTATGGGTCTTTCTCGTCACACATGTAAATGGACCCTGGATGTGCGTGTTTCATATACTGTATGTATCATCACCATCATGTATGGTTGAGAGCCTGGGTTAGAGGTATGGTAGATCATACTTGTGTTAGGCAGAGCATGTGTGTGTGGTGTGTGTACTGAGTGGGCGTATGTCTATGACTGACTGCATGACTGGGTGTGTAAGACACTACACCAGTTGGCACAGGGACACTGAGGAGTTTAATCCACTCAGATAAAATCCAGCACAGAGGGGTTTGTGTTCAGTGAAGTTGGTGTGGAATCTGTGCAGGAGGGTCAGTGTGTCAGGGTCAGAGACACTATAGAAGGACAGAGTGCTGGCTGGAAGGTCCACACACACTCCTACTCTGTACACACACACTCCTTCACCATCATCACATTCTCTTACTCTGCTGTAGGGGGAGGGGGAGACAGATATGTCTGTTTTTCTCCTATTGTGACACACAGAGTATCTGTGCTTAAGGTAGTGCAGACTCCAGGAGGTTTTATTCTCTCCAAACTTTACGTCAACACTCCATTTTTCCTGCTGATTCCTTTATTTGTCACTGCAATATCAATCCATCCCTCCTCAGGCCCACTCCACTCAGCCTCCCAGTAGCTGCGCTCAGACAGACTCTCTCTGCACACAATCTGGGGCCAGGACTCAAATCTCTGGATGATCAGGATATGGCTGCTCCTCTCCCCCTCGTGTCACCTTCCTGTTACCTTCAGACAGAGACAGCTTTCTATGTGCTGTATTTGGATCCAGTGTGAGCTGACAGCCATCTGCAGACCAGAGACATTAATGAGATTGTCATAATTAATATTCATCTCATTATGTGTGTAACGCAGTGTGTGAGAGAGAGAAAACAGGGGTGTGTTTGTGTATGTACTTCATTGTGTGTGCATGTTTATGTGCATGATTCTATATTTGTGCGTAAACACAATCTGCAAACAAGCAAAAGACTGTGTTCACGAACCACTTGAGACAAAATAACACGCATGCGCAGACACACACACGAACAGAGCACAGTACTGTATGTATGTAAAGACTACTGTCCAGATACAGATATGTGGACATGTGTCACCGTGAAAGACTGTGTGAAACAGAGAAGAAGGGAGGGGTTGAAAAAGAGAAAAGGAGTTATGAAAGAAGGAGGAAGGAGAAGAAATGAGGGGGTTTTCAGTGCTGACAGACTCACATTTCCTGGGTCCTGGTTTGTTCCTGCTCTCTCCTCCATGGTCCACACTGTAGGAACAGCAGAACAGACAGTGACTGAGTGACACACAGTGTGGAAACTCTCTGTACTTACAGCAGTGTGTCTATGAGGTGCAGTGTGGAAACTCTGTACTTACAGCAGTGTGTCTATGAGGTGCAGTGTGGAAACTCTCTGTACTTACAGCAGTGTGTCTATGAGATGCAGTGTGGAAACTCTCTGTACTTACAGCAGTGTGTCTATGAGGTGCAGGGTGGAAACTCTCTGTACTTACAGCAGTGTGTCTATGAGGTGCAGTGTGGAAACTCTCTGTACTTACAGCAGTGTGTCTATGAGGTGCAGTGTGGAAACTCTCTGTACTTACAGCAGTGTGTCTATGAGGTGCAGGGTGGAAACTCTCTGTACTTACAGCAGTGTAAGTGTGTCCAGTTTAGCAGCAGAGAGTGCTCTCACTCCTGTGTCTCCTGGGTGATTGTAGCTCAGATCCAGCTCTCTCAGGTGTGAGGGGTTTGAATGCAGAGCTGAAGCCAGAGAATCACAGCCTCTCTCTGTGACCTGACAGCCTGACAGCCTACAGAGAGAAGGAGATCAGCTCTGGACAAATACAACTTAAAGGAGCTGAATATCAAACAACACATTACCAAGCACATGGCAGTGAATTATGTACACCTTAGAGAGGCTGAGTATAAAATATCATTAGAAAATAAGAATACATAATGACAGGGCTGGGGAATTAGTAGGATGTAGTATCTGCTATGACAGAGAGGGAGATGTGGCCACTGTTCCAGGTAGTGAGTGAAAGGGAAAAACAGAAAACAAAGAGTGAATCAAAACAGGCCAAAAGCCCATTTATCCCCTGAAGGAACAAAAATACCATAAAAACTAAACAAACAGTTTAAAAACCAAAACCTAAGCAAGTCAAACATAAAAATCCAGCACAGACAAGAAAATGAACAAAAAAATTTTCAGCCTGACAGGCTTTAAATAGAAGGCCGAAATGAAGCAAATGGGTGACACCTGGGTTGATTACCCCCCACACACACACACAGATATGCATTAACATTAGTTGTGTATTTGATCACAACTGGGGCCCTTCATGAAAGAGGGGTTGTTTATTTTTTATTTTTATGTATCCTATACTTTCCCAGTGAATGCACTTTACCAGTACTAAGATTAACATGTATTTTTCAAAGGGGACCTGACATACACATAGTAATAATAATAATGACAAATCAAATTAATGGAATCAAGACAATCCACAATTATAAGCAGTGGGTAAAAGATTTAAAAATTGGAGCACCTTTCAGTAAAAGTATGAAAGATATAAAAGAACATTAGTATTAATATGTCCATTTGATCTTGGTGAAGATTATTCCAGCTTTTGGTGCAAAGTAATTAAAAGCAGGTTCTCAAGATCTAAAGGCAGTTGTGGGACTTAAAAAACAACAGCTTGCTGGAGAGAAGTTGATAATGTGAGGAATCCCAAGATAACAGAGAACACAAGTAGGAGATGGGCTCTCCAATAATGGCTCTGTAAGTAAACAGATACCAATGAACTGACCTATAGAGATTAAGTTAAACCAGTTAATTCATGAAGACTGCAGTGATGAGTTAATGATATGGCTTTTATAATAAAATGCAATGGACTATGATTCACTCTATCTAAAACCTGTAATGATGTACAAGTGGCATGCTTATACAGTGTGTATCCATAGTGAATGATAAGCGAAAATGTAGATAAAACTATCCTTCTATTTGTTGGGGCAAGAGCAGAGGATGTTTCAGGGCCTGACAATGATTTGATTGTTGCCAGAATTTTGCAGGATTGTTCTGGCATTCAGGGGGAGATCTTAGATAAGACCCCAGCTCACAATTTTTGGTCGCCAGAACATTCTCAAAATGTTAGGGCAAATCTTCCCAGGATGTAAATTTGTTTTGTTTTTGCTTCTTCAACATTATTTACCTGGGGAAAACATTTACTTATGACCTTGATAGAACTTGTTTGGAACAATGTAACATTCTAAGAATGTTTGAGGAATGTTCACATCATAAAATTATGTCAAACCCTAGTGAAAATATCACCACATTTTCCCGTATGTTAGGGGAATGTTTTCTGTTAATAAGGACTCAGTTTTATGTTTCCTAACAGAAAATGTGTATTTTTTGTGCATACATCTGAAGTGACTCCAATCAGTGGGGCAGTTATGGTACGGTCACACTTGGCTTCTAAAATCCGCGTCGCGGCGCGAATTGTGGGCGGAGCCCTGGATTCTGTTAATTCAGTTAATTCGGGCATGCGCGATTCAATTGTAGTTTTCATCAGCGTAGCTAATAACAGACAGCTACCTAGCTAGCAAGCTAAACACCTAGGTAGAACCTAGCGGGCAGCTACCTTTTACCCATCAGATAGCTAGCAAGATAGTTAATGAGTAGTAGCAACCAACAGCCTATTTTCACACATTTGTATAGTATTCACCGTCTATTCCAGTTTTTTTTTTTTTACACTGATGTCCTGGGGTGAAACGATGCAACGGTTATCAGCGTTAGCTCCATTTCAATTTTAGTTTGACTTGAACTACAAGAATCAAACTGACGCGCCCTTCGGGGTCAAACAGCAGCTCTCTGACTGGCCGGACAGGGGCAGATTCGCGTATTCGCGAGGTCAGAGTTCACCACAGTTGAACTCGCGGCGGAAAACAGAGCCCCGCCCCGCGTCAAGAGCAGGGCAGATAATCTGCTCCCGGAAGCGTTGACAGTTGACGCTACCTTCCATTGACTTGAATGGAAATCCGCGCGGATATTTCGCGTTGGAAGCCAAGTGTGACCGTATCATTAGAATGTTTTCCTTTGGTCCAGGCTGCATTCCTTTGCTGAGAGATCATTGAGCATAGAGGGGAACCAGGGATTACCCTCACCTTTTACTGTATGTATTTTAGAAGGGCATGTCTACTAGTGATTGATTACAAAATGATTTTTAAATGATTCAAGGCAATATCGATATGAGCAATAAGATCCACTTTATCAAGACCATGTGAATACAGCTCATGTAAAAATGCTTCCTGAATTACATTTTTGAAACTCCATTTTTAAAAAAAGGCAAAATTATGTTTAGGATTTCTGACACAGGCTATGGGACAATAACCACTTACATTGTTAGCACACACACCAACAACAGAATATTTATGGTCACACTATTTGAGGTGGACTTGTCAAGGGTTCTTGTTTGTTACCCACCCCAGTCTCTGCAGTTTACAGTGTGGGTCCTCCAGTCCAGCAGAGAGCGCTCTCACTCCTGAATCCTGCAGATCATTGTCTCTGAGCTCCAGATCTCTCAGCTCTGAGTGAGGAGACTGCAGGACTGAGGCCAGATCACCACAGCAGCCCTCTGTGAGATTGCACCAACCCAGCCTGTAGAGACAACATATTCTATAAATATACATCAACCCAACCTGTGGAGAGAACACACACTATAAATATACACCAACCCAGCCTGTGGAGAGAACACGCACGCTATAAATATACACCAACCCAGACTGTGGAGAGAACACACACACCATAAATATACACTAACCCAGCCTGTGGAGAGAACATGCACGCTATATATACGTATATATACCAACCCAACCTGTGGAGAGAACACACAGGCAATAAATATTTACCAACCCAACCTGTGGAAAGAACACACACACTAAAAATATATACCAACCCAACCTGTGGAAGGAACACACACACACAGAAGATGTTTTCTCATCTGTTCTTGCGGACTATGAGGAAAAACACATGCTATTAATATACACTAATCCAGCCTGTGGAGACAACACATGCTATAAATATACACCAACCCAGCCTGTGGAGACAACACATGCTATAAATATACACCAACCCAGCCTGTGGTGAGAGCACACACACCCACACGCACATACACACACTATATACTCACTGTTTGATGAATTCCTGATAATCTGATAAGATTTCAGTGCCCTTTTTGCTGGTGTATAATAAGGAAGTACATTTCCATACAGCCTGAAGTGATACAGTGGTTAGTAATCCCATGTTGTATCCTTTTATGATGGTCAGTTATTAACAGTATAAAGTATGTTTAGCTATGTTTATGTACAGTAAGTGTTTGTCAGCAAATATTTACGTTCAAGAAGTCAAGGCTTGACAGATTAAGACTTAACACCAATCACACAGTGACATCTATACCCTTCTCAACTCTACGAAAGGGATGTTTGTTTATCATATATATATTGTTCTACACATTTGTAGAGGGTAAAAGCAGGCTGTTTTTGCTATTTCAAGACCAATTTATTCATACAAGGATATGGGGAAGGATGCAAATTTGAGTGACCTCTGGTTTATATGAAAAACAGTATTTTAGCTGTTTCACATTTCTCTGTATGGAGCCATAATCACTAATTCTGTTTACTGAAAGTCACATAGTACGCAGCACTACTTACCCCAGTCTCTGTAATTTACAATTTGGACTCTTCAGTCCAACACAAAGCAGCTTCAATCCTGAATCTCCCAGGTTATTGTAGCTGAGGTCCAGCTCTCTCAGGGGTGAGTTTGATGACTGGAGAGCTGAGGCCAAAATTTCACAGGACCCCTGTGTAAGACCACATCTGTCCAGCCTGATAAGAAGAGTTCACATATTATGTATTATGTATCATTGTCAGTTCATTAACTTCTTGTCTGACATCATGTGCACTTTTTTCTGACCTCTACCTTCATCTTATTACGTCAGTTTGGATAAAGGCGTCTGCTAAATAAATAAAAATAAATGATAGGCCCCTTAAAAAAAATATGCTTGGTGGTTATACGATGCTCATTATGCTTATTTTACTGTGTTAGACTCTTATGGTTTTTACTGCTTTAGAATAAATTATAATTTTTTTTGTTGCTGAATTTGAATTTTAACAATTGTGTGTATTCCTTGTATGCTGCTTTAGATAAAAGCGTCTGCTAAATACATAAATGTGAATGTAAGTAATGTATTTTAGTTAATATATGAAATGTGACATTCCTTGAGCTTATTGATATCGAGGAATATATCTGTTCAGCACTTTAAGTCTGAGAATCAGACATCCTGTCTAACACTTATGTAGCTGTGATTAGGCAAACACAGAGGCAAACACTCACTCATACCTATAGAGAACCCCAATCTGCCTACTCTGCATGTCTTTGGATAGTGAGAAGAAACTGGAGAACCCAGAGAAACCCACAAAAACAGGGGGAGAACATGTGAAATCCTCCATAATGGGAATGGAGGCTGGAGAACCCAGAGAAAACCACACAAACAGGGGAAGAACATGTGAAATCATCCATAATGGGAATGGAGGCTGCAGAACCCAGAGAAACCCACACAAACAGGGGGAGAACATGTGAAATCCTCCATAATGGGAATGGAAGCTGGAGAACCCAGAGAAACCCACACAAACAGGGGAAGAACATGTGAAATCCTCGATAATGGGAATGGAGACTGGAGAACCCAGAGAAACTCACACAAACAGGGGAAGAACATGTGAAATCCTCCATAATGGGAATGGAGGCTGGAGAACCCAGAGAAACCCACACAAACAGGGGAAGAACATGTAAAATCCTCCATAATGGGAATGGAGGCTGGAGAACCCAGAGAAACTCACACAAACAGGGGGAGAACATGTGAAATCCTCCATAATTGGAATAGAGGCTGGGCCCTTCTTTCTCTGAGGCCACAGTGCTCACCACTGAGCCACCATGTCACACCAAGTCTCACAGTACCTGTGTGTTTCAGCTGGCACTCATACAAATGCTAAATGTGTTAGTGTGCACCCTCCCAAACTCCATGTGTGTTGGTGAACATTCTCCCAAACTCCACAAGTTGTAAAGTAACTTTTTCATGGACTATATTGCAGAGATGGGGTTGGTCTAAAATTACAGGCATAGAATATAGGACATAAAAGTTTTTACTATGAAATTTGATTTCAAGCTGTAGAATAGGTGACTACATTAAAAAAAAAAAACAAATCATAAAAAAATAAAATGTCCAATTAAGAATACATTATTTTTACTATCCTCTTCCATACATATACCTAGAGATTAAATACTCCAGGCCTTTGGGAAGCAGTGTTTATCCATTTTATCTGAAGGTATCTGAAGGTAGACTTCTGTTAACAATGCACTTAAGTTTTGTTCAGGTAACTTTATTCTTTTCTCTTTCCATAAGTATAAACTGCTTTTGAAAATATCAGTGTCAATCATATGCATGAATGACATGGCAGTACTGTAGGTTCCCTAGCAAGCATCTGTACCCAGATGTACATGCTCCTCATGACATCATCATGACATCACTTCGAGAGACTGCTTATATGCACTACAGTAAACCAATATTGTATCACCGGCAACACACAATGGGCATTAAAACTTCAGCAATAAAAACACCAACTCCTGTTCTCTTTTTCTTACTCTTGTTCTCTTCTGCCTCTGGCGTGCCGAACGCACGCAAGAAACCTTTTGCTCCAGCCCTGTTGCGCTTTGTCTCGGAGGCAAGCACTCAAACATCCTGCAATGCACAGTGTCTTGCTGGCCTTCACCACACGATGGAACCACAGCCATCCTGCATTGTACCCTGAACAATTGTTCAGAGCACCTGAAACTCCCACCAACAGCGAGCCGAATCACCCAATCAAGACATGCAAACTCGGATGATGCACTGTTGGTGTCCCTGTTTCCGCCAGCAAAATATGACATATCATCCCCTCATTGGACGTAACGCTGTGACATAATCGTGCACTTGGACACTTGCGTATGTAATTTCTTAGTCATGTATGACATTACCACCATTACTAGTCTGTTAGCTAAGAAAGTTATTATAGCACAGCAAGCTAACTATGTGGTTAGCAAAAGCTAGTTAACTAGTGATCTAAGGCCTGTATGACGACATTATACATTACATTACTGTCATTTAGCTGATGCTTTTATCCAAAGCGACTTACAGTTGATTAGACTAACCAAGGGCCAATCTCCCCTGGGAGCAATGTGGGGTTAAGGGCCTTGCTCAAGGGCCCAACAGCAATGGTGTTCTTGCTGTGGCTGGACTGGGACTTGAACCGCCAACCTCAGGGGTCCCAGTCATGTCACTAGGCTATAGGCTGCCCCATTATACATAACGATGAAATTAGCAGTGTAGCTAACATTCAGTGATTTACGGTTAATTTATTAATTTATACAATGTTCAATAAAATATATGATTATATAAAAACAATGTTTCAATTTCATGTACATAAAATTTTTATAAAATGTACCAGGGGTACAACTAATGTTGGATCAGAATCACATTATTGTGAGAATTGAGGTTATTAATAGCCTTTTTTGGCTGGATTTTAAAATAGATTCAAATTTGGCAAGCTAACTTGCTAAGAGCTTGCTATTGTGAGTTAATAAACAGCTGTAAATAGACAGCTGTCTTAAAAAATGACTAGTAGGTCTATTGGTAATATTTTTATGGAATTAAAATTTACATATTGTTTTTCTTATGTTGCCATCTCGCCCCTCTATCAAGCAGTTACAGTGCATATAGACACTATACATAGATACTACCCCTGTAATTACTGCCGTAAAAAGTAATAGTGCTGTAAGATGTTATTTTTTTGTGACTCATACCCGGAAACTGTATATCATTTATTCTGGAACTGCTCTTACTCAGTCTCTTTAGTCAGACATCTGTGTCTTTATCAACGATCATATTTCTTCTGACTTTCTTTGCTTTGAAGATGTATTCTAACAACTGGCTATCTGATTTACAGTTGCTAGCCACCTAACTAGTTAGGCTTGGATGCTTAGCATATTAGGCCATAGGTTACTTCAGTAGTGATAAAAAATCATATGCTTACAGTGTCATTTAGCATTATATTGTGTCACTCAGTACGACTGAGTTGAAAATGCTGTATGATAGTAATATTTACCAAAATTTACACTGTTGATTCGTGATTAGTTCATCAACCTAGCTGGCAAATGTCACTTAGCTGTACTGCTAGGTAGCCAGTTAGTGGCTAGGTTGGTAGACTTGATGTCTACCTTGAAAGTTCACAGCCTGCTATGCAGTTAACATAGGTGGATTTAAATGTACACAAGTGCTTAACTGTCCACGATCATGTGACAGTGTTATATCCAATGAGGAGATGATATGTCATATCGCAGACGGAAATAGGGGGACACTAACAGTGCAAAGGGCACAGACGGTGTCAGGACTCAGATGCAGACGTACAAAGTAGGGGAGTTTATTAACAATACCAAGTTTAAATCCAAGATCAGGGTCGGGTGGGTCGATAGCCAGGTAGACATGGCAACGGTACAGAATCACAATCCGGGAATCTAGGTCGAGATAGCAGGCAGAGTAGGTAGCCAGGCAGACTCGGCGAAAGTGCAAAACACAATCCAAAAACTCGAAAAATGAAGAACAAAGACAGGTCAGGAATCAGGCAGTTAGAACAGATACTAAGGCTTGTAGCGTAACAGGAAAAACTTACTGAGACAAACTTGCGAAAAACTAAGGCACAAACAGAGTATAAATACATAGACAAATGAGCAAACGAGGTACAGGTGCGGAGCAGAGCAGGTGAAACACATGAGCCAAAAACAGATAACTACGAAGGCATGACAAACAAAAAAAAAACCAAAACAAAGACACATGGACAGAAACGAAAAAAGGCATCACACAGCATTACTGACAGACGGTGCAGTTACAACATTTTAGAAAAGTCCAGCAGTGGGACTCCTTTTCTTTCCAATAAAGAATGGAAGATGTGAAGGAAAAAACCCCTTGCTCAACGAACTGGGGTATTTGCTATCCACAGATAACACATATACATAAGATGGACAAATCAGGCACTACTATTGAAAGTGCACATTCCGTTTGATCAACGTAATGTAATGTAATATCTGTATTGGTTATATAATCATGTAAAGCCTACATTTAAGAAGTGTTGGCTAGCTAGCTACTGCTATTTAGCTTTATACTGGCTATCACCAATTGTATTTTTCACTAATGGGAATCTATCAGATTCTTTCAGCTTTTTTAACTGAGATCTGTGCATGTGATTTTTTTTAATGACCAACACTTCATATATTTTTCCTTAAAATCCATCACATTACTTAAGGAGTCTGGAATGTTATTTAGCACCATTCATGATACGGACACATGCACATATATTACATTAAGGGCATTTTTTAGACACTTATCCAGAGCGACTTAAAAGGCAAAGTGCACAAGTGCACATGTATGCAGGAACACACTCACTGTTCCCAACCCATATGCGTGCACACACACACACACACACCCAAACAAACACAAACAGTTTCCTTAGTGTACCAGTAATTGTAGTTCTCTAGTTACACTACAGGCCAGACGTTTGGACCCGCCCTTGGATTTTTAAAAAAATAAACAATACACTGAAATTTTTATTACAAGAAAATATTAAAAATACTTAAAACAAATGTAACGGACTGGTTTTCAATATTATATAGCCTGTAGTAACACATCATTTAGCCACAAAGGCTCAAAGGCTATTGGTTTTGAAGAAGACATATCAGTTCTGTCTGTAGTGCATTGACATTAACATTGTGTTGGGATTCTATTTACTAATGTCAGAACTTGATTGGCTCTTGGCCTCTCTTGATTGGGTCTTAATTAACTAAACAATAGCCACCTGTCTGCCTTGTCCGAGATCATTTTGTGATAAATTTAGTGCACTGTCTGCTCCCCATTAGAATCTTGAATCTGTATCAAAACTTAAGAGTCAAAATCGTTGATAATTTTTAATTTTATTTTTATGTTTGTAATGGCTAAAAGGCACAGCTAACAATTGAAGAGAGGGCTCAAATCGAAATTTGAACTGAAATTTGAACCGAAGGGTGTGTCAGGCGGTGGATGGGGGAAAAGGCAAGCACAGAATGTGTTGGTCCTACAGTGAAACATGGAAGTAGATCTGTGATGGTCTGGGGGTGTTTTGGGGGAGGAAGATCTGGAGACTTGTCCAAATTAAAGGGATCATGAAAAAAGAAAATTATCACTCAATTTTCCAATGTCACACAATTCATTCTGGTTTACATATCATTGGACAAAATTTCATTCTTCAACAGGATAATGATCCCAAGCATTCTTTAAATTTGTGCCGAAATTATATCCAGCCAAAAGAAAAGCAAAAAGTTTTGAGAATTATGTCTTGACCTCCCCAGTCCCCAGATCTTTCTCCCCTTGAGCTGGCATGGGACGAGCTGAACCGATAAGTTCGAAATGAGCGTCCAGAAAATGGGACAGAACTGTTTGCATGCTTGAAAGGTGCTAGGAGGGTTTGAACACAAGTTATTTTCTAAAGTTGCTGGAAAGGGTGCCATGAATCTGTGCTACTCTGATAAGGCAAGGGGTGGGTATTTTGATTAAACTCATATTTAAGCACTTGCATTCATTAAATTACACTTACAATGTATATTCTTACATTACACTTCAAAACCAGTTAGTTACATTTGTTTTGTAAGTGCTTCTAATATTTGCTTTTAATAATTTTGCAAAAGCAATGTATCATTTATTTTTTTAAAAAATCCAAGGGTGGGCCCAAACTTCTGGCCTGTAGAGTATATTTTTCTGTTATCTAATAAATACTTATATTTTATTAAACATTGTATCTCCATTGCTGTCATAAGCACATGACTAAAAATTTACCAATCAGAGTGTGTCTTCAACCGTTATGAATTAATAGTTGTTGTATATTTAATTATATAGTGCAAAATTATTATAATTCATAATTAATGAAATAAGACTGCCCTTTTTGAGAATATAAATAATATTAATTTTCCCCAACATATTTGTTTCCTCGTGAGGAATAATATAATAATTTCCTACAGTACTCATATTCAAGTGTAAAATATAGATTCAGCTATTACAATTATCAGAACTAATCATAAAACAAAAACTAAAATGTTCAATTAAGCATACATTATTTTTTACCACTGATTCTCTTCCATACATACGCTTACAGATACATGAAAATACAACTTCCAATATCCAGGCCCTTGGGAAAAAATGGTACTTTTTAATTCAGTGTTCCTTAACAGTTTTTGAAGGCATCTGTGGACTTCCATTAATAATACAGTTCATTTTTGCTCATGGGACTTTATTCTCCCCATAACTATAAACTGCTTGTAAAAAATACAGGTGTCAATCATCTGCATTATGAATGATATAACAGTACTCACATGGCCTTCCTGCAGTTCCTCACTACTGGTACCAGTCTCTGCCGACCTGCTGCTAATGTGTTGTACGTCTTCAAGTTAAACTCATCCAGGACCTCCTCTGACATCAGTAACACAAAGGCCAGAGCTGAGCATTGGTGTGGTTCCAGCTCTTTATCAGAAAGTCTTCCTGATCTCAGGGAAGTCTGGATTTCACCCACTAGAGAGCTGTCATTCAGTTCATTCAGACAGTGGAGCAGATTGATGGTCCTCTCTGCTGAAGACTCTTCTCTGATCTTCCCCTTAATGTACTGGATGGTTTTATTAATGTTCTCTGAACTTATTCCTGTGTCTTTAGATAGTAAGGAGTATTTATGTGAACTGCTTTGTGTCTGTCTCATTAATCCTCCTAGAAGAGTCTGAGTGGATTCCAGTGAGAGGCCCAGGAGGAATCGGAGGAAAAGGTCCAGGTGTCCATTCTTACTCTGTAAGGCCTGATCCACTGCACTCCTGTGTAACTCAGACAGCTGCATTCTGTCAGTTTTAGGTTTTGACTCTTCTGGTCTGAGTGCATTTCTGTTCTCATTTACACATGAATGAAACACAAACAAGGCAGCCAGATACTCCTGAATGCTCAGATGCATAAAGCAGTACACTTTCTCCTGATGCAACCCAGACTCCTCTTTAAATATTTCTGTGCACACACCAGAGTACACTGAAGCTTCACTGACATCAATGCCACTCTCTCTCAGGTCTTCTTCATAGAATATCAGATTGCCCTTTTCCAGCTGTAGAAAAGCCAGCTTCCCCAGTTTCAGGATCATTTCTGTATCTGATGCTGAAATATGCTTTGGGTTTGTCTCATTGGTGCCAAGATACTTCTGATTCTTCACATTAATCTGAATGAGCAGGAAGTGTGTGTACATTTCAGTCAGAGTTTTGGGCAGTTTTCCACTGTCTGTATTACCCAACAGTGTTCCCAGAATTGTAGCAGAAATCCAGCAGAAGACTGGAATTTTACACATGATGTAGAGACTCCTGGATGACTTTATGTGTGAGATAATTCTGCTGGCCAGGTTCTGATCTCTGATTCTCTTCCTGAAGTACTCCTCCTTCTGTGGGTCATTGAACCCTCGCATCTCTGTCACCTGGTGGATGCACTCAGGAGGGATCTGATTGGCTGCTGCTGGTCGGGAGGTGATCCAGAGGAGAGCAGAGGGAAGCAGATTCCCCTTAATGAGGTTGGTCAGCAGCACATCCACTGATACTGACTGTGTTACATCACAGCAGATCTCATTTTTCTGGAAATCTAGAGGAAGTCGACACTCATCCAGACCATCAAAGATGAACACAACTTTGACTTCATTAGGTTCAATAGTTTTAATCTCTTTCAGTTGTGGAAAGTAGTGCTGGAGAAGTTGCATCAGACTGAATTCTCTCTCCTTCTTCAAATTCAGATCTCGGAAAGGAAGAGTGAAGATTAAGTGAATTTCCTGATTGGCTTTTCCTTCTGCCCAGTCGAGAATGAACTTCTGCACAGAGACAGTTTTCCCAATGCCAGCGATGCCCTTTGTAAGCACAGTTCTGATGTGTTTCTCTTGTCCAGGTAAAGGTTTAAAGATGTCATTGCAGAGGATTGTAGTCTCCTGTGTGCTTTGTCTCTTGGATGCTTCCTCAATCTGTCTGATCTCATGTTCATTATTGACCCCCCTACCTCCCCCCTCTGTGATGTAGAGCTCTGTATAGATCTCACTGAGGAGTGTTGGGTGGCCCTGCTGAGCCAAACCTTCAAATATGCTTTCAAACTTCTTCTTTAGATCATCTTTCAGTGTCTGTTGGACTGTTGTTATGTGCTCACCTGAAACAATAAAATATGACAAACATTTTTCAAACAATTATATAAGTGAAATAATTAAATTATTATATATTCATTTTTAAAATGTAGTCCATGAGGAATTGATGGCAACAAAAAATACCCATAGGAGGAGGTTACACTCAGTTTTCCTCACATACAGTGTTATGGAAAAACACAAAAACCCTATCTGAAATAATAAACTGGCAGCACAATGTGCACAAACAATTTTTGGTACAAATATATGTATTGTAGAGTGGTTAAATGAATAGCATGCCCATGACAGTAGATGTGGGCTTGTCACATAGGGTAGGCAGAAAAGGTTTTAGCTGTCTACATAGGGTAAATTTGGCATGTTGGTGTAAGTTTATTTACATCACCTTGCCCTATATAGAGACTGATACTGTGTTGCCTCCTCTGAGGTTGTGTTTTTACTAACTCTACTGAGAGTTGGTTCTTAGCTTTATTTTGTGTGCTTTCATTCTGACCAGTGTTTCTCTTATTCTGCCTTTTGGTTTACTGTTTTGGATTGTTTGCAAGAATGTTGGAAACATGTGTTTGACCTGTGCCTGCCCCTGATCTTGTTACTTCGATTCTCTGTTTGGAACTGTTTGCTGTGTTTCCACCTAACTTTGCCTCTGAATTCTGCCTTAAACTTTTTGCTGTGCTTTTCACTGTTGCTGATCCCTGCTTGCCCCTGACAACGAATTGTTAATTAAAACATCTGACCCAATTTAAAGGAATGTGGAAAGAATCTTGATTGGCCAGTGAATGTTCACAATAATTACTTTGCTGTGTATTGATATCAGCTGTTACTGAACCAGACTAATTCCTGCACTGCTTTCTTCATCTGTATGAACAAGCTTTTTCCAAAGTTTACATCCCTGAAATAGGGTCTGGTGTGTTGAACATCTCTCTCGCAGCATTTGAAACATTTTCAGTCAAACAGTGAGTTATCTGAACAGAAATGTGCTACACACCTCTCACACAGTGTTACCACCTCAATTATGCTGGGCAACACACCTAGCTCGAAGTGTGCAACCCATTTTCAGTCAAGCAGCAGGATATTTGAAAAGAAAGTAGAGAAATTCTAGGCAAATCTTGTTTTTCTTTCCAAATACTGTTAATACTTTCATGTGTGATACGAGTAATGTTCAGTTTGAGGGTACATGAGAACAAAATGACTAATTTCAGCTTGTGTACAGAGCACAGTTATTCTAACAGAAATGCATTTAGCAATGACAGAAAGCTGTTACTCTTCTGCTCACCTCTATCCAGTGAGTCAGCGAGATCCTTCTGCTTCATTTTCCTCAGGATGTGGAGTGTGATCTTCAGAGACCTCTCACTGCCACAGGTCTCCAGCATCTTCTCAACTATGTGCAGGGCCTCAAGGTCCTCCTGTTGTCTCTCAGTGCATTCTGGGTAATACTGACTCAGATGGCTCTGAAACTGTATCAATTCATCCTTCTTCAGCTTTATCAGAGTTCGCTGAAGAGACTGAAATAAACACATGAAGAGGCATGGGTATCAGAGTGACTGAAATAAACAGTTACATTTCTGCAGCTGATACTCCAGTCATGGTCAGACTTCACTTCCACATTGTCCATATTTTTCTCCCTGAGCTAATGTGTCACACTGGCACTGTGAATCATGGTGTGAGCCACACTTTAGGTACTTTATGAGGACAATATCCTGGGAGAAACATTGCCAAGAATCTTATTTTGAACCCTTTGGAGAGGACTGTTTTACTGTTTAGACAGCCACAATGCTGGGGTGCCTTTACCCATTTTAAGGTTGTAATATAGAAATGTAGGAGGATAATAGAAACTTTTCACAAAAAAGGCACGATGCATGTGGGAAGGTTGGTTGATGTCAGATTTGGCAGAACAGCTCTTTCATATTATTAAATGCACACACGCAGATGTGAAATAAGAGCTCTTCATGCTAAAACCAATGCTGATTAAAATTGTAATCAATATACAGTTCATTTAAAATGATATCACACCATCTTTGTGAGGATTAAATCCATGCACTGCTCTCTCTTCTTTAGACTCTTCTCTTCCTGACAGCTGGACTCTGCTGATCCCTGGATCCTGAAATGAGGTTGGTGAAGCATTGGAAATAAGCGAGCAGAAACAGTAATGAAGAAAAAGCCTACGACCAAGGTGCCCTGAATTAGGAACTACCATGAAACTGCGTTAGAAACCAGAGATCAACAGACTGTATAATTTCCAATGCTGATAATATTTAGGAGAGAATCACATAATAAAAATATTTTTCCACATTTTTACTGCAATAAAAAGAATCAAAAACAACAAGCAAATACAGTATCAATAGCATACATTAATCAATGCAAAATAACAATCACAAATAATTTAAAAAAACTGTTTTGATTAAACAACTTAAAACTCACCTCCATTCACCATACACAATACAAAAAGTGTTCATTTTCCTGGTCAGGGAATTGCATCAATGACTTGTCACTCTTCATTGACACACCTTATAATATTCTTACTGCAGCTCTAACTCACAGCACATGGAGAAAGAACTTTCAGTTAATCTCATCCTCTTACTGCAGCTCTAACTCACAGCACATGGAGACAGAGCTTCCAGTTAACCTCATCCTCTGACTGCAGCTCTAACTCACAGCACATGGAGACAGAGCTTCCAGTTCATCTCATCCTCTTTCTGCAGCTCTAACTCACATGGAGACAGAACTTCCAGTTAACCTCATCCTCTTACTGCAGCTCTAACTCACAGCACATGGAGACAGAGCTTCCAGTTAACCTCATCCTCTTACTGCAGCTCTAGCTCACAGCACATGGAGACAGTACTTCCAGTTAATCTCATCCTCTTACTGCAACTCTACCTCACATGACATGGAGACAGAGCTTCCTGTCAACCTAATCCTCTTCCTGCAGGTCTAACTCACAGCACATGGAGACAGAGCTTCCAGTTAACCTTATCCTCTTACTGCAGCTCTAACTCACAGCACATGGAGACAGAGCTTCCAGTTTATCTCACAACACATGGAGACAGAGCTTCCAGTTAATCTCATCCTCTTACTGCAGCTCTAACTCACAGCACATGGAGACAGAGCTTCCAGTTATCCTCATCCTGTTAATAGAGCTTAAATTAATAGCATATCTATGTGCCTACACTTGAATGTGAGAAGTGACAAGTCTACATCATAGTAATCCTTGTGGATGAAAAAGTATTGTTGGTCACTCTTATATTTTGAAAAGAAAGCAGTTCTTATCCACATTCAGATGTAACTGACTGAAGGCCCATTTTCCCAACAAAAGCCACTGCAGCTCTAAGTCACAGGACATGAATCTGAGCAGAGCTTCCCTCATTAACCTGCATCCTCTTGGCACTCTCCTCACAGCACAGAGCTTCCAGTTAATCTTTCCTCTTACTGCAGCTCTAACTCACAGCACATGGAGACAGAACTTCCAGTTAATCTCATCCTCTTACTGCAGCTCTAACTCACAGACAAAACATGGAGACAGAACTTCCAGTTAATCTCATCCTCTTTCTGCAACTCTACCTCACAGCACATGGAGACCAGAGCTTCCTGTTAACCTTATCCTCTTACTGCAGCAGCTCTAACTCACAGCACATGGAGACAGAGCTTCCAGTTCATCTCATCCTCTTTCTGCAGCTCTAACTCACATGGAGACAGAACTTCCAGTTAACCTCATCCTCTTCCTGCAGCTCTAACTCACAGCACATGGAGACAGAGCTTCCAGTTAACCTCATCCTCTTGCAGCTCTAACTCACAGCACATGGAGACAGAACTTCCAGTTAATCTCATCCTCTTACTGCAGCTCTAACTCACAGGACATGGAGACAGTGCTTCCTGTCAACCTAATCCTCTTACTGCAGCTCTAACTCACAGCACATGGAGACAGAACTTCCAGTTAATCTCATCCTCTTTCTGCAGCTCTAACCCACAGGACATGGAGACAGAGCTTCCAGTTAACCTTATCCTCTTCCTGCAGCTCTAACTCACAGCACATGGAGACAGAGCTTCCAGTTATCTTCATCCTGTTAATGCAGCTTAAATTAATAGCATATCTATGTGCCTACACTTGAATGTGAGAAGTGACAAGTCTACATCATAGTAATCCTTGTGGATGAAAAAGAATTGTTAGTCACTCTTGAATTTTGAAAAGAAAGCAGTTCTTATCCACATTCAGATGTAATTGACTGAAGGCCCATTTTCCCAACAACAGCCAGTCAGTTATGAATCTGTTTAATTACTTTGCATCAGCTGTGGACTCTCCTCTGAGGTTGTGTGTTCTTTCCATAGACCAGTCACTCTTCACTGACAGACAGCTGGGTACAGGAGACCCTGCTCTCTCTACCTGGACCCTGTGGACAAAACATGGAGACAGAGCTTCCAGTTAACCTCATCCTCTTACTGCAGTTCTAACTCACAGCACATGGAGACAGAGCTTCCAGTTAACCTCATCCTCTGACTGCAGCTCTAACTCACAGCACATGGAGACAGAGCTTCCAGTTAACCTCATCCTCTGACTGCAGCTCTAACTCACAGCACATGGAGACAGAACTTCCAGTTAACTTAATCCTCTTCCTTCAGGTCTAACTCACAGCACATGGAGACAGAGATTCCAGTCATCCTCATCCTCTTACTGCAGCTCCAACTCACAGCACATGGAGACAGATCTGTCAGTTAATCTCATCCTCTTACTGCAGCTCTAACTCACAGCACATGGAGACAGAGCTGTCAGTTAACCTAATCCTCTTATTGCAGCTCTAACTCACAGCACATGGAGACAGAGCTTCCAGTTAATCTCATCCTCTTACTGCAACTCTACCTCACATGACATGGAGACAGAGCTTCCAGTTAACCTCATCCTCTTACTGCAGCTCTAAGTCACAGGACATGGAGACAGAGCTTCCACTTAACCTCATCCTCTTACTGCAGCTCTAACTCACAGCACATGGAGACAGAGCTTCCAGTTAATCTCATCCTCTTACTGCAGCTCTAACTCACAGCACATGGAGACAGAACTTCCAGTTAATCTCATCCTCTTACTGCAGCTCTAACTCACAGCACATGGAGACAGAACTTCCAGTTAATCTCATCCTCTTTCTGCAACTCTACCTCACAGGACATGGAGCCAGAGCTTCCTGTTAACCTTATCCTCTTACTGCAGGTCTAACTCACAGCACATGGAGACAGAGCTTCCAGTTCATCTCATCCTCTTTCTGCAGCTCTAACTTACATGGAGACAGAACTTCCAGTTAACCTCATCCTCTTACTGCAGCTCTAACTCACAGCACATGGAGACAGAGCTTCCAGTTAACCTCATCCTCTTACTGCAGCTCTAGCTCACAGCACATGGAGACAGAACTTCCAGTTAATCTCATCCTCTTACTGCAACTCTACCTCACAGGACATGGAGACAGAGCTTCCTGTCAACCTAATCCTCTTACTGCAGCTCTAACTCACAGCACATGGAGACAGAACTTCCAGTTAATCTCATCCTCTTTCTGCAACTCTACCCCACAGGACATGGAGCCAGAGCTTCCTGTTAACCTTATCCTCTTCCTGCAGGTCTAACTCACAGCACATGGAGACAGAGCTTCCAGTTATCTTCATCCTGTTAATGCAGCTTAAATTAATAGCATATCTATGTGCCTACACTTGAATGTGAGAAGTGACAAGTCTACATCATAGTTATCCTTGTGGATGAAAAAGTATTGTTAGTCACTCTTGAATTTTGAAAAGAAAGCAGTTCTTATCCACATTCAGATGTAACTGACTGAAGGCCCAATTTCCCAACAACAGCCAGTCAGTTATGAATCTGTTTAATTACTTTGCATCAGCTGTGGACTCTCCTCTGAGGTTGTGTGTTCTTTCCATAGACCAGTCACTCTTCACTGACAGACAGCTGGGTACAGGAGACCCTGCTCTCTCTACCTGGACCCTGTGGAAAAAACATGGAGACAGAGCTTCCAGTTAACCTCATCCTCTTACTGCAGTTCTAACTCACAGCACATGGAGACAGAGCTTCCAGTTAACCTCATCCTCTTACTGCAGCTCTAACTCACAGCACCTGGAGACAGAGCTTCCAGTTAGCCTCATCCTCTGACTGCAGCTCTAACTCACAGCACATGGAGACAGAGCTTCCAGTTTAACCTCATCCTCTTACTCCTGAGTGTGACATAATACACCAAACTAACACCTGAGTTTGACATGGGACACCCCTTTACACCTGAATGTGGCTGTTGACACTTCTACACAATGATAATGCAGTGTATGTATGAACCTGTTCACCTACCTTGGATCTCCTGTGAATCCTCCACTGAAAGTGATTGGTTCTCCCATCGAGTCATCACTCTGCTCTGACACACAGCTGGGTACAGGTGACCCTGCTCTTTCCTGCTGGATGCTATCAGAGAACACAAGCATTGTACATTTGTATAAAGGATTGTGATTGGTATTGAAAATAGAATAGCACTTCCAAGGTGATGGATATTACCTAAATATAGCCTTATGTGCACATTACCTTCTGTTCCTTAGGATCCTAAAATTCAGTAATGTATGGAATTTTTGATAAGTACATCATGTTATTCTTAGGCCTGACATGTTTTCTTAAGAGGGAGTTGTTGGAGACATCAAGGAGGAAATGATAGAGAAACATGGGTGCAAAGCTGGCTCTGGTGAGAGAATGTGCTGAGAGCATAAAACTCATATAAGAAGGTATACATGATGGAAACCATCTGGGCGCAACTTTCCCTGTATAAGCAGCTGGCTGAAAATATGTATTTCAAAGTTGTATGATAAGCATACTCTTCCCGTCCGGACGTTAATAAATAGGTATTGGAATTCCAAAAGTTGTCGTGAGTCTCTGTGTCTATGTGTTGCCGTCTCTGGTCAGAACCCTAAAGTAACATATGGTGGCAGCGGTGGGATTCGGAAAAACTCTTCTGTTGTTGGATGCAGAGACGAGGAATTCCGAGAGAGGTGAGTAGATTTTCTGAATACCACCCTCTATAGTTTAGGGATATTCCTCTTGTCTGCTGCTGTGTAGAAGTGACCCGGATCGTGTTTCTGGTCGTGGCCTTGCTTGTGGCGGCTTACTGGTATTGGAGATCCGACGTTTACGACGGAGTGCGCGCTTTATCCGTCGGGGTCTGGGACCGCCTGTATGATAGTCGACTTTTTTGCATAGCTGACGCGCGTTGGTACATTATGGTAAAGGGAAAGCAGCTTTCCTGGCAGGGGCTGGTGGAGGAAGTAACCCCTGTTAAAATTGTTGGTCGGGATTTTCTTCCCACAGGTGTCAGAGAGTTGGCACTCTCTGCCTGTAGTAAAGACTTTTATGACATAGTACATAAAGGCTTGGAGCTTCGTACCACTGTTGCAAAACAGGTTGAATGGTATGATGAACATTGTGGGAAAGTAAAAGACAAAGTCAGGAAAAAGATGGCAATGAGTTTGGTGGTTTTGAATTATGAACGTATGGTGGAACAGAATAATGGTTTGTTATTGCAATGTAGACGACAGAAGGAAGAGATAGGAGGGTTGAAGGAGAAAGTGAAGCATTTAGAAGTACAACATCAAGGCAGGGTTTTTAACCCTCCGCCTTATGTGCCTCGGTTGTATCCTAAACTGCCGTGTGCAACCGGACAGATGGCACCCATTTAAATTCAGGTGTTCGCAGGACCACGGGTGGCGTCGCCCCAGGGGTCCGCTGGACAATGCTGACGGGGATGCGGCACCTCCCACTATTACGGGGGCTCCTCAGCAACACACACAAATTCAGTATAAACCTATGAGTACGAATGACATGACAAATCTATTATCATCCATGCCGATGCTCAAACGAGATTCACCAAATGATCAGTTTTGGCAAAAACTCAGTGAATGGGAATTAGTTTCCTAACTGCATGTATATGATGTTTTCACAGTGTGTAAAGCAAAATGTCTAAGTTGTGTAAAATCTTTGTAGATACTGGAGAGTCTGTAAGTGTAACTAACCTCAGTAATTTAACCCTTACAAAACATAACATTGTTCTGCTAGGTCTATGAGGTGGAATCACGCAGATGATTAAAACAAAACCTGTTTTGGTAGAAGCTGGTGATTTTTTCTTTGTTAGCCAGTTTAATTTCAGCCCTTTAAGTACTGAAGGAACGATTTTGGGTAGGGCTATAGCTCAAACAGTTGCAAGCACACCTAATGCTAGGTAATGATGCATCGCTTACTTTAGTTAGTGATGAGGGACGAGCAAAGGAATTCCAACTTGGATCCACAAAATTCAGGTTAAAGTGTACACTACCACGCAGCAAACTCGCGCAGCGACCCAACCTTTACCTCCAGACGAACCTAAAAACGATACTTCGCCTGGTCAGGGTAATGGTATGGAAGATTAGGTTTGTTTGAGTTGAAAGAAAGGAAAACTGAATTAAATGTGCTAACAAGATTGGTGGATAAAAATAGAAAATATAGTTTAGGGGCCTTTAAATATAGAATAAATAAGGTTGAAAACTATCAGAAAAATTGTAATTGGGAATAGCTGACGAAAGTGTGCAATTTCAATGCCTTGTTATCCTTTTGGGTATATTGAACAATTAAATTATCAGCATCTCAGTGGAGACGCTCAAGGCCCCCACCCTCTTTCTCCTACTGAAATTGTGTTACAAACTGCATACTTGGTCTGGTCCAGCTTGATTTCCTTTCTTAATAGAAGAAGAGGAACCAAACGGACTTAACCAACTATATTGTTTAATGCATTTCATGGCAAACCTCCTGTAAAATGTCATTAAGTAGGACCCCCTGGTGTAACACCTGTGAGGTTTAAGGGCAGTGATATAGCTACTGCAGAGCAGCACTGTCCTGAGGTTACTTCAATTAAGGCACCAGGTTTTGTTAAGCATGTCACATGGTATAAATTGTATCCACTTCGGTCGGTTGAACATTCGGGTTGGGAAAAAAGGGGAAAAATAAGGGATTCAAATTTTAAAAAAAAAAGAAAACATTGGCTGCGTTCCAATACTTAAATTCGTCTCCTCCTTTCCTCCTTTCCTCCCCTCCTTTCCTCCGTGCCCCGGAAGCTGATTATGTGTCCTCCTTTCCTCCACTGTTCCAAAGCAAAATCTCGCCTCCTCCTTTCCTCCTTTCTCGTCTCCTCTCAACGGAGGATACATCAATGTATCCTACCACGGAAGTCTTTTCACATTTCTGCGTGACTGTGCTCACGACCAGTCAGATTAAATGACGATCCCACAGAATATTTCACCATCGAAAAGTTCTAAAACATGACAAGGGAACAGTAATCGGGCAATATACAAACATGAGAAAACTTTAGCTTTTTTGAACATAACCACTTTGACGCAATATATTCATGTTTTTCAGATACAAATGGTCATTTTACCAATGTAAAATTGAGCGAGTTTATGTTGTGGTAAATTTATTTATTCCTTGAAGAAATGCTTATGTTACATCATGAGCAGAATGCGAGAAACTGACATTCATATTTTAATGCAGGAACAGGGCTGGTGGCGTTAGAGAAGTGTGATTGGCTTTGGTATCCTCCAAGTCGTTCGAAATTATTACTTCATCAATAGCCGACGTCGACTTTGATGACGGGCGACTCGGATTAGCTGTTCCAACTTTCGATTCATCTCCTCCTTCCCTCCTTTCCTCCACTCGTTTCCTCCCCTCCTTTCCTCCACATATTTCCGGCATACTTCCAGGGTAGGAAAGGAGGGGAGGGGAGGAAAGGAAGAGAAGAGAAAAAGTATTGGAACGCAGTCATTGAAAAGGCAACAAAGGAGAGGGAAGTGCAGAGTTAAAAACAGGGAGGGGAGACGCAGAACTTTAAAAGCAGAAGTTAGGTGGAAAAAGACTTCCATCTCCACCCTCTAAAAACAATTACTTCAGCTGTAACTCACTGGAGTTATGATGGAGACAGAGCTTCCAGTTAACCTCATCCTCTTACTGCAGCTCTAACTCACAGCACATGGAGACAGAGCTTCCAGTTAACCCCATCCTCTTACTGCAGCTCTAACTCACAGCACATGGAGACAGAGCTTCCAGTTAACCCCATCCTCTTACTGCAGCTCTTACTCACAGCACATGGAGACAGAGCTTCCAGTTAACCTCATCCTCTTACTGCAGCTCTAACTCACAGCACATGGAGACAGAGCTTCCAGTTAACCTCATCCTCTTACTGCAGCTCTAACTCACAGCACATGGAGACAGAGCTTCCAGTTAACCTCAAATTGATTTTATCTTGTCTTTTGCAGTTATGACCTGCAGAATCAGTTTAGTTAACGATAATATAGTCTGGCGCAGTGGCAGGTGTGGCCACTGGACTGGGTGGTGAGAGGAAGAGGAAACACAAGAAACGTTCAACAAAAATGGACCAAAGGCCATTTATTTACCCCCTTTGGGAAAAAACAGGAAATGCAAAACAAAACAGCCATTGGGAAACAACACCAAAAACCAAAATAACAACAGCCTGAAAGGCTGTGATTAAATAAATTGCCTAATTGAAGGCAAGTGGTAGCACCTGAGCTGATTGGAAATCACCTCTAGCTGTGCCTGTCTGTTCATGAGACTATTGTTGTGCAACTTCCTGCAGTCTCTTCAGGCTGAGGGGGGAATTGGAACAGACAGCAATCCAAGGGGGAGGAGCAGATGGGCTTGTTCCTCCCTCCACCATAATAGCCAATCAGTTACAGTGGTAATACAGGTTACTAGATGCTGACAGCCACTTGTTATATCAAATTAACCAGGGTTCCGTCGTTAATATCCATACTCTTCTGAAAAACATCATGGGATCTTTCATCACTACGACAACTCATGACCTCAGTTCAGTTTGCTTCCATTGGTTGGCTCCTTCTACCTTTTGGGGTTCTCTTTGCTCCAGCAGGAAGAGTGCCCCCTACTGGCCTACCAGCATTCCCTCCAGCAGCAATTTTGAGGGGGTGGGGGGGTGTCTACCATCCAAGTACTAAGCAAGCCCACACCTTCTTCACTATACTGAGTTAACATTCGAAGTGGTCAGGGTAGTATGGCTGTTTCTACCATAAATACAAATGGCACTACATACATCAGATGAGAATTATGTTAACTTAAACTGTGCTGCAGATACAAACACAATGTATTGTAAATTAAAATTGTGGTGCCAGGAGATGTGGAGGGAGGAGCAAGCTCCTCAGCTCCTCCCATTGTACTGCTGTTAGTCTCCTGGTTCCCTCCCTCAGCCTGGAGAGCCAACCGGAGCTACAACAGCAGTGGCCTTACTAACTTTTGGTGATTTCCATGGCTGTGCAGTAATTTCATTTATGATATTTATATCTGTTTTTTATTTGTTGGTGTTAGGATATTGGCCCCAGAAGAAGGTAAATAAAAGGCCTTTGGCCCATTTTTGTTGACATTTTTGTCATGTTTTGCCTACCACTCACCACCTGGCTCAGTGTCCACGCCTACCACTGCACCACAATATCTGATTTGTGCTTTTATACCTCTTGTTGTCAGGGCTTGAGGTTCCAGCGCTGGTCTCTGGCTCCCCAGAGAGACTCATTTTATAAACAGCTCAACCCGTCTCAGGCATCTGGAACAGAATATGACTGACTCGATCAGACCATAAGAGTGTTCTGTCCCAGATCAGACGACCTGTAGAAACACAAAATAACAACTCACTAAATAAATACAGAAAAAATTACTTACACCACAGTCACACTAAATAAACATGCAAAAGAAACATAAAGACATACAGCACATACTCTTAGTCATAAGGAATAAACATACACAGACCAACCTACACTATAGTCACACTGAATAAACACAAACACACCCCTCCACATCTCACTTGACTCATTACCTTCTACAGCTCAAATCAAGTTTAAAACCTGTGTGCTAGCCTGCAGGGCAGTGAATGGAACTGCTCCAAAACTGCTAAAAGGTATCAATATCATCTAAGTCATGAGAGCAATAGGCCTATATGAAGCAAGTGTAGAGAGTGTCTGGAATTCAACTTTTTACCATCATGCACCAATGCTTGTGGAATAGCCATGAAGCGTGCAACTTTTAACATAACAAAATAATCGGTGATCAGAATCAAAATCAGCTGATCATGATGATGATCAATTGGTGATCTGATTAATCACAAAAATCCAGATTGTGCATCTCTAGTATTTTGTATTTTAAGTATAAATATCAGAATAGTGCCCATCCCTGCACACCAGCAGATAAACAGTCACACCAAACACTTCATTTTATTCACTATTATGGTTTTTACTGATTGCTTACACACTATAACTGGGCCTTTTACAGCTTTACTTGATTGCTAAGACACATTTCTTTTTATCATGCTCCATTTCTCAAGTCTTTCACATTCTTGTGAATGATTTTAGCCCACACCTATTTGCAGAACTGCTGTATTTCTGACAAACTGGTAAGTTTTCAGGTAGGAACTGCTCTTTTCAGGTCCTGACACAGCATGTCTACTGAGATCACAGCAGGCCATTGACCATTTCATTTTGTTTCTTTTTAGCCATTCAGATGGCTAAATTCAGGGGCACTACTGCCATTCTGTTCCATATATGAAGATACATGCCACGGTTTTTGCTCATAATATTGATCAAAACTCAATATTTGTTTCACAGTTGGAGTTAATACTTGCCTACTGTTTCTCTCCTTGAACAGCCTTCCTGTGCAGTAGTATCACTCATTATAATGTATCAAAGATCTAAACTGGTTTTTCCTGAAGGTTTGCAGTCAACAATGCTAAAGACAACAAATTTCTTCCTCATAGTGCATATTTATCTACAGTGAGTGTCTTATGTCCTCATGAATGCCATCATTTCTTAACTAAATGTGATTACCACACGTACCTCCTTTTATGGTATATAACCTTCATCAACAACTGTTATCCTTTGAAGTAAGAACCTGATTTTGTTAAGCAGTCAGTTAAAGGTTGCCATATTTTATGAAACACACAAGGGCTGCGTTCCAATCTGAAATAAAATGCTCCTTTCACTTCTTCCCTCCAATCAAGTGAGCTCTCCAGTGACGTAGCAGGCAAGGCAGCCCTTCCCGAGCGTGGGGGAGCAATGGAGGGGAGAGGTTATGGCTGTTTGAATTGGAGTGACCATTTGGAATGAACTCGCAGTTCTTCCTCACTTTGCGTTCCTTCGCAAGGACTGGATTGCCGCGCTGTGTTACTTGCAGGCTGCAGTATGCCTACACGTTAATTCCCCATGCCAAAATCCTTATATTTTCCATGACCATAAAATCATTTTAAATCAATGTTTTTATCTACTATGAATTGATGTGATGTTCTTTTCAATGGAGTTACCAAGCTTTTCTCATGTGAAGCCACTTATTTGTATGCACAATTTAATAATCATAGTAAATAATTGTCATAATCATAACAACAGTTACTATAATTATTTGTGAAGTACCTTTTGAGCAGGGTGCATCCCAAAGTGATTCTCAGAGACAAGTAAAGATAATTAATAAAATCGGTAACACTAAAATATGGTAAAACAGATCAATAAACCAACTAATGATAAATAAGTGTGTAAAAGTACATAAGTACAGAGATAGGTAAAAAGATGAAACAAAAAATAAAAATCAATATCGATATCAGAAGAACTAACCTGAATTCTGCCATGATTCCTACCGTTTTTACAAAACAGGATGACCTTTACAAACCGGTATGTTTTAATGAAGATTTAAAAAAACTATGTGCTCAACAGAAAACTCTATTTCATGCTGTGTGGATGATTGAAGCTTAGGGCAGCATAATTGTTACATTTAAAGATTCAGGAAATGTAGGTTAGTCTTAACAAAATGCATGGCAACGGCTGCTATGCCTCCACCAGCTTATCAGATCTTACGGTTAAATCTTCATGGCCAAAACGTCTATGTATTTTTGGACTGCTAATTAGTTCATCAATTAAATTGATAAGCGGCTATTGAGTGCTATTTCCTTTGAATCTGTAAGAATTAAATAACGACCACCACCAACAACATAACGTTTTAGGGAATGGATTTGTAATCAATCGGCAACGGAGGTTTTTGAACTTGGTAAACTTTGTTTTTAAACGTGTTAGTTCTTTGGTAGTATAATATTCAAATAAAGTTTACTACTCTTCACTGTGATTTTGGATATTATTTTTTTTTCGTTGGAATTGTTTCCCATGTAAAAGACTGTGCTGGACTGCAAGTCTGGGAAACTGGCAATAGGCACTGCAAACCATTACACCCAAGGGTTCTGTTAACAGTAAATCGCTTTTATTACCACTTTTTAAAATTCTAAATGCCATGCACCATTTTGACAGATAAAATATAGCTGGAAATGTGTTAAATACTAAATACAGACACCAATAGCCTACAACATTGACAAATCTGTGAGAACAGTATATACTTCTAGCAAAGCCTTGCTGTGGCACTCTCAATGTGTTTGATGCATCCTCTCTGTTCTGACCATATTTATTATCAGAGAAAAGAACTGAGTGTACATTAGCAAGCTTGTCTGTGTTAGCGGTAGGCCTGGGCTATACATTAGCTAGCTGGTAAGTGTTTCTAGCATTTGTAAATAAAACAAGCACAATTATCTATAGGCTATTAGCTAACAGTACTGCAGTTCTAGTGGCCACACTATATTTGGAGAGCCTGGGTCATCGGCCATGATTAATGTCGAACACGGCTAGTCGTACCTACCTACTCTCTACAGCTGTGTCCCTGGCTACTATGTACCTCTTGGCCTCTCTTTGTGTGTGGAAGTCCCTCTGCTGTCTGTCCCTCATCATCATGGCATGCATCTGCAGCAGCTGCTACCTGTTCTTCAGCACTCTGTTGATCATTCAAACTAGCGGTGTGCTGGACTTGCGGTGATTTAATGATTATGTTGCTGCTGCTGGATTTGCAGGCAAACAGCTTCATCAAATCTTTGCATTTCAAAGCATCACGCTCCACTGATTTCTGCCTCCTTTCTTTTATTTTTTCCCCACCTTTCTCTTCACATTTTCTGCTGTTCTCCATGATGCTAACGTAACACTCCTGCACTCTCCTTTGTCGGTTGTTTGTTGCAATGTGTTGACACTTAGCAAACAAATGGTCACATAAGCACCCTCTGCTGTTGACTGTCAGCATCACTCTATCTGACTCTTAACTGTCTGTCATGGTCGAATGAAATATGGTGCAAGGACAACAGCCATTGGATAGCCTGACACTGACAGTTGTCCTGGACTTTTCCAGAACTTTGAGATTGCCAGTCCACCTCTGGACCAACTGCAGTGTTTGAATGAGATCATACATTTTTTGTATATGAAATTAAATGTCTTGGCATAAATGGACCATGACCCCTGTCTTGAATGATGGTCATTCAGTCAAAATCTCTAAGAGCAAGGTGAAGCAACAAAATAAACTAACTTGGCAAAAAGGGGATTTATCACTGATTAACAAGGTTAAAACCTGTGCTCACTGAAAGGAATGAGAGTGTTCATCTCAGATTTACCCAGAGCACCAGGATGATCCCCAAGAGTGCTGGACAGATGAGACATATGGACTTTCAGTTCACATCGTTGGTCCATTTCTAAAGATTCCCAGTAGTTAATGGGGCAGATTTTTAGACATTTCATGATGTTAATGTTTGTTCTTAATTTTATTTCATTGTATCACAGTTGTGTGGTTTGTGTTGGAACCATTAATATTGGGAACAGGCATGAGATGGTGGTCCTGTGATATTTAAATGTCGGTATCCCTGCTTTTGCTCTACAACCCCTTCAGCTGATTCAAAATGCTGATGCACAAGGTGTTTCAACCTTCCAAAGCGTGCTCACGGCCCCCCCCACCTTACCTCCCTTCATTGAATTTTATTGAAATGTGAAAATTCAATTAGCACATAGGTGATGAGGCAGTGGGTATAATTCCGTAGTAGAGCATTTGACTGCAGATCCAGAGGTCCTTGGTTCAACTCACCGAGCATTTTATTAGGAGCACCTGTACACCTAGCAGCAGTGCAATGCATAAAACTATGCAGACACAGGCCAGCAGCTTCAGGTAATGTTCACATCAACCATCAAAAGGGAAGAAACGTGCTCTCAGTGATTTTGACCGTGGCATGATTGTTGGTGCCAGACAGGCTGGTTTGAGTATTTCTATAACTGCTGATCTCCTGGGATTTTCTCACACAACAGTTTCTAGAGTTTACTCAGAATGGTGCAAAGAACAAAAAACATCCATCAAGCAGCAGTTCTGTGGATGGAAATGACTTGATGAGATAGGTCAATGGAGAATGGCCAGACTGGTTCGAGCTGACACAAAGGTTACGATAACTCAGATAACCACGCTGTACAATTATGGTGAGCAGAAAAGCATCTCAGAATGTACAACATGTTGAACCTTGAGGTGGATGGAGAAGAACATGTCAGGTTCCACTTCTGTCAGCCAAGAACAGGCTGCAGTGAGACTCCCTGGTCATGACCATTGCCTGTTCTTTGACTACATTTCTGTATTTTGGACTTTGGCTTCTGTTAATAAAACCCTTAACATTTACGTCCACATCTGAGTACTACCTGAGCCCTGACAGTATTAGTATAAAATGCTCAGTGAGTGTATTATCCAGCCTGCAGTCTATAGCTAATGCATCTTTTTATCTAACACACAGATAAAAATCAGTGTGTTAAATATCTGTTCAAAATCACCCTCCTTAGGAAAGTGCAACATTGAGACATGTTATATTTAAGTGAAACAAATAAATGTCACAAATAACAAGGAGGAGCAACACAGAAGCTAGGAGCAGGCTAAGTGCTAAGCAAGCCAACTAAATAAAAGGGGTAGATGTAATCCTTTCCCAAATAGTGATTTATTAAATGAAGACATACCTTTTTCCAACCTTCAGTAGGAAAAAAAACAGTAATGAAGTTATACAGGTTATATAAATGTTGTGTGGCTAACAAGCTAACTATACCAAACAAAAGTAACAGTTGAAAAACACTAGCAAATTACCATGTCAACCAAAGACTCCTTGAGAGATCCAATACCCTTATAACTTGAAAAGTACAAAGGCTAAAAGAAACAAACTGAATGTTGTAAACATTGAATGATTTTTAAAAAAAAGGCTTGAAGAGCACCCAGCATGTAGAATATTGCAGAAATGTTCTTCATGTGACACAGTGGCAGGTGTGGCCACTGTACCAAGTGGTGAGTGGAGGAAAACAACGAAGGTCGAACCAAAAAGGGGCCAAAGGCCATTTATTTACCCATTGTAGGGGAAAAGGAAAACTCGACAAAGGGTCTTAACATAAAGTAAGGTCAAAACACAAAAACCAGCACAGCCATCCCAAACACAAAATGTTCAAAGGTTCAAAAGTCCCTGCAGTAGAGATGGGCGAAATGAGACGGGGCTCCGAAGCTGCGTCGAATCATTCGAAGCAGCTGTGTTTCGGCACACTGCTCCGGAGCCCCAACCGAAGCACGCGCTTAACGTCATCACGTTTCCTACTTGACGTAACGGACAAGTTCAAATGTGGAGCGTTTCCAACAGTTCACAGCGTCAGGAGAAAAGTTATGTTCTGTGTTTCATCAAAGACTCATTATTGTCAATGTTTATTTCTTGTCTTTCATGTTTGATGCAGTTTGCTCTTGTTTCGTAAATACCCCAGTGAGTATTGAAAATGTGAATAAAATCACGAGAATAAAATCACGAAAATTATGTGTGGAGTTGGTGTTTAAATGTTACAGGCTATCAAACTGTCAAGCACACGCTGTCTGGAGTTCATAACCTTCATAATATTAAAAGGCTTCTGATGTAATTTGAAACATAGGCTACTATCTGAATAACTGCAAATGTTCGCCTTCCTGAAGATTGAATTCTTGTTATTTGAATTCCTTGTTTTTTTTTTTCTTTTGCACATTAATGGACCTCTCAAAGAAATTGAGTGAAATATCCCATAGAAGGCTAAACCCCAGCTAACAGTTGTTGGTTGTCAGAACATGGTCAGAACCTTAAATAAAATATTCCTAGAAACTTTGACCTATTTTCTTAATGTTCCTTGCACGTTATTTACCTGGAATGTTTCCTTGTGGCCGTAACATAACTTGTTCCGAACCATGTGGAATGTTAGAATGTTAACGGCATGTTTACATGATAACATTATGTCAAACCCCACTGAAATATGACCTATATTTTCCCTTATCTTATGGGTCCATTTTCGATAAGCTGGGATCAGGGTCTTCTTGGAATAAGACACTACATGCGTATTTAAATAACTACAAATAACGCACATAACCTGGAGATCTGCGTGAGAACGTATAGTTTTCTGCAAAATTCGAAGTAATATCTGTTTCGGGAAATTAATTATATAATTCTGTTAGATAAAATTTGTACCACTTGAAAATATCATACGTACAAGATGATACTTGCATGATAGAATCTGGGACCATTTTGATCTGGTCACCCGACTAGTGTGCCATGACAGCAATGCACCCAGTCATTGGAAAATGCCGGAAAACGTCCTTAACAAATCCTTCAACAAATCAAGTTAGTAGAATAGCTTTTGTGTGGCGTTTTAAAGTCGAGGGGGAAGAGATCATGTTAATTGCCTAGCTGACCGCTTCAATACGTCCTTGTTCATTAGCAAATCAAACATCACCTCTGAATTTTACAGTAGCTACACACATAGGTTACCTATCTATTGTGACAGGTTCATTAACTGTAAATAGTTATTGTCGTGACTTGTAGCACCGCATTTACTTCAGAATGGGTAGGTTATAGTTGGGGTAGTTACATTTATCTCGATGTTGTTATTTAGCTTCACTGGTCTGCTACCTGCTTTGTAATTATGAGTCAAGTTAAAGCACTGTATTGGTTGTTTTCATCGTGTTACATAAGCTTACAGCGACGTTGCCCATTATTTTTAATATTGGAATTCCATGAGAAGAACTTTGATCACCGCTATGGATAGTTTTTCCTTTAATCTTTTCTTTGCCACCTTTCTATGTTGTCTGCAACGGAATTCCAAGCTCCTGTGGTATTCCTGGAGCGTCAAAAATATCACAGGAGAGGTGCTAAACACCACATCTATGAACGCACTTCTCGTTTATGATGGAGTAATAGTTATTAATCAACATATGTACGGAATTCCACATCAAAGTTTGAAAAATAGGGCGGATTTTGTTAGTTCATTTCAGGTTACGCATAAATTAACACAGTTTTAGGAATAAATTGATAAATGAGGTCCAATGTGTCCAACAAGTCGGAAGCCAAGACAGAAATTAATATATGCTATTCTTCAACTAGTATTACAATATCTATCGCAGTGAGGTTCACAAATGTGTGTGTGTGTGTGTGTGTGTCTTATTGCAGGCTACTTGTAATGACATTTTGCCTATGTCCCCAACACAAGTGTTTCGAAACAATTCATTGTTCCCATGAGTCAGGGGGCAAAGTGTTCAGTAGCTGTCTAGATTGTTCCGAAATATCAGCTGTGTCAGTGTTTCAAGACATTCCTAATTGTTTCAGTGTGAATTAACGGTGCAGTGTTTCCAAACAGTTTTAATTGTTTCAAAGTGTGGGATGAAGCTGCAGTTTTTCAAATGTCTTAATTGTTCCTCAGAGTCAGCTGCATTTGTGTTTGGAGACAGTCCTAATTGTTTCAAAGCCTCAATTAACGGTGCAGTGTTCCGAAGCATTTTTAATTGTTTCGCACTTTTAATTGTTTCAAAGCTGCTGATGACGTGGCAGTGTTTCGAGACAGTCCTAATTATTTCAAAGCTTCAATTAACGGAGTAGTGTTCCGAAGCACTTTTAATTGTTTCAAAGCTGCTGATTGGCAATAATTATTTCAAAGCTTCAATTAACGGAGTAGTGTTCAAGCACTTTTAATTGTTTCAAAGCTGCTGATGACGTGGCAGTGTTTCGAGACAGTCCTAATTATTTCAAAGCTTCATTTAACGGAACAGTGTTCCGAAGCAGTTTTATTTGTTTCAAAGCTGCTGATGACGTGGCAGTGTTTCGAGACAGTCCTAATTGTTTCAAAGCCTCAATTAAAGGTGCAATTTTTAGACAAAGTCTTAATTGTTCCAAAATGTCAATTAACAGTGCAGAGTTTCCAGACAGTCCTACTAATTGTTTCAAACCATCAGTTAACGGTGCAGTTTTTGGAAGCAGTCTTAATTGTTCTGAGGCACCAGCTATGCTAAGATTCGACACAATCAGAGCCTTTCCAATGCATCAGCGTTGTCAATTGGTTTAATGCATTTTCCCCCATGCTGTGATTATCCGTCAAAATAGTCTGATGGCTAAAGCTCTGGGTTTCTGTTTGTGACCTTTCGCAATGTTCTACTTTCCGAACCCGAACTACAGTGTCTTTTCGCTGTTATCAATAGGATGTAATATTTAATTTATTTATGACATTCATCACCCCTAGATGTCACTATCATTGGTGTTCCGAAACAGTAGTTTCCAAACCATTTAATTTGCTTCTATTAATTGAAGTTTATCCATGTAGTATAAGTTGTAATTGCCATAGCCATTGCATGTTAATTAGGCTATACTCCTGACAGTGAGTGCTTGTTAGTTTTGATAGTGTCTGTAACATGTAACACCAGCTCCACACATGGTTTTTGTGATTTTATTAACCTTTTTCTGTCTTCACTGAGGAACTGAACTTATAAAACCAGAGAAAACAACAAACATGATAGGCAAGATTTAAACATAGTTATTACTGTGTCACTGCTTTACAACATAACATAATTAACTTCTTACAATTAAGACTGTCTGGAAACACTGCCACCTCATCTGACACTTTGAAACAATTAAAAGTGCTTCGGAACCTGCTCCGTTAATTGAGGCTTTGAAACAATTAGGACTGTCTCGAAACACTGCCACCTCATCAGCAGCTTTGAAACAATTAAAAGTGCTTCGGAACACTGCACCGTTAATTGAGGCTTTGAAACAATTAGGACTGTGTCGAAACACTGCCACGTCATCAGCAGCTTTGAAACAATTAGGACTGTGTCGAAATGTCATGTGACACTTTGAAACAATTAGGACTGTGTCTAACAACTGCACCGTTAATTGAGGCTTTGAAACAATTAGGACTGTGTCGAAACACTGCCACTCATCAGCAGCTTTGAAACAATTAGGACTGTGTCGAAACGCCATGTGACACTTTGAAACAATTAGGACTGTGTCTAACAGCTGCACCGTTAATTGAGGCTTTGAAAAAATTAGGACTGTGTCGAAACGTCATGTGACACTTTGAAACAATTAGGACTGTTTCTAACAGCTGCACCGTTAATTGAGGCTTTGAAACAATTAGGACTGTCTCGAAACACTGCCACCTCATCAGCAGCTTTGAAACAATTAAAAGTGCTTCGGAACACTGCACCATTAATTGAGGCTTTGAAACAATTAGGACTGTCTCGAAACACTGCCACGTCATCAGCAGCTTTGACACTGTTAAAACTGCTTCGGAACGCTGCACTCTTAGGAACAATTAAGACGTTTCAAAAGACTGCCAGGTCATCTGACACTTAAACAATTAAAACTGTTTTGAAACACTGCACAGTTAATTCAGGCTTTGATACAATTAAGACTGTTTCCAAACACTGCCACGTTATCGGACACTTATGTTATGTTGTAAACAATTAAGACTGTGTTAAAACGTTATCACAGCTGACACTTAGGAACAATCAAGACTGTTTCCAAACGCTTTGGCCACTGACTCTTAGGAACAAGGAACTGTTTCGAAACACTTGTGATGGGGACATCTGCTGCTGACATAAATGTATGTCATAACAAGTAATCTGTAATAAGTCTGCATTGAAGAATTGGACATATGTAACGATATATCAGGATATAAAATAGTTCAAGCATCTTGTAGTTGCATAATCTCACGTGCATATATTTTACGACCCTCTTAAAAACAGATGATCCTCAATGGTCGAGCAAATATGACACATAACCTATGTTATCATGTCACTAATATAGCTTCCTCCTGCAAGTTACATGCTGCATAACAACCAGAAAATTATGAATGTATGTGGCCAACTTTAAAATACCGTTTCAAAGTCGTTGCTATTTAATAAAACGTATTATAGTGACATCTGGGGAAGTATATTATACTGGTTAGTAACTCTAAACTAATATCCACTTCTTCAAAGCAGACTTATTGCAGGCTTAGAGTCAGCTACCATAGCATTTGGTAACAGTCTTGATTGTTCGTAAGAGTGAGTTATGTCAGTGTTCCGAAACAGTTCTAATTTTTTCAAAGCATCAAATGGCGTGGCAGTGTTTCAAGGCACTTTTAATTGTTTTGAAGTTTCCGATGACGTGCCAGTGTTTAATTGTTCCAAAGCGCCAGATAATGTTTCGAAATGATCTAGGTCAGTCCAATGCATTAGCATTGTCAATTGTTTCAATCACTTGTCCCTCTTTTATAGGTAAGCAGTTCATGTAGTGTAATGGTTAACGCTCTGAGCTGCTGTTTGTGAGGAAAAGCGAAGTTGTGTTGTTCGAATCTGCACAAGCCTATTAAGATTTTATCGCATAATACTTCTACAGCGGGCTATATCTTGTGAATGCGTGTGTATGGAGTAACTAAATAAAATATGATCCACCTAACCTACAGGCTGCAGGCTGGTTTTAAAGTTTCTCTTGAGGGAATAATACGTTCGCTGATTTGTGTAGGCTACCAGCAAATGTTATCAAAATGCTCTGAAAAAAGTACGTACAACTATTGTGACACATCAGCTAAATGAGTCAAAGCCTTGAATAGACAGATTCTTCGGTTTTCTCTTTCGCTTCTCAGGGAAAGCTTATTCGGTCGCTATTATTCGCAAGCCCTGCATTCTCAAATAAAGAGATTGACAAAGAAATTATGACAGATCCTTTTAATTGGTAATTTATTCTTGCGTTTGGAAAATGATCATGAAACACATGGTTTAACTTAGCTTACTCCTGTAGTCTAAATGTTCCGATTTATGGTTTGATGTAGCTAAACACTGACTTCGTCATTAGTTCAGGACATTTCACACAGATAATCACATCACAGCCTATGTTTCTCCTATCTGCATATTCAAGTAAGAAAAGGCGTAGTAAAGAGACTATTTATTTAGAAAATACATGTGGAAAGTGTAACTTCAAACAGCTACCCAGCCAGATTCGAACTCGCGAAGTGACGACAGATAGCCACGGACTCTTCTCAAAGAACCATAGGAAACTTCTGTTGTAGGGCTTTATTATGCGTATTTGATCATGGTGACGTAATACCCATCTGGGTGAAGTGTCGGAGCATCGATACATTTTCGAAGCAATTGCTTCGATTGTGTCAATTGTTTCACAAGCCTCGGTTTCGCCATCACTAGTCTTAACATAAAATAAGGTCAAAACACAAAAACCAGCACAGCCATCCCAAACACAAAAAGTCCAAATGTTCAAAAGTCCCTGCAGCCTCTCAGGCTGTGCTTAAATAGAAGGCCTAATTGGAGGCAAGTGCTCACAGCTGAGTTGATTAGGAATCACTCTCAGGTGAGCCTGCCTGTTTGTGAGGCCTCTGCTGCTGCAGCTCCAGTTCCTCTGCAGGCTGAGGGAGGGAACCAGGAGACTGACAGCAGTACTGTGGGAGGAGCTGAGGCGCTCGCTCCTCCCTCCACCTCTCCTGGAGCCACAATGTACAAATAATGCATGCAGGGCAGAATTAAGACATTATCCATTGATGCTAATATATCCAAAATAATTAAAATTTAAATTTAAAATTAAAATTTTGGATGCATGTCAAATCAAGCCCACAAGACACATTACAATTGAAGGCATTAAAAGCCCAAGAGGGTGGTTATGAAAAGAGCCTCTTTAGTCAGCTGGTACTGAAGCTGACTATCCCATTCACATCATTAACTCTAAGCACTCACCAGCTTCATACCAGCACTGCTTACCAGCAAACAGGTATTAAACAATCCAAAGCTTCCTATCTGAAATATTGTGGTGAATTAACTAAAACACAAAGAAAACCTGACTGTTATTGGGCCCTAAAATGAGACTATAGTTTAGCTAAGTCCCTCTGCTTTGACAGAGATGCACAGTTCAGGCTCAATGACCACACCTTAGTAACTGAAAAAGGCAGACACTGACAAACAAGATTTCCAAAAGAGCAGCAGTTATGTGGTCACTTTAAGACAGGAGAGGTGGAAACA
>CM040757.1:3428171-3445338 GCA_022829145.1 Albula goreensis | reverse complement strand
ATGATCAACCATACCTCTAACCCAGGGTCTCAGCCATACATAATGGTGATGATACATACAGAATATGAAACATGCACACCCAGGGTCCATTTGCACATGTGATGAGAAAGACCCATAAGGATGCAGACAGCTGACTTTGTATTTGTAAACAGCCATAATCATGCTCGTTACACATTCTCATTCAATTACAAGACTTCATTTCCAAGAAAAAGTTTCCTGTCCAGGGAAATTACATTTTCTCTTCACAATAATAAATGTATTGTGGCGACCGGGGCCCATAATAATTGTATTGTGGTGACCTGGGCCAATGTAAGTTCAGTTCCATATATTATTTCATTAAAAATGCTCACCTCAGGGCCTCTGAGTGGCTCGTATAAATTGCTGCCTACAGGTCCTGAGGTCAGGAGTTCAATTCCCAGCTTCACCATTCCCAGCCATGGCCAGAGGTCCCATTGGCCTGCTTGTCATACTTGGGCACCGATGGCACAAACCGACTGTACACTGAATACATCTTCCTCTCATGTCATAGGCAGGGTGTGCCCGCAACAGGAAAAGAAGTCACGTGAGTCACATGCTCGACTTCCCCTCCTACAGCTGTCAGGGTGGGTGCTGCAGTGATGTCAACAAGTTTGGTTGAACATTCAGGTTGGGGGAAAAAAGGGGAAAAATCAGGGAAAATAAAATTACGAGTGCTCATCACTCTTAATGAAATGTCTGTCTTTCCTGTTGACCTCTTTATCCTTTCCTCCTTTTGAGTTATCCAGAATAAAGCTGTAGAGATTCTGCACATATTTTATTCCCAGGACATAGTGTAGCATCTCAATGAAAAATCGAAATATTCCAAACAAAGGCTCGCAGCTCCCACTTCATTCATGAAATGGACGCTCAGCTCACCACTGACAATGCCCTCATAGCAATGTGAGTGTACTGGATTGCACTGATTATATTAGTAAAACCGGTCTTTGTGACAAATAGCCTTTTAATGGTTTCTTGTTCACTGGCTGTGTAGGGGACTCTGACAAATGATGCCATCCAGTAGTCTTTGGTATGGCATGACTGAGTGAAGTCAAGGATATACACGACCTGTCCTTTATTTCATGCTGAGAGATACTTGGAACCCGAGAGAAGACAGGTGAGTCTCACCTCATGAGACTCACTATCGGGCCAAAAAGTTGGAATAGACCTCTACAACACGTTCCTGTCGCACCACAACCTTCACAATATCTTCTAAGCGTGCCAACACAGCCAAGGTCCAATCTTACTATATCGACACATTTTAAGCCTGTTTATATGAACAAAAGATTCATTAACCGACTGTTCACATATGTTGATTATTTATAGCCAAAACAACATTAATTAGTAATAATGTAATCCTTTTTAATCATAAGGAATGATGAACAATTGTACAAATGTATTTTGGCCTATAAGGTGTGATATTTTGAGCATATATGTGCCCTATATGTGCCTATGTCTGGGTGGTAAATTGTGTGTACAGGTGCACAAATTTTTAATGTCAAGTTGAAGTTTCTTAAATCCCAAAGCGTGTGTGAAAATCAGTCTACACATGTTCTGGAGTATTCTTTGTGTGTACTTGCTGTTTGTAAAGGATGCCCCTGGTCCTTTTGTCTTGAGCAATGTATCTTGCTTCTGAAAGAAAAAGCTATGATTCTGTATGCTTATGCATATGAATAAACATTATACTAATTACACTATGGTGGTCTGTCAGCTCCCCGACAATACCCTGAAACAGTCTGTATGAGAGTGACTGCCTTCTATCCCTACTTAATTGCTTAATTAATGAGGTGACAGAAAGCAGTCACTCTGCAGGACTGTTTATGCTGCATTAAAAACATCTGCAACTGATTACAGGTGCATGCTATCTGTTGTAGCGGCAAAGACCAATCTGGCTAGTCTAGAATTAATACTAATAATTTATTAATATGGAGGTTCCTTAAAACATGTGTTAGAGTTCCTGCTAAAAGACAGAGACCCCCTAGGGTGGTACCCCCAGCTGGAGGGGGAATCACCTTCTCACACTATGGTTCATGTGCGCACCATGGGGGCCTGACTTCTCTGGGGAAGGGCATGGGTGGAGTTTATGGCAGTGTACGCAGGACCTGAGTTCACAAGTTTCATATCCATCACATATGAATAATAAGGATGATACAATGGCAACTGACAGCCAGCTGTTCCTTCATTTTTGTACACATCAACTTGCACCTTGCTATTAAAAGCAGCAAACTTTATTCTGTCTCAGGCAATTTTCACAAATGTTAATTTTAATCATCATTAGCTGGCAAGCTGTAGTATGTCAGATGCTACACAGTGCAGTACGGGTGCGATTTGCACAGGGGACCCCTGGCACTGGTAGCTTAGCCTTTTGCCTGGTTACAGGATAATGACCAAATTTTTTGTGTGAAAGCTGGTATGGAGTCATAATCGATTAGGAAAACAGCATGCTACTAAATCCATAGGCGATTTTACATATCCACTAGCTATTTAAAGGGCTTTTTCCTTCAGTAAACTGATCTCCATTATTTGATCTGATGTCTGTGCTGAAAAAGTTCTCCAAAATAACTGCAGGATAACTACAGTCTCTGCTGTTGACGGAGAAATCTGGGCACCGAAACAAATGACTTGTTTAGATAACGGAGATGTGGATTTGCTTTGGGTTATTTTTCTCTGAAGTTTTTATTTTCCCAACTTGTGAAAATTACTGACATGCTAGTTCATATTGGATTAATATTACATAACATTTTGGTAAATGATTGCTGTTAGACTGTATTTATTTACAAAACAGTGGATTTATTAGAGGCAACAATTAGAACATCAAAGATGGTTCTTAAACAAGCCATTGACTTAATTTGTTTGTATTCATTTATAGCTTACTAGCTTAGATTACTAGCAAGCACAGCAAACAAATTAACCTTTTAAAACATGCAGTTTTCAGGTCATCATTAATCATGACAAATACTTTTACCATCCTGGTCACTCACAATTTTTTTTCTATAGCAAATTAAAGATTCTATACAAACCACTGCAGAACACATCTGACCAAGTGCAGTTTACATCAGAATTTAGTAGCTACTTAATGCATACTGGTAATGTATTTTTATGCAGTGAAACCTCATTTTAGTCTTTAGAGTCATAACTAGTCATATACTGTTATAACATACCGTCATAAGAGCACATCCTTGGTGTGGCATAACCTGCATCACCCCTTTAACAAGCCGGGTTGGACCGTTAGGTTGGTGTAAAAGGGTGATTTTTGGGCAGCACTCGTCAGTGGCAATGCTATTCAACCTCAGCCTGCTGGATCTCTTAACATTAGTCAATGCAGGTTACCAGAGGCCAGGTGAGACAGCAGGACCTGCTCATACAATAGTGAGGTGTGGATGGCCTTTGTAGGTAGTAAGAGTGAATGTGTGGTTGTAGCAGTACAGAGCATGCAAAAATGCCATCGAAGATGTTCTCAGCAGTGGCACCATGCTATGGGCTGCTGTTAAAGCTGAAGGTTAGGCAGCACGCCCTCCACTGTACAACCTTCCAAGTTCCCCACACATGTGCTCCTGCTCTCCCCTCTCGGTGCTCCAAGACCGGCTGGGGGTTTGGCGGGGGGTGGAGGGTAAGGGGTTAGGGGGCTGTGGGAGGAGGCTCCATGCTCTCACACACAAACACAAAATGAATAAAGAATAAGGGTGGGGGGTGCAGCTCTGTCAGGCTGCTCTAAACCACAAAATAAGTTAAAAAAAAAAAAAAAAAAAAATTGTTAAAAACTAGACACACAGGGCTCTCTCTGGCACCTTATGCAATGTGATGCGTCATACATAATCAGGAAAAATCACCTGGGGTTTGAACTTGGAAAAATGCACAAGTACCTTTCGTACTACACATTTCACTATCTGTTCAGCCTGCAGCCAACATCTTATCCAAATTTATACAAAACCTACTTTGTATGGAATTCTGTTCTACATAAGATATTTATATGAATGAGACACTTGCGTGATGGAATATCATTTTAGAGAAATCAGAAATGCATAGCTTATGTGGGATTTACATGACTGCCACAGCACAGAGACATACAGGCACATTAAAGGCTTGTGTCTATTACTTTAACAACTCACCCCAACAATTTATGAGCAACATTTCAGTCAGCACACTTCCACCAAGCAGGTGTGATATATGAACAGTGAACACTGCTGTATCTCTGCAGTCCAGTGATCTACCCTTGATGCATCCAGAGGCAGAGTGTGATTACCTATCAGTCAGTGTGAACAACTGCCTAATTACCAATCAAATGAGGCTAGTGGCTGACTGAAAAAAATCAAAAAGGGAAAATCTGAAAAAAAAAAAAAAAAAAAAAAAAAAGGATATGCTAAATCGGACATTGTGCTTCAGGATACACGAGCCTAGCCTAGCCAAGGGGTTTTGTTGGATGCATGACATCACAACACTTCAGGGAAATTGGATGCACTGGAAGGTATACACAATACCACTTCACTAATGTAGGTCTCCACAAAATATTCCTTACATATATATGCAATAACTTAATTATTTTAAATCTTCATTTTTAATACACATCTTATGCTCAACTGTCCATTTTCAGTCATGTCTTCATGACTGATATCCAGAAATGCTGAACAGTAAAGCTATTGAGGGCAAGTACCAGTAGACTTGTATTAACTTCTTTACAATTATAAAACAAAGATCAAGCTATGCAACACTGAATGTAAAAAATAAAGACCTTAAGGAGGACATTGCCAAGGGTGCATTAAACAAGATGACAAGAAGCACATTTTCCAAGATTTTCCAACATTCAAGACTGACTGTCCAAGAGTTTAAGTAGCTCAGGGAATGTTTTCTTTCTGCTGCATCCTTCATTAAACATTAGCCTGAAGTTAATCACCCCATGCCTTATCTGACTTTAAACCCCTCTCATACAGTAATATTTAAATGTTTGAACAGATTTCTCTAAAATTAGCATGAGATTAAATGATGGCTCAGAATATACTTGTATCACATGCTCACAAATGTGTTTCATATAAATATATTACCAGCCATCATTATATTCCCACAGAAATGCTTCAGTAATCATATTTATCATCTATTCAAATCAAATCCAGTTAAAAATGGTGAGCCTAAAACAATGGTTGTAAACGATGTAAACCCACTCCACCCAAGGACCACTAACAAAGTCATTAACATTTCACAGTCTGAGGAAAAAGACAATGAAATTAAATACAGACCGCTCACAAAGACAACTCGGTAAGAAACTGAGTGGGGCAATCCAGATTTCCAACAGAATTTCACAGATGGAGGAGTGAGGAGACAGAAAAAGAAGAATGGGAGTGTGAATGTGTGCATGGGAATGGGAATAGAGGGGCATATGGTGGTCAAGACATGCAAAGCAAGACAACATTATCTCAACACAAATCGGAAAGCAACTACAAATCCCCAAAACACAACATTATTCCTGGAAAGCATGTTTTTTTTACCTGAACACATACTGGTGTAGCATCTTTAACTTAATGGCCATTTTCACCAGTAGAGATGGGCGAAATGAGACGGGGCTCGAAGCTGCGTCGAATCATTGGAAGCAGCTGTGTTTCGGCACACTGCTCGGAGCCCCAACCGAAGCACGCTCTTAACGTCATCACGTTTCCTACTTGACGTAACGGACAAGTTCAAATGTGGAGCGTTTCCGACAGTTCACAGCGTCAGGAGAAAAGTTATGTTCTGTGTTTCATCAAAGACTCATTGATTGTCAATGTTTATTTCTTGTCTTTCATGTTTGATGCAGTTTTCTCTTGTTTCGTAAATACCCCAGTGAGTATTGAAAATGTGAATAAAATCACGAGAATAAAATCCCGAAAATTATGTGTGGAGTTGGTGTTTAAATGTTACAGGCTATCAAACTGTCAAGCACACGCTGTCTGGAGTTCATAACCTTAATAATATTCAAAGGCTTCTGATGTAATTTGAAACATAGGCTACTATCTGAATAACTGCAAATGTTCGCCTTCCTGAAGATTGAATTCGTTGTTAGTTTTTTTTTTTTTTTTTTTTTTTTTTTTGCACATTAATGGACCTCTCAAAGAAATTGAGTGAAATATCCCATAGAAGGCTAAACCCCAGCTAACAGTTTTTGGTTGTCAGAACATGGTCAGAACCTTAAATAAAATATTCCTAGAAACTTTGACCTATTTTCTTAATGTTCCTTGCACGTTATTTACCTGGAATGTTTCCTTGTGGCCGTAACATAACTTGTTCGAACCATGTGGAATGTTAGAATGTTAACGGCATGTTTACATGATAACATTATGTCAAACCCCACTGAAATATGACCTATATTTTCCCTTATCTTATGGGTCCATTTTCGATAAGCTGGGATCAGGGTCTTCTTGGAATAAGACACTACATACGTATTTAAATAACTACAAATAACGCACATAACCTGGAGATCTTCGTGAGAACGTATAGTTTTCTGCAAAATTCGAAGTAATATCTGTTTCGGGAAATTAATTATATAATTCTGTAAGATAAAATTTGTACCACTTGAAAATATCATACGTACAAGATGATGCTTGCATGATAGAATCTGGGACCATTTTGATCTGGTCACCCGACTAGTGTGCCATGACAGCAATGCACCCAGTCATTGGAAAATGCCGGAAAACGTCCTTAACAAATCCTTCAACAAATCAAGTTAGTAGAATAGCTTTTGTGTGGCGTTTTAAAGTCGAGGGGGAAGAGATCATGTTAATTGCCTAGCTGACCGCTTCAATACGTCCTTGTTCATTAGCAAATCAAACATCACCTCTGAATTTTACAGTAGCTACACACATAGGTTACCTATCTATTGTGACAGGTTCATTAACTGTAAATAGTTATTGTCGTGACTTGTAGCACCGCATTTACTTCAGAATGGGTAGGTTATAGTTGGGGTAGTTACATTTATCTCGATGTTGTTATTTAGCTTCACTGGTCTGCTACCTGCTTTGTAATTATGAGTCAAGTTAAAGCACTGTATTGGTTGTTTTCATCGTGTTACATAAGCTTACAGCGACGTTGCCCATTATTTTTAATATTGGAATTATGAGAAGAACTTTGATCACCGCTATGGATAGTTTTTCCTTTAATCTTTTCTTTGCCACCTTTCTATGTTGTCTGCAACGGAATTCCAAGCTCCTGTGGTATTCCTGGAGCGTCAAAAATATCACAGGAGAGGTGCTAAACACCACATCTATGAACGCGCTTCTCGTTTATGATGGAGTAATAGTTATTAATCAACATATGTACGGAATTCCACATCAAAGTTTGAAAAATAGGGCGGATTTTGTTAGTTCGTTTCAGGTTACGCATAAATTAACACACAGTTTTAGGAATAAATTGATAAATGAGGTCCAATGTGTCCAACAAGTCGGAAGCCAAGACAGAAATTACTATATGCTATTCTTCAACTAGTATTACAATATCTATCGCAGTGACGTTCACAAATGTGTGTGTGTGTGTGTGTGTGTGTGTGTGTGTGTGTGTGTGTGTGTGTGTGTGTCTTATTGCAGGCTACTTGTAATGACATTTTGCCTATGTCCCCAACACAAGTGTTTCGAAACAATTCATTGTTCCCATGAGTCAGGGGGCAAAGTGTTCAGTAGCTGTCTAGATTGTTCGAAATATCAGCTGTGTCAGTGTTTCAAGACATTCCTAATTGTTTCAGTGTGAATTAACGGTGCAGTGTTTCCAAACAGTTTTAATTGTTTCAAAGTGTGGGATGAAGCTGCAGTTTTTCGAAACGTCTTAATTGTTCTTAATTGTTTGGAGACTCAGAGTCAGCTGCATTTGTGTTTGGAGACAGTCCTAATTATTTCAAAGCCTCAATTAACGGTGCAGTGTTCAGTCCTAATTATTTCAAAGCAGTGTTTTTTAATTGTTTCAAAGCTGCTGATGACGTGGCAGTGTTTCGAGACAGTCCTAATTATTTCAAAGCTTCAATTCAAAGCACTTTTAATTGTTTCAAGCTGCTGAACGTGGCAGTGGAGACAGTCCTAATTATTTGTTCGGAACAGTGTTCGAAGCAGTTTTATTTGTTTCAAAGCTGCTGATGACGTGGCAGTGTTTCGAGACAGTCCTAATTGTTTCAAAGCCTCAATTAAAGTCTAAGACAAAGTCTTAATTGTTCCAAAATGTCAATTAACAGTGCAGAGTTTCCAGACAGTCCTACTAATAGTTTCAAACCATCAGTTAACGGTGCAGTTTTTGGAAGCAGTCTTAATTGTTCTGAGGCACCAGCTATGCTAAGATTCGACACAATCAGAGCCTTTCCAATGCATCAGCGTTGTCAATTGGTTTAATGCATTTTCCCCCATGCTGTGATTATCCGTCAAAATAGTCTGATGGCTAAAGCTCTGGGTTTCTGTTTGTGACCTTTCTCAATGTTCTACTTTCCGAATCCGAACTACAGTGTCTTTTCGCTGTTATCAATAGGATGTAATATTTAATTTATTTATGACATTCATCACCCCTAGATGTCACTATCATTGGTGTTCCGAAACAGTAGTTTCCAAACCATTTAATTTGCTTCTATTAATTGAAGTTTATCCATGTAGTATAAGTTGTAATTGCCATAGCCATTGCATGTTAATTAGGCTATACTCCTGACAGTGAGTGCTTGCTAGTTTTGATAGTGTCTGTAACATGTAACACCAGCTCCACACATGGTTTTTGTGATTTTATTAACCTTTTTCTGTCTTCACTGAGGAACTGAACTTATAAAACGAGAGAAAACAACAAACATGATAGGCAAGATTTAAACATAGTTATTACTGTGTCACTGCTTTACAACATAACATAATTAACTTCTTACAATTAAGACTGTCTGGAAACACTGCCACCTCATCTGACACTTTGAAACAATTAAAAGTGCTTCGGAACCTGCTCCGTTAATTGAGGCTTTGAAACAATTAGGACTGTCTCGAAACACTGCCACCTCATCAGCAGCTTTGAAACAATTAAAAGTGCTTCGGAACACTGCACCGTTAATTGAGGCTTTGAAACAATTAGGACTGTGTCGAAACACTGCCACGTCATCAGCAGCTTTGAAACAATTAGGACTGTGTCGAAACGTCATGTGACACTTTGAAACAATTAGGACTGTGTCTAACAGCTGCACCGTTAATTGAGGCTTTGAAACAATTAGGACTGTGTCGAAACACTGCCACGTCATCAGCAGCTTTGAAACAATTAGGACTGTGTCGAAACGTCATGTGACACTTTGAAACAATTAGGACTGTTTCTAACAGCTGCACCGTTAATTGAGGCTTTGAAACAATTAGGACTGTGTGAAACACTGCCACGTCATCAGCAGCTTTGAAACAATTAAAAGTGGAACTGCACCGTTAATTGAGGCTTTGAAACAATTAGGACTGTCTCGAAACACTGCCACGTCATCAGCAGCTTTGACACTGTTAAAACTGCTTCGGAACGCTGCACTCTTAGGAACAATTAAGACGTTTCAAAAGACTGCCAGGTCATCTGACACTTAAACAATTAAAACTGTTTCGAAACACTGCACAGTTAATTCAGGCTTTGATACAATTAAGACTGTTTCCAAACACTGCCACGTTATCGGACACTTATGTTATGTTGTAAACAATTAAGACTGTGTTAAAACGTTACCACAGCTGACACTTAGGAACAATCAAGACTGTTTCCAAACGCTTTGGCCGCTGACTCTTAGGAACAAGGAACTGTTTCGAAACACTTGTGATGGGGACATCTGCTGCTGACATAAATGTATGTCATAACAAGTAATCTGCAATAAGTCTGCATTGAAGAATTGGACATATGTAACGATATATCAGGATATAAAATAGTTCAAGCGTCTTGTAGTTGCATAATCTCACGTGCATATATTTTACGACCCTCTTAAAAACAGATGATCCTCAATGGTCGAGCAAATATGACACATAACCTATGTTATGTCACTAATATAGCTTCCTCCTGCAAGTTACATGCTGCATAACAACCAGAAAATTATGAATGTATGTGGCCAACTTTAAAATACCGTTTCAAAGTCGTTGCTATTTAATAAACGTATTATAGTGACATCTGGGGAAGTATATTATACTGGTTAATAACTCTAAACTAATATCCACTTCTTCAAAGCAGACTTATTGCAGGCTTAGAGTCAGCTACCACAGCATTTGGAAACAGTCTTGATTGTTCGTAAGAGTGAGCTATGTCAGTGTTCGAAACAGTTCTAATTTTTTCAAAGCATCAAATGGCGTGGCAGTGTTTCAAGGCACTTTTAATTGTTTTGAAGCTTCAGATGACGTGCCAGTGTTTAATTGTTCCAAAGCGCCAGATAATGTTTGAAATGATCTAAGTCAGTCCAATGCATTAGCATTGTCAATTGTTTCAATCACTTGTCCCTCTTTTATAGGTAAGCAGTTCATGAGTGTAATGGTTAACGCTCTGAGCTGCTGTTTGTGAGGAAAAGCGAAGTTGCGTTGTTCGAATCTGAACAAGCCTATCAACTTTTATCGCATAATACTTCTACAGCGGGCTATATCTTGTGAATGCGTGTGTATGGAGTAACTAAATAAAATATGATCCACCTAACCTACTGAGAGAAAGCCTACAGGCTGGTTTTAAAGTTTCTCTTGAGGGAATAATACGTTCACTGATTTGTGTAGGCTACCAGCAAATGTTATCACAAGTGCTTTGAAAAAAGTACGTACAACTATTGTGACACATCAGCTAAATGAGTCAAAGCCTTGAATAGACAGATTCTTCGGTTTTCTCTTTCGCTTCTCAGGGAAAGCTTATTCGGTCGCTATTATTCGCATGCTCTGCATTCTCAAATAAAGAGATTGACAAAGAAATTATGACAGATCCTTTTAATTGGTAATTCATTCTTGCGTTTGGAAAATGATCATGATGAAACACATGGTTTAACTTAGCTTACTCAAGTAGTCTAAATGTTCCGATGTATGGTTTGATGTAGCTAAACACTGACTTCGTCATTAGTTCAGAACATTTCACACAGATAATAACATCACAGCCTATGTTTCTCCTATCTGCATATTCAAGTAGAAAAAGCGTAGTAAAGAGACTATTTATTTAGAAAATACATATGGAAAGTGTAAATTCAAACAGCTACCCAGCCAGATTCGAACTTGCGAAGTGACGACAGACAGCCACGGGCTCTTCTCAAAGAACCATAGGAAACTTCTGTTGTAGGGCTGTATTATGCGTATTTGATCATGGTGACGTAATACCCATCTGGGTGAAGCGTCGGAGCATCGATACATTTTCGAAGCAATTGCTTCAATTGTGTCAATTGTTTCAAAAGCCTCGGTTTCGCCATCACTACAAACAAAACAAGGTCAAAACTCAAAACCAGCACAGCCATGAGGGAGAGCCAAAAGCCCAAAAGTAATTTTCAGCCTCTCAGGCTGTGCTTAAATAAATGGCCTAATTGAAGGCAAGTGCTCACTATATTTTTGTATGGAGCCATTTCTTCTTAATTTATTGTGACAGTGCAGGTCTAAGCTGACACTGCATTTACAGCACTAGTCATTTTTCCCATTTCTTGGCTTCAGAAGGTCCCTTAATTCAAATGTTGGCACAGCTTTGAAAATTATATTATAGATTTGTTTATCAATCTCAGAAAGCAGAACTTCCATATTCTAATGCATTCAGTCCTTTTTCTTACTCTTACATGCCGTTTTAGGCATGACTCCATAAAAATGGGGCACCATGCTTAACCTTGCATGGCAACTTCGGGGTGTGGATTATGCTAATTGAGAATTCTCATGAACGCACACACATTTACGAACAGGTAGACATTTTTACAGTTTTCTGAGGTTACGAGCATTTGCTTTGGCACATTGATGTGGCACATTCATACGATCCTGCCTTCCAAAAAGTAAGAGAAAGTTACAGTATGATAAGAATACAAAATGTTCTTTCATGAGGGTGAGTGTAGTATATTACCCCATAATAAATGTCATTACAGTCAGACTGTGGAAACTGAGTTAAGCCCGCCTTGTTCTTGGCCCCAACATTGATTATCACAATCAGAGTAATCCGGTATATTTTCTTCATAAATTTATGTGAAATAGTTTTCCCCAGTTGGATTTCTACATCACTCCACATTTTTGACACAAGAATACATTAAGCTCTATACTGAAGGCATAGGTGTACAAATAAGTTAGCATGGTATTCCTTATTAAAATGTTGAATAAATGGCATTTACAAAAAGAAATATATGAGTGATGGTAAAATTGAATGAAATGTTGCTAACTTCAAAAATGTGCAATGTTCTTTATACAAAAAAAATCTGATTTATTTTTAAAAGCATTACATCCTCTCAAGTGTTGTTATACTTGAATATTACATATACATATATACTGTGATGTAGGAAATCAGTCCCAGGCCTCCTGCAGGAGAGTCCAGAGCTGAATGTCTGTGCCCCTGGGGGTGCAGTGGAGCTTAATGTCTGTGCCCCTGGGGGTGCAGTAGAGCTGAATGTCTGTGCATCTGGGGGTGCAGTAGAGCTGAATGTCTGTGCCCCTGGGGTTGCAGCAGAGCTGAATGTCTGTGCCCCTAGGGGTGCAGTAGAGCTGAATGTCTGTGCCCCTGGGGTGCAGTAGAGCTGAATGTCTGTGTCCCTGGGGGTGCAGTAGTGCTTAATGTCTGTGCCCCTGGGAGTGCAGTCGAGCTTAATGTCTGTGCCCCTGGGAGTGCAGTAGAGCTTAATGTCTTTGCCCCTGGGAGTGCAGTGGAGCTGAATGTCTGTGCCCCTGGGGGTGCAGTAGAGCTTAATGTCTGTGCCCCTGGAGGTGCAGTAGAGCTTAATGTCTGTGCCCCAGGGGGTGCTGTGAAGCTTAATGTCTGTGCCCCTGGGGGTGCAGTAGAGCTGAATGTCTGTGCCCCTGGGGGTGCAGTAGAGCTTAATGTCTGTGCCCCTGGGGGTGCAGTAGAGCTTAATGTCTGTGCCCCTGGGGGTGCAGTAGAGCTTAATGTCTGTGCCCCTGGGGGTGCAGTCAGAAATCAGGTGCAGAGACCAAGAGTCAGAGACAGGAGGAGGTTAACAAAAACTTTACTGGAGAAAGTCCAAGGAAAATCAAGGCAAATTCAGCATGGTAGATCAGGCAAATAGGTCAAATTCCAGAAGGCAGGTCAGACTGAAATCCAAAAACCCAGTAACAAAAATCATAATCCAGACAATACCAAAACCATCAGCAACAGATAAGATCACAAGCTACAAGATACAGAACACAAACTCAAGGAACAACCAAGGGTGACTTTTCAAGTCTGAACAAGGAACAAAGGAAAAAGGGAAGCAGAAATACACACCACTAATAAGGCACAGAATTCAAGAGGCATGCAAGTGACTGTATCTAAATCTGTGTGTATGTGTATTATTAGTGTTTACATGTTTTATGAAACAATATCTCATTTTCTCAAAACATGAACCACTATACCTTTGACTATGCTACAAAACTCTCCAAATCTTGGGCAAAATAAAGCACATGATTGAACTCCATGCTATATCCTCTAAAATTAAGTTTTCATGTTAAAATGATACATGCATATGTCATATGAATAAACTCAGAAACATTTGCACACTGATGTGCCCAATTAAAAACATAACTATGAACTATATATATGGGATATATGGGACCAACAGAGCTTTCTCCCTCTCATTCCCAGGTTAGGCAGGACTGATTGTTGCCTCATAAATGCAGACCTCCAGTTATAGCCGGGAGTGGCTCAACCTGTGACTGCAGGGCTCGAGCTTTTGCATTTAGAATGAATGTCTTTACAACTTCAGCCACACAATTCTTATAGACAATACAAAAATTCTCATTTTTTCCAGACTACTGGAAACATTTTAACAAAGATAATTAGGTTTGTAAACTTCTACATACAATGGGAGAAAAATGGGTCTACTGTCAAATGTAAATTAGACGATCTATCAAATATAAAAATAAAAAGTTGCACATAGCTATGTGTGTTTTTGCTAGGTCGTGTGTCTGTTTCATATTTGTATAATCGAGACCCTGGTTAGGGTTGTGGTTGATTATAAGTGTGTTAGACAGAGCATATGTTTGTGTTATGTGTTTGTGTTTCTATGTGGTATGTGTGAGTTAAAGTGAGTGTGTGCGTGTGTGTGTGTGTGTGTATGGCTGAATGATTGATTGAGTGTGTGTGTGTGTATGTGAAAGACTCTACTCCAGTTGGCACAGGGACACTGAGGAGTTTAATCCATACAGGTACACCACCATCACACTCCCCTACTCTGCGGTAGGGGGAAGGGGGGGCAGGTATGCTGGTTAGCTCCTCATGGTTTCTGACAGAGTATCTGTGTTCTGAGCAGTGCAGACTCCAAGAGTTTTTATTCCTACCAAATATACGGTCTACACCCTGTTCTAATGTGCTGATTCCTTCACATGTCACTGCTATATGAACAGGCTCTGTCTCAGCCACACTCCACTCAGCCTCCCAGTAACAGCGCTCAGACAGACTCTCACTACACACAACCTGGGGCCACCAGTCAAATCTCTCTGGATGATCAGGATATGGCTGCTCCTCTCTCCCTCGTGTCACCTTCCTGTTCCCCTCAGACAGATACAGCTCTCTGTGTGCTGAGTTTGGATCCAGTGTGAGCTGACAGCTATCTGCAGATCAGAGGCATGAATGAGATTCATTATCATTATTAACATTCATCTCTTTATGTGTGACAGAGAAAGAGAGAAACAGGGTAGTGTTCGTATGCTTGTGCATCTGTGTCTATGTGTGCTTGTTAGGGATGCACTGAAATGAAAGAAACATTGAAACCAAAATTTAAGAATCATTTGGGTGAAATGGAAACCAAAATTGAGCACTGGTAGTTTTCATTTTTTTATAGCTTGTTTGACTAAATAGATTAAATAATTTTAGCTTCATGCTTTTCAATGAAAAAAACCAATAACAAAACTACAAGGTGATGAAAAAGCTATTTTATTTACTGTGCTTAACATTAAGTCCATTCCAATATAAGTGCCTTCCATATATTTCCTGAATATTCTGTGTAGGGATTTGTTTTAGTATTCCTCGCACCAAAAATGGAAGAGATTTGTTTACTATACCTCACAACAGATGACATCACTTATGTGGAGGAAATTCTATAACATACTCTGCTAAAAATGGTGTAATTAAAGCAACTCAGTCTCACATCAGTCTCATAAAAATATATCAGTCTCATTGACTATAGCCATAAATACACAATTTCAACTCATAATTAAATTAATATTTACAGTTAAAATTACAATATTAATAACTAATCATAATCAAATCACAACATTACACATTCAGTTATAACCAAATTAATAACATTAATGATTGGACAAAACGTGAAGGCATTTGGAGTTCTTGGGAGCTGCAGAGGTTTGCTAATATTCAATATAGTGTATGTGCAAATATTAATAAATACACAACCTTGGAAAATATAACAAAGTTTATTAAACACATGTACTAATGGCAAAGCATGTCATTACAGGTGTAAACAATAAACTATGTGTGTGACGTGAGTGTGTGTGCATGTATGCGTATGGCTAGGTTCAGTGTGTGTATGTGCGCATGTGCGTTAGTGTGTATGGGGGTCAAATAGTTCTCCTATGTATGAGGTTGTGCGCTGCACACGTTTTCATGAAGAACAAAGAAAAAGACACGGTGGGAGGTTTAAACTTAGCTGAAGCTAAGAGTGGTTAGGAAATTGCATATGCAGTGTGCTAAAATGGATAGTATAACATGTAGATCAGTTGTGCCAGTAGTATAGGTTAGTAGTTAAAACAGACATGTGGTACGCTGACGTCCGCACAGAGCCTCGTGTAAACCCTCTGATGAAGAAATTTACATCAGGCAGACCCTTGTGCGTTTGCAGACGCAGAAAGTATAACACCGGTTTAACGCTCTGCGGGGCTTGGCTCAGAGCTAGCTAAACAGTGATCAAACACAATAAAGAGATAATAGATATGAATATCAAATAACACAGTTCATTACATTCAGTTATGAATATAACAGTATGTGGCTAAGCTATGTTATCTATCTGAGCCCAGTGCTGCAGCCTTACTTTAGGGTTTTCTCCATTGTTTAAATGGGTCCAGTGCGTTCTTTTTGTTCTGGTTGATCTCTGGTATCCCAGGGTGCGTTGCTCATTCACACTGGGATGAAATGGAGAAGGTCTCCTTCTTCTTCTGGAGTCTGATGCCGTTGTCTCACACACACAGCAGGACCCTCCTTGCAGGCTGCTGGTCTCTGGGGACTTACAGGTTTTTGTTCTGCTGAATTCAAGGGGTTTGCATGTGTGGCTCTCCACGGCAGAGTTCCACTCATCTCGTAGTCTGGTGTCTGTGTCTTCGTCGCTCCTCTGTAGCCAACCACTGAGTTTTGAAGCAGGTACGGCTGAAGGGCGGTCGCCTTATTTAACTTCAATTCCTAAGATTTAGATTACGAATTCAAATCATTGTTGGCTTTTCATTTAATCTATTGTACTGACCCCCATTCTGGTTCATTTACATATAGCTGTATTGTGGCTCTTTTGTTATCTTACTGCTATCTTATTTGCTATCTTATTGTTATTTTTACATATCATGCATTCATCACTCAGCAGCAAGCTCAGGTATTATGGAAAAGCCATGAAGGTGAATTCATATACAGCTAAGCCCAAAATTATTCATAACCATGCCAAATTTTGATTTACAGTGAATTTTGATTTGACCAATAGGATTCTTCTGGCTGGAAATGACATAAACAAGCGCCAAAATACTGTAAGACATTGTACTAGCGATGTTAATGATACTTTTTAACTGTTTCTATGTTTTTTTCACATTTAACTAAAAATGCCATGTCCAAAGTTATTAATACCCCTTGAAATTGTCACAAATGTTTGAGAAAATGCTAATTTCTATGCGATTCCAAATGGCCCTGGTAATTTCTACCATGTTCTAGAGCGTTCTAATCAACCATAAATTGAGAACAGCTGATGCAGTAGTTCTATAGTCGGTTCCTGGTCAATTGCAAGTCATGGCTAAAACCAAAGAGCTCCTCTGGGTGTGCGCGCTGTGGCTGCTCACAAAGCAGAGGAAAGGCTATAAAAACATATCCAAGTGTTTTCCAG
>CM040757.1:3404027-3427671 GCA_022829145.1 Albula goreensis | reverse complement strand
TGTCAGGAGGTGAGCCTGACGTGCCGCTGCTTGGGTGAGTTTTTCTTCATTGGTGATTTGGGGCACGCGTGCGGTATGTGGATCGGGGTGGGTTGTCTCCCTTGCTTTGCCTGATTGGTGATCTGCCGCAGCTGTCTCTTGTTCTCTCCGCGCAGGGAGTCAGGATAAGAGAGCGGGGGCGAGGCAGCTCGCGCTCGGGCAGCCTGGATGGAACCTGCAGTGTGCTGGGTTTTTAGACGGGGTTATTTTTTCCTTTACTCGGAAGTTTTCGTTTTCTTGATTGTTGATTTCGTTGTTTTTGAATTTTGATTTTTTTTTGCGGCGGTTTTGTTTTTTTTTTTTTTGGTTTCGTTCTTACTTTCGGTTTCGTTTATTTTCCCTTTTAAGAAATCCCACGGGGATTTCTTTTTAGGTGTGTGTGCGGAAGGAGGGGCAGGGACTGCACGCCTGGAACCGTGTCGGCGGCCGACGGAGGAAGGGACGGAGGAAACCCCAAGATTCAGCGCTAGAAGAGGAGAAGGCGACGGCGGCGAAGCTGCTACCCCGGGCTGGGCAGGAGGCGGCGGGGGTGCATGCCCGGTGGTGAGAGGGACGTAAACGCAGAAGCGAAAAGCGTGTGTGTGTCCTGGCTCTGCCCAGTCCACAGAGGGTGACTTGGTGTTTTGCCTCTCCCTCTCTAGCCTTCCCGTCCCAGGCCCAGCGGAGCCAGAAGACCGGGAGTCCACCAGTGTGCGGCCGCGGCGGTTCCTGGAGGCTGGAGGAGTGGCAGTCTCTGCCTGGGTTTTTTTGGTTTTGTTTTTTTATTTTGGGGCGCGGAGGAGGCCCGGCTTCTGGTGGCGCGGGGCAGTCGCGCCCCACCCTTAGTTTTGTTTGTATGAATGTGTGTGAGTGTGTGGACCTCCCTCCCAGTGTGCGTTACTCCCCCCTGTGTTGGCCAAGAGGGGGCTGGCCGGTGCCGTGTGGGCAGGCCCGGGAGAGGGTCCAAATCTTGACACTGTGGAGTGAGTTTGGCACAGGGTTATCGTGTGTAGTGGGTTGGATTGCGGTGTAGGTGTGGGGAAGTCCCTCTCCCGGGAGTTCTCCCACGTGACACCGGGCCAGCCAGTAGGGGCTAGCGGAGAGAGGGGGGAGTTGGAAAGGGGGTGGGGAGGTCAAAAGTAGACGGCTGCCTGAGCATGAGTTTTGCTGTTTTTAAGAAAAACTAATTTAATAAAGTCTCTGCTACCTGACTCCCTGTGTTTTGGTTGTTCGTGTGGGTGGGTCGCAGTACCTGTGTGGGAGGGTCATCAGGAGGTGCAAGTGTAACTCCTGACACCCTTCATTTTTGGCGTAGTTCGGCAGGACCCACCCTTTCCAGCTCACGGACACCATGGAGGGGCAGGGGGGGGCTGGGCGTGGGTTGCCATTGGGCGGGGCAGGGAGTATGACTGTGCCCTGGTTCATGTGCGCTCCGTGGGTCCCCAAGTTCTCTGGTGAGGAGGGCTCTACCAAGTTTGGGGAATGGCGGGATCAGATGCAGGCTATGCTCCGTGCACAGGGTCTCACTGAAGTCCAGCAGGTGGACTTCATGGTGGGGGCTCTAGAAGGGCGTGCCCGGCGGGAGGTGCTGCTAGTTCCGGCTGAGCGGCGGAACACGGTGGCCCTGGTGTGGGCCCTTTTGGAGGAGCTATTTGGTCGTCCGGCCCCCCTGGCTATGGCCCGCTCCGCTTTTTCCAATGCCACCAGAGCTCGGAGGAGGCGCTGGAGGTGTACCTCTTGCGGCTGAGGGAGCTGCATGCGAGGTGGCGGGCCCGGGAGCCAGGGGATGAGAGGGTGGATGACGAGATCCTTCGGGATCAGTTCCTCCTGGGCCTGCAGGGGGGCCCTGTGAGACAGGAGCTCCAGCGGCTGGTGAGGCGCCACCCGGCTAGCACCTTCTCGGAGGTGTGCCGGGAGGCCCGGGAACTGGAGCTGGAGCAGCGAGGGGATGAAGGGCCGCTTGCTTTGTTTCTCGTTCTGATCCAGTGAGGCGCCTGTGGTTCCAGCGCCGGCAATGGACGTGGAGCGGTGGAAGGAGGGGGTGCGGCGGAGCTGCGGCGGGAGCTCCAGGACCAGATGGCGACCCTGGGGAAGACCCTGATTAATGAGATTCAGCAGCAGTTGGCGCGGGCCCCATCCCCCCAGACGGTGGCGCTGCAGGGGCAGGGCCAGGCTGGGACCGGTCCCGGGCGGAGGTCGGGTCGGTTCCAGTGGGATGCTGCAGGTCAGCCTGTCTGCGCGGAGTGTGGGCAGGCTGGCCATATGCAGCGGGACTGCCCCGGCGGCCGCCGTTAAACTCCCAACCCCGTCCGCAGTAGGGCGTGCGGGCGGGTGCAACAGCAGGGAGGTGAGGAAGCCCACCTCGGGAAGACATCCTGGGGTATGCCCTGAGGTGGTGGTGGAAGCAGGGGGTAAAAGTGCCATGCACCCTGGACACGGGCTCACAGGTTACCCTGTTTAGCGAGGGGTTTTTTCGGCAATGGTATGGAGATCTGCCAGTGCGGGACACCTCCAACCTCCAGTGGCTGACCCTCCGGGCAGCCAACGGGTTGGATATTCCATTCGTGGGGTATATTGTGATGGATTTTGTGGTCGGGGTGTAAAGGTGCCGGGAAAAGGGGCGATCATTGTCCGAGACCGGTGTCTGGGGTCAGACACTGCGGTCTTGGGCATGAATGTGATCGCCCACTGCTGGGAGGAGGTGGTTAGGGGTGTACAGCCTGGCTCACTGACTTTCTCTGTCTCCCACCAGGGTCGCGCGCCGGGCGTGGGGAACGAGCCTTCGCGGTTTGCCGCCGGGTCCGGGCCCAGACGGCCACTCCCTTGGAGGGGGTGGTCCGACTGACTCGGAAGGCGGATGCGGAGGTCCCGGCGTGCTCAGAGGTCCTCCAATGGCTCCCTGTGGAAGGTTGGGAGAAGGTGGATGGGGAGGTTTGTCTATTGGAGGGTGGGGGATGGAGGAGAGTGGCAGGTGGGCCGGGCTGTGGTTTGTGTGCGGGGGAAGGTCCCCTCCGCTTGTGCGTGCACCCCTACCCTCTCTCCTTGCCCCGGCGGCGGCCCCTGGCCACGGTGTCCCGCATTCTCCCCTCGCAGATACAGGGTGGGCGTGACCTGGTGCTGCGGACCCCCCGCCCGGGGGAGGTAGAGGTGGATGTGTGCACCGCGCAGGCACCCTTAGGGGTGGGGAGTCCTCTGTCTCCTCCAGAGCTGGAGGGCCTCACCCCAGAACAACAGGGCTCGGCTCGGGACCTGCTGGAGCGGTGGGCGGGGGTGTTCGCGGCGCATGAGGAGGACTTTGGCCGCACCGAGGTAATTTACCATCAGATACCCACCGGTAATGCTCCCCCCTGTCGGGAACGATATCGCCCTCTTCCCCCAGGTCTGTACCCGGAGCTGCGGTCCTTGGTGCAGGGGATGCTGGAGGGCGGGGTGATCACGGAGAGCTCGAGTCCCTGGGCCGCGCCGGTGGTCCTGGTCCGGAAGAAGGATGGTGCCTGGCGGTTCTGCGTGGACTACCGCCGCCTCAACGCGGTCACCCACAAGGATGCCTACCCGCTCCCCCGGATTGAGGAATCACTCACGGGGATGAAGTGTGCTGAGTGGTTCTCGACCTTAGATCTGGCGGCGGGTATTGGCAGGTGGCGGTGGACCAGCGGGACCGTGAGAAGACCGCCTTTGCCACACCCCTTGGGCTCTTCCAGTTTGAGCGGATGCCTTTTGGCTTATGCAATGCTCAGCGACCTTCCAGCGGCTGATGCAGAGGTGTCTGGGGGACCTGGTAAATGATTCCATTTTAATTTATTTGGATGATATCGTGGTTTTTCCCCAGACTTCTCCAGCCATCTGCATCACCTGGAGGCGGTGTTTGGCGGCTGAGCCAGTACGGGCTGAAGCTCCAGCCCCAGAAGTGCCGACTCTTCCGCAAGGAAGTGCGGTACCTGGGGCATGTGGTGAGTTCCTTGGGGTGGCTACGGACCCGGACAAGACGGCTGCGGTCGGGACTGGCGGCGCCTGAGGCGGTGCGGCAGGTGAGGGCCTTTCTCGGGTTTGCCGGCTACTATCGACGGTTCATCCCGCTTTCTCTAAGATCGCGGCTCCCCTGCACCGGTTGCTGGAGGACCGCGGCCGGTAAGAGCACGCGGCGGGTGGAGTGGGGCACGGAGTGTCAGTGCGCCTTTGAGGGTTGAAGGCGGCCCTGCTCTCTGCGCCCGTGCTCGCGTATGCAGACTTTTCCCTTCCTTTCCGTCTTTATACAGATGCGAGTATGGAAGGGCTGGGGGCGTCCTGTCCCAGGTGCAGGGCGGAAAGGAGAGGGTGATTGCGTACGCCAGTCGGAGCCTGCACCCCGCTGAGAGGAGCGACCAGAACTACAGCGCCTTCAAGCTGGAGCTGCTGGCCCTGAAATGGGCCGTGACAGAGAAGTTTAAGGATTACCTCTGGGGCGTAAAAGTCACGGCCTACACTGACCACAATCCCCTGGTACATCTGTCCACGGCGCGGCTTGGGGCGACGGAGCAGCGGTGGGTGGGTCAGCTGGCCAGCTTTGACCTGGAAATCAAGTACCGGCCAGGGGCCCGCAGCGCTAATGCTGATGCGCTGTCCCGGCTGCCCGAGGGCCCAGGGGTTGTGGAGGTGGGTCAGGTGTCCAGCGGCCCAGCAGTGGAGGATGCCTGGGACTGGTCGGCTCTGCAGCGGGAGGATGACCATCTGCGGGCCCTGGCGGAGCGTGTGCGGCGGGGGGAGCCCCCTCGGCGGGAGGAGAGGAGGCTGGCCCCACCGGAGGAGGGTAGGTGGTGGAGGAGTGGGAGCGTTTGCGGGTTGAGGGGGGTGTCCTGTACCGCCGGGTGTTAGATCCCCTGGAGGATGGGCCGCTGCTGCAGGTCCTGGTGCCCCGGAGGGTGGCGTGGGGCGTCTGGCAGCGGTACCATCAGGCCTTGGGCCATCTGGGTGCCAATAAGGTGGAGGCTGTCCTGCGTCGGCGGTTCTACTGGCCGGGGTTGGGAGCGACATCCGGCGGTGGACCGCCGAGTGCGGGCAGTGTGTGGTGGCCAAGGCCGGGCCGGAGGTACAGGCCCCCTTGTCCCCCTCTCCACCTCTTATCCTTTGGAGGTGGTGGCCATGGACCATCTGGCGCTGGGGTGTCCCGGTGATGTATACCCGTACCTGCTGGTCCTCACTGACTTGTTTTCTAGGTACGGCTGGGCAGTGCCCGTGCGGGACCAGTCGGCGGGACGGCGGTGAGGGCCTTGTGGGGATCGGTGGTGCAGCACTGGGGGTGCCCGAGCGGCTCCTCTCCGACCGGCGGCCTTTGAGTCCTCCCTGGTTGCGTCGTTCTGTGAGCTCTATGGGTGCACTAAGATCCGCACCACCCCCTACCACCCACAGGGCAATGGGGCCTGCGAACAGTTTAATCAAACTCTGCTGTCTCTCTTAGGGTCTCTCCAGGAGGAAGAACAAGGCCGGTGGCCGGAGCGCCTGCCCGCTCTGCTCCAGGCATATAATAATGCCATGCACAGCAGCACCGGCTTCGCCCCGCACTACGTCCTGACCGGGCGGCATGCCCGGCTCCCGGTGGACCTGGCAATGAATGTGCCCCCACCCCAAGGAAGTGGAATATGGAGGGTGGGTGCGGGCACACCATCGTACCTTGTCGGGGGTGTATGAAAAGGTGTTGGAGTCTGTACGACGCCAGCAGCTGCGGGACAAGGAGAGGTACGATCGGCGGCTGAAGACCTTGCCGTTGTTGCCGGGGACCGGGTGCTGGTGCGGAACTTCAGGCGCCGGGGCGAGGTAAGCTGGCCCCGAGATGGTCTCCTCGTCCTTTTTGTCGTTGTCCGCCAGCTGCAGCCGGATCGGCCGGTGTGTGGTCCGTCCCGAGGGAGGTCGGGAAGAGCGGACCCTACACCGGAACAACCTGCGTGCCTGCCCCGTGGGTGATGCCTGGAGGGAGCCCCGGTGGAGGAGGAAGCCGACGGGAACCAGAGCCGGGTCCGCGGAGGTGGGCTTGGGGCTGGAACCCGGTGTGGGTCCCTGCCCGGGGTCCTGTTTGTGAGCCTGCTGTTCCCCTAGAGGAACAGCATCAGGGGGAGGCGGCGGAGCCTCCTGTGCAGCCGGAAGTGGTGCCCCTCCGTCGCTCTGCACGTGAGACACGAGGCAACCCCGCGCGGTACATTGAAGAAGCGTAGTCGGGGCGACTACGGGTAAAGCGGGGAGTTGTCAGGAGGTGAGCCTGACGTGCCGCTGCTTGGGTGAGTTTTTCTTCATTGGTGATTTGGGGCACGCGTGCGGTATGTGGATCGGGGTGGGTTGTCTCCCTTGCTTTGCCTGATTGGTGATCTGCCGCAGCTGTCTCTTGTTCTCTCCGCGCAGGGAGTCAGGATAAAGAGAGCGGGGACGAGGCAGCTCGCGCTCGGGCAGCCTGGATGGAACCTGCAGTGTGCTGGGTTTTTAGACGGGGTTATTTTTTTCCTTTACTCGGAAGTTTTCGTTTTCTTGATTGTTGATTTCGTTGTTTTTGAATTTTGATTTTTTGCGGCGGTTTTGTTGTTTTTTTTTGGTTTCGTTCTTACTTTCGGTTTCGTTTATTTTCCCTTTTTAAGAAATCCCACGGGGGGATTTCTTTTTAGGGTGTGTGTGCGGAAGGAGGGGCAGGGACTGCACGCCTGGAACCGTGTCGGGCGGCCGACGGAGGAAGGGACGGAGAAACCCCAAGATTCAGCGCTAGAAGAGGGAGAAGGCGACGGCGGCGAAGCTGCTACCCCGGGCTGGGCAGGAGGCGGCGGGGGTGCATGCCCGGTGGTGAGAGGACGTAAACGCAGAAGCGAAAAGCGTGTGTGTGTCCTGGCTCTGCCCAGTCCACAGAGGGGTGACTTGGTGTTTTGCCTCTCCCTCTCTAGCCTTCCCCGTCCCAGGCCCAGCGGAGCCAGAAGACCGGGAGTCCACCAGTGTGCGGCCGCGGCGGTTCCTGGAGGCTGGAGGAGTGGCAGTCTCTGCCTGGGTTTTTTTGGTTTTGTTTTTTTATTTTGGGGCGCGGAGGAGGCCCGGCTTCTGGTGGCGCGGGCCGAGTCGCGCCCCACCCTTAGTTTTGTTTGTATGAATGTGTGTGAGTGTGTGGACCTCCCTCCCAGTGTGCGTTACTCCCCCCTGTGTTGGCCAAGAGGGGGCTGGCCGGTGCCGTGTGGGCAGGCCCGGGAGAGGGTCCAAATCTTGACACTGTGGAGTGAGTTTGGCACAGGGTTATCGTGTGTAGTGGGTTGGATTGCGGTGTAGGTGTGGGGAAGTCCCTCTCCCGGGAGTTCTCCCACGTGACACCGGGCCAGCCAGTAGGGGCTAGCGGAGAGAGGGGGGAGTTGGAAAGGGGGTGGGGAGGTCAAAAGTAGACGGCTGCCTGAGCATGAGTTTTGCTGTTTTTAAGAAAAACTAATTTAATAAAGTCTCTGCTACCTGACTCCCTGTGTTTTGGTTGTTCGTGTGGGTGGGTCGCAGTACCTGTGTGGGAGGGTCATCAGGAGGTGCAAGTGCACAACCCCTTCTTATCTGGATGCGTAAGCATATGTCATATCTGCCTTTTTTATGGGCATCTCCTACCACAAAATTGTGACATGAGAGTATCTAATTTTTTGATTGCGTAATTAGACCAAGTCTTCTCTATACTTGAATATTTTTACACTGCAACTATTCTGCCGGCGCCCTGCCTCCTCATCGGCCCTATAACTGTGCTATCGACCTGCTGCCTGGTACTACCCCTCCACGGGGGCGCCTGTTCTCCCTATCCCCTCCTTCTTTGTTTGGTTCTTCTTTGTCGGCAAGAAGGATGGCATGCTGCTGCCCTGTATTGACTACCGGGGGTTAAACAACATTACGGTAAAGTCCCTTACCCTTAATGTCCTCTGCTTTCGAGTCCCAGCAGGGAGCCACCGTCTTCACTAAGCTACAACTTCGCAACGCGTATCACTTGGTCCGAATCAGAGAAGGGGATGAGTGGAAGACAGCCTTCAATACCCTTACGGGCCACTATGAATATATGTCCTTCCTGGGTCGTGACAATGTCGCTCTAAAGGATGCTGTCCTAGATCCTGCTGGTTGTGTGTTGATTTTAGGCATCTGGGCAGGTTGCGTTGAAACCACAACCTGCCCCACGCCACAATACATAACACTTTACAATATAGCTCAGATTAGTAAGTACTTTGCTTCTCAAAACCGTTGTGAACTGCAGTAGAAAGATGAAGTTAACTGGAAGCTCTGTCATTATGCAGTAGTCAGTTAGAGCTGCAGGAAGAGGATGAGGTTAACTGGAAGCTCTGTCTCCATGTGCAGTGAGTTAGAGCAGCAGTAAGAGGATGAGGTTAACTGGAAGCTCTGTCTCCATGTGCTGTGAGTTAGAGCTGCAGTAAGAGGATGAGGTTAACTGGAAGCTCTGTCATTATGCAGTAGTGAGTTAGAGCTGCAGGAAGAGGATGAGGTTAACTGGAAGCTCTGTCTCCTTGTGCTGTGAGTTAGAGCTGCAGTAAGATGATGAGGTAAACTAGAAGTTCTGTTTCTATGTTTTGTCCACAGGGTCCAGGAGGAGAGATCAGGGTCACCTCTACCCAGCTTTCTGTCAATGAAGAGTGACAACTCAAAGGAAGAATCACCCAACATCAGAGGAATGTTGACAGCTGATGCAAGGTAACAAAACAAGCTGATATGTACATAATACCTCACTCTCACTGGCCACAGTCTGGGTAGGAGGGCCAGGGATACCGCTGTGGGGTGGGGGGGAGGTGAGTTGGTTTTAAGGCTGCACTTGGTATACTAGGGGCCAAAGTCTCAGGGTTTCAAAATCATACATTTATTGCCTAAATAAAAAGCCATACTATGCTATGGTACAGCTGGGGGGTGGGGGTGGGGGTGTTGTTTGGGGGATGGGGGGGGGTGCTTTGGATTTAAAGCTGCGATAGGTTTACAGGGGAACTTTTTTAGTGTAACCGTTATTTCGAATCATTTAGCCAAATCTTGCTCTGTGAAGCCGCAGTAAGAGAATCAGGATAACTGGACGTTCTGTCCTAATACACTTTTGTACGTTTCTCTGGATAAGAAGATATACAAAATGCCAAATTGTAAATGTAAATAGATGTAATTGCAGTTACAGTACATGGTTTGAACTGTTTTGCCAATCTTGTTACTCGTATGGTCAAGCATGAAACAAATATCCATTCCACAGTCCGTAGAAATATATGAAATAACACAAAAGACAAAATCTAATGAATAACTGAAACAAGAGCTTCCATAAAATATAAAAACACTAAAGAAATTTGCATGAGTGACCTCTTAAATTCGTAAATTTACAGTCAACAATTTCTGAGCAAAGCATAAAGTATGCATGTATACACATTCTTCTGTTAAACAATAACTGCACCAGCTGTCAATTAGATATATAGTTTTATGATAACCTAACCCGTTATTTCATTAAATTACTAAAAGTATTTAAGAATAGCTTGGCACCCACAATTGCCTTACTTTACATGTTCTATTGTTTGGAGTTCAGTTTCAGTTTATTTGTTATGTGATTTTATCTAAACTGACTTTTTTTAGCTGTCTGGAAGAGAAGAGGCCAGAGAAAAGAGAGGAGTCCTTGGATTTATCCCTTAGAAAAAAGGTGTGATCTATCTTGAAAGTAATTTTCATAATCATTGTATTGTTGGCTTTTCTCACAAGAACGGCAGCCATACTTCCACATCTGTTGGCCCTGCTGGTGCTTCAGGTCACACATATGGCCAACTTGCCCAACGCAAAGTTGACCAGCTGTCTCAGAGCCCTTGAATGGATGCATACTATAAATGAACAAACACTCCCCATTGACAGACGGTGAGAACATCCAGTGTATCAATGTAAGAAATTATGTGTCACTCTGATACAGCTCACCTCTTCATGTGTTTATTTCAGTCACTCTGAAACAGCTCACCTCTTCAAGTGTTTATTTCAGTCTCTCCAGTGAACTCTGACGAAGTTGAAAGAGGATGAATTGAAACTGTTTCAGAGCCATCTGAGTCAGTATTACCCAGAATGCACTGAGAGACAACAGGAGGACCTTGAGGCCCTGCACATAGTTGAGAAGATGCTGGAGACCTGTGGCAGTGAGAGGTCTCTGAAGATCACACTCCACATCCTGAGGAACATGAAGCAGAAGGATCTCACTGACTCACTGGAGAGAGATCAGCAGAAGAGTAAGGGCTGTCTCTTATCGTTACTATATTTTCTTTATAATGCTGAATTACTAGGCTTCAGTTACTCTGTACACACACTAAAATCAATCAGGCTTTTGTGATAAACTCTTGAGGTGAAAATTGCTCATGTCATCCAAACTATAAGCAGTATTTACAATGAGAAACAAGAGTTCAGCCAGATTTCTGCTTTTCATTTTCACATGGCTACTCATGACTTCAGTGTGTTTTATTTTCTCATGGTGGTGGTTGGGCTTAACATCATTTTCAGCACCCCCCACAAAAATTCCCTTTTCCATCCATGAAGGTGAGTGCATCTCAGTCACCTCCAGTGTCATTCTTATGAATGGAAATTCTTTTGTAAACAATAATGACATACTTGTATGTAGTTAAAGGTATTAATTTAATCTCATTTAGTCATAAAAACAATCTGTGAAACTTGTGTAGAAAGTGTTTGGAATTCAACTGTACTCTTTACCGTCGTGCACCGATGTTTGTAGAATAGCAACGAATCATGCAACTTTAAATTAAACAAAAGTGTCAGTGATGGGAATCAAAATCGGCCGATCATGTTGATGATGATGATGATGATGATGATGATGATGATGATGATGATCAATCAGTGATTGGACTGATCACATAAATTCAAGATTGGTGCATCCCCAATCATTTTAATCAAGTTATGTTTAGTAATTAGAATTTTATTCTTTATATTTCCTCTTTATAGATGAGAACATAACACGAGCCCAACAGACGCTGAGAACTGATCTAAAGAAGTTTGAATACATATTTGAAGGTCTGGCACCGCAGGGCCACCCAACACTCCTCACTGAGATCTATACAGAGTTCTGCATCACAGAGGGGGGAGGTGGGGGGGTCAATAATGAACATGAGGTCAGACAGATTGAGACAGTATCCAAGAGACAAACCACACAGGAGACTGCAATCCTCTGCAATGACATCTTTAAACCTTTACCTGGACAAGAGAAACACATCAGAACTGTGCTTACAAAGGGCATCGCTGGCATTGGGAAAACTGTCTCTGTGCAGAAGTTCATTCTGGACTGGGCAGAAGGAAAAACCAATCAGGACATTCATTTCATCTTTACTCTTCCTTTCCGAGATCTGAATTTGAAGAAGGAGACAGAATTCAGTCTGATTCAACTTCTCCAGCACTACTTTCCTCAATTGAAAGAGATTAAAACTGTTGAACATGATGAAGTCAAAGTTGTGTTCATCTTTGATGGTCTGGATGAGTGTCGACTTCCTCTAGATTTCCAGAACAATGAGATCTGCTGTGATGTAACAGAGTCAGCATCAGTGGACGTGCTGCTGACCAACCTCATTAAGGGGAATCTGCTTCCCTCTGCTCTCCTCTGGATCACCTCCCGACCAGCAGCAGCCAATCAGATCCCTCCTGAGTGCGTCCACCAGGTGACAGAGATACGAGGGTTCAATGACCCACAGAAGGAGGATCACTTCAGGAAGAGAATCAGAGATGAGAACCTGGCCAGCAGAACTGTCTCACACATAAAGTCATCCAGGAGTCTCTACATCATGTGTCACATTCCAGTCTTCAGCTGTTTTTCTGCTTCAGTTCTGGAGACGTTGTTGGATGAAGCAAACAGTGGAGAACTGCCCAGAACTATGACTGAAATGTACACATACTTCCTGCTCATTCAGACTGATGTGACGAATCAAAAGTACCTTGGCACCAATGAAATAAGCTCAGCTCTTACGTCTCCAGCACAGGCATTTATAGAGAGATGCTAAATAAGTACAATGTCGCCTGTGAGAGGTTATTTCCAAACATGCAAAGATGAGTGTCAAAAGAAAAGGGGTTTTATTCTTCTAGGGTTACTAAGTTGTTTTCTCTGACATCACCCAGGGAGGAGACCAAGGTGGCCTTGGGCTTTCCCTCAGTGTCATGCAGTGTAAGCCACCTTAATGTTCTCAATGAGACCCCATTGCTAGGCCCTTTGCTAGGCTTCTCAGCAGATAAGTGAGAAGGAATCATGACCTTGATGAATAACCTGCTTAGAATGACTGTTGTTTTATGCACAAGTACATGAGGCCTACACAGAGTAAAAACTATTCACGCTGTTCTGTATGAGAAAATGGGCATTACCAGCTATGTCACATTTTCTACCTCCACATTTGGTAGCCATGAATTGGTGTGATTATTTGTTATCTAGCCATAGAAAGAATGGCCTGCACTAAGTCGGTTTTTAATAAAGATAGCATTTACATGTTTTGTGAATTTAAAGCATATTGCATTCATGCATACACTCTAGAAAAAGGTTCTACACACAGAAAAAAAAATTGCTCTTCACAAGTTTCAAAGGTTCTTGGAAGAACCACCACTGGGTAAAAAAACATATGATCAAGGGATTCTTTAGGAAGTGACTGAGGTTCTCCAAGGTGGGACTATGGCCAACTAAAAGACCTCATTTGGCCTACATATTTTTTTTTTTGCAAAGGAAGAACTTTCATCTGTCTACCAGTGTGCAAGTCCAAATATTCCAACCAAATATAGCTAGCTATTCAACATTATTTGATATAATATGATTTAAATAATTGTCCTCATGTTGTAATTCTCAAAAGGGGAGGTAATTCACCATCTCTCAGATGTTTAATCCATCTATACATTTTAGATGTTGTGATTCTGTGCATGTTTTTAGTAGCATTGGGAATTTGATGTGGATCAACGTTGAGTTTTACAAGCATTTCATTAAAAATGTCTGTCTGTCAAGAGCACCTTACAACTATTTACACAGTTTTTGTTTCTACCTAAAACTTGATGAAGTAAGATTGTTGAGCATGTTTTAATTCTTCCCATCTATTATCCCAATCCACACAATTCTTCCACAAAGCTAGTGCAGGGAGCCACGTGCATGTTTGATTGATGTCTAAGTAAGCCAATTAGCCTTCACACAAAAGCTAGAATGATAACAAACCATGGGTCAACGAGGAGTTCACAAAAATCATTGTATTTGACTAGAGCAATAAGAAGTCAAGGGAGGAGTGGGTGTTAGAGATAGAAGTCTCTGTGCTGGGGGAAAGAGCCAAACAAACAAATCTTTGCCGGATTCAACCCAGTTCAGTTCCTGCATCTGAAAGATTTGTTGGAAAATATTCATTAGCTTGTGAACTGCCCATCACTAGGAAGAACAAAGGTCCTCTGGCTGCAGGACCTCTGGGTGTGGGTCCTCTCATTGTGACTCAAAGGCTGCAGCGAACCACTGTTTGGGTGGGTGGGGGAGTTAACCTGCCACGGAGCAGGTTAGCTGTGTAGCGTATATTACTATAGCAATTTACCCAGTTAAAAAGGGAACCACATTTGTGATACGGGTACCCCTGAGCTAAACCCCAAATTAGCTCAGGGCATTATGTGGTGGACTGGGATATCCAACATGGATCTTCCTTTGAACTTGTCAGTTGCATTGAATTTTAAATGCTATTAAAAGTCAAAATCAAAAAAAGCAATGAACTATTAAGTACATTAAAGAGAATTGCACAATTGAAGCATGGCATTACTAATTAATCTTTTGTGATCTACAGTGCCATGAAAAAGTTTTTGTCCCTTTCTTGATTTCTTTTATTGCATATTTTTTCTCACTGAATGGTTTCAGATATTGGTAATTGGTGACTTTGATGTATAAACTATGTTTTATGTTTTCTTGGGTTTCCCTTGTCTAATACTATATTTTATTTGATTGTCCAAATACATTTTAAAATTCTTTTTCACAGTACTGTAACTTATTAACAAGGGCAGTGTCACTGTGTTCTCATCAAAATACTTGTTTGCTCACCAGCTGGGTAGAGAGATAAACTTATCAATATTCAGCCAGAGTTGAGGGGAAGTGAACCTATTAAGCCCCTGTACCTTATAGACCAACTTTCATTTTTATTTTGCAATTTAAAATATTAAAGATTGTCTTGTAAATGTAAAGTGTCTCATTCAATCAACAAACATATTCATTATATGTGCCTTTTTTTTGGAGCCAATATGATGTTTCCATATTAAACTGTTGGTTGACATGTGGCACCATATTGGAGTCAAGGGTAAAGACACTTCAAAACTTTGCATAAGTTGGAGCTTGCAGAAAACCACGTTTTACCATGATTTGCTGAATAAAATAGGATAAGTTTTCCTAATTTTTGTAAATTTAAGAGATTAAAGAACCAAATTAAAGTGATGGTGATATGTTTTACCCACTATTTTTAGGCATAAAGTTATTATATATATTAGCTGGTTCAAAAGATGGCTTTTTTAGGGTAGCAGCTGTATCACATGCACATACCAATATAGTGGTCTTGTAGTTTACACAAGTATTTCTGGAAAATTTTACAAAAACACAGTCACATTTAAGGTAGTGAACCCATTTTTCAATAGAAAAAACATTTAATTAGTGATTCTTTTCATAATTAAAAAATCACTTTTTTCCTGGGTGGGCCTAAAAGGGACAACACTGCAAAAAATGCATGTTATGGTGAACTTTTAATGATAAGTTAATAAGGAATCATAAATACATGATTGCTTGAACTGATGGAAACATTATTTTAAGTTGTAAAGAATAGGGATGTAGCCAAATACAAATACGTTATTCGGAAAGGCACAGATAATGCGATGGAAAATGGATATTTCTTCTACTCAAATTTTAATCTTTATTATTCAGAAAAAAGTCATGATTGACATGTCTGTGCATCAGCCACTTAAGGTTCTTCAATCGATTCATATCATCGTGAATGTCCAATTCTGTTTGCAACATCAGACTTTGATTTCACTGACTAGTCATTTCATTTTCTACACATTATTGAAAAGTGTTCTCTGTATTCTGCAGTTGCCACCACAGAGTCAGCATAAAGTTACCTTTACCTTTACACTTAGCTGTTACTCAGGGAAACTTATGCACGAGGAGGAGGAGGCTTCAAGTACGGGAGCGAGTGAGACAAAAGCCTGGAGTGGCAGCTGCATTTCTTGATCAAAATGAAGTTTAAAATCTGTAGTGTTTAGCTGCATGTGTTAATTCCCTCCATTTAAAAAATCAAGGTGAAAAAAAAAATGTTTTACCTTGTATTTCAGTCAATATTCAGTGTCAGTGGTCAGTGTCCCTCAGCTAGTTTTTTTTTTTTTTGGGGGGTGGTAGCTTTGCAGTCTATCCAAACTCAGTTCATTCGGGGAAAAAATAAAAAATGAAATAAAATGGGTAAAAAGTTAATGTATTACTGTATGTAATTACTGTTGTAAAGTAGTAATTCATGTTTCCCTAGCGAACTGTAGTAATGTTAACACATCAAAAAACGCGAACATGCAATGTGGAAATATATTTCATAATTATATGCCAATATTAAATCCATTTGATGCTTTGAAAGTACAGAAATGCATTTCCAATGAATATTAGGTTAGAAAATACAACATTTGCCTGATTTAACATGACTTCTGGTATAAACCACACCTACTGTCGCCCTTCTATCTGAATACAGAGACAGAAACAGATAATTTTGTTGGTTGAACAGATACAAATAATGACGTCTCTGTACACTTCTAGTAAAGAGTATCTATTTGATTACACCATATACTTGATTGTTGTGATTTAATTTTTCAGTCAGAATTTCCCCCCTAAATTTGGAATTACGTAGTAATTTAGCAACATACCACTGGTTGCCAAAGTAACATACCTCACAAAGCCAGTAGGATTAAATCTGTAAACAAAAACTGGTTTTACTGAGATTTTTTTTGTTATAACTAGTTACATCTAGCAAGTTGTGTGGTTGGGCTTAATGCTAGAGATGTAGTGTTTATGACACTTGTAACTAGCTAACTAGCCAACATACAGTCATGTTTGCATAACAAGTGTGTATTAGAATATACCGCACAAAGCCTTGGACTGACTAGCACAGAAACATCTTGAAGAGCAACATTTACTTCAGCATTTACTTACATATTAAAAGCAGGGAATAAGGCTGATCACCAGCAGTACAGCAGCCAGTGTAGCTTTTAAAGTCACATGATGTGAAGGGGAGGAATGCGGAGGACATGGTGGTAAGGGATGGAAAGGCGGCTCCTAAAATCTGTGAGAGCGGACGTTTTCCATCACCTCAGCCAGAGATGGCAGGATGTCTCTCACAGATCAACCATTTTTCTATTTGGAATGCACCATCTCATTGACATTGAGTGGAAGACAGTATGGGAGTCGAGTCATCAAACCTTGAGTCCAGATGGAGCCCCAAGTCCTCAGTGTCTGAGTCACAATGGTCAAATCCGAGTCGAATCCTTTGTTCTTGTTCTCAAGTCCACATCTGAGTCACCAATGTCTACCCAGCTTTAAGTCCCCCCAAACTACTTTTTTGTTGTGTTGGCTAGCCTATATAGATAATTAAATTATAAAAAATGAAAATGCTACCCAATTTAATTTTTGTTCATGCCTTGTCCTTACCAGGGCTGCAAACTTGCCATGCACTGAATCTTAGACACAGAATGACCGAGATCACGCTCTCATATATATGCCACGTGTCTTATTTCTCCCACAATTATTCAAATGGCAAAAAGTATTCCAAGGCTATATATTTGTTTTCCATTGCAGTATTTTTGAACAACAATTCACCCATTCCGTTGTAGGTTAAAGCCCTATCCCTTGTTGATTGGGAAGAAAACAAACCTAACAGTGACACTTCATTATTTATTTTGTTCAAAAATAATGTCAGGGACTCTGTTTTGGTTAACTTACACATGCTCAGAAACATCAAGATGAACTGTTGTGATGAATGCAAAGAGAGCTTCGCAAACATTGCATAACTGAAGACTAATTCAATATCAGTAGGTTAACTTGATATTTATCTGGTTAACTGGTTATTAATCACAATATCATCATATTAATACTTAATTCATAGTTAGCCAGCAAACTGGTTTTCCAACAAAACAAGAAATTTAAAAAATCTTCAGTTCTTCAGTCAGTCTTCAGTTCGTACCCCTTCTGCCTGTCGTGAAAACCCAGAAATATTTTTTTCCATTATAATTCAAACCAGCTAGAAAATATTTTGTTGTAAAATGAAAGGGGACAGCTGCATAAAGGAAACAGAGTTACTTTGTAAACTCCATTTTGGAGCAGATCTCTAAGCTTATCAGTCTGCCCTAAAACAAATCATGTCCTGACTGACCATAACTATTCAACAGAAACTTTTCAAACTGCTCTAAGAACAAAATGGCAAAGAGTCAGAAAAGAAATGAGAGACTTCCTCCCAAATGCTAGGGCAGTTCAATTTCAGATACATGTTTCTATAATGAACCCAGAGCATTTTACAGCACAAAGGACCAGAGTGTGTCCAACCTTTCCATTATGGAATATGCAAAGCATGCCCAAAATTATTTTCCAAGACAGTTTGTCTCATTTTAATAAACAAACACATTAGCTTATGTAACAATAATTTAAGGTTTTGACCACCTTCAACAATATTGCTGCCACAAACCATTTCATAACTGCTGTGCAAAATTCATTTTTTTAATGCTATTCATCTGATAAACCAATCTGTAATGTCTCTGGTTTCAGATTGCAATGAAGTGTCACATTGTAATTCTTATGCTGAAAATATTCTATTTAAGGACTGTCAAAAATCTTGGCATGTATAGGACTAAACGTTTCTAGTCTCACACCATTTAAATGTTTCAGCTAAGCAAAGAAAATACATTGTTTTTAAGTATATGTCCCCAGAAGGATCTTTCTGTCTTTGGGAGGGTTCTGATATCCAAAACAGAGGGTCTGTCTTGATTGCTACCTATCTGTCTTTATTTGTTAGCCATGCTGCTGCCAAAGATACCAATAAAATCTTTCAAGAATGCACACAGAAAAACAAATTGCATAAATTGAAAACAAATCTGTACTTTCCAACAGTAGAGCAGAGGAAGGTCTTGAAGTTCTGGATATTATTGATACTATTAACGTTTAAAGTTAACTGGTAAAAAAGTGCCATGAGCCAAGATTTGAAAGGATTGAGTGGGGGTCTGTTGATTATTGGTTTTGGGGGAGTCTCTGCAAGGTAACAGTTGGTCCAGCCTAGCAAGAGAATGATACGGGGTCAGTCTGCTACCTCACTCTCAAGGGGCTACTCCAGCTCAAGCCAGGTCCCTGTAGATGCCTTGTGATCCGCTGACAGTATGGGTATATAATTGGAGGTGTGACAGCGGTGTGGAACGAAGAGAGAGATGAGCTGTCATGTGAATTGGAAGTGTCTCATGCCTGCAGTTCTCTCCTTCTGCGCTTTGTAGGAAGGGTTTCTAGTGGGAGATCAACACATTTATTTGAGTTTCTACTGAATTGTATCTATCTTCAAACAATCTGCCAATTAATCTATGAAAAGTGCACCAGCAAACCCACATAGTCTGGAAAACTCCTTTATGGTGAAATTGTGATATAACGAGTTGAAATAAATTCTTATTTTTCCTTAATAGCATCAATAAGTGTTAAGTCATATCTTAAGCTCTATTTGATGATAATGTACTCTCTTGTCAACAGATGATGACTTTAAAAGAATGTATCTCTTTAACCTTTGCTGTTCCAAGCGATTTATACAAAAGTCAGCTAAATTTTGATAAGGGTAATACAGTACAGCCTTAACTGTTGTAGGATGGCATTAATCTAACTCATAACAATTCTGGACAGATCCAGGATTCCACAGTTTTGAAACCGTTAGCTCGGGTTATTCTATTAAAGATATGTGTTCTTACTACAATGTAGCAGAAAAAAGATGTGGTAAGCATCTCAGTTTTATATGTAAAATTGTTCATTCAGTAACAGAGATGGAAATGTTGCAACCCCCATTCTGATCCATTTTTGACAAGAGACAACCTCCTCAAATCACACAACTTGACAAAAAAGACAATATAGAACTAAATCACAAAGAGAATGTTTTCTGAGACCTTGACTTCATGTAATTTTATAGTCTTTCTCCTGCTACACCATTGTCATCTTTTTACATGTTAGATAGTAAGTTCTTGGTTATAAATCATGCAAAACATGTTCATCTGAACTTCGCACTGTGGCTAGAATGGATATAAAATACAGTTCTGGATACTGCATACTTTTTATTCAAAATGTTGAATTGCAATGAACAACCAATACATTATACTGTTGATTATATTGTAACAAGTTTGTTGTCTTGTTGATGAGAGATCTGTGTACACACATACTTTGTTAGTCGGCAGAGACAGACACAGACAAAAACTTCTGTAAAAAACAGTGTTCTCTTTTATTGTAGACACTCTCAGCTCATCTTAAAGAACCACCGACACTGGTTTTCGCAGGCCAGGGTCTTTATACCCCCAATGTATCACTTCATGCGGTTCTCAAATACGTCCGCTCAAACCGCTTACAAGGTTGTGTTTTCTCACCCCTATTTTTGCAAACAAAATCAGGAATAACATTTACCATGCAATGTACATCCTTAATTAACTTGGCATATACAAAGGGCAGCAAACCCCTTAACGGCCTATGCTAAATTGAACACATAGCATAACTTTGCGGTGACATAACATGAAACCTTTAATCTGTAAAAATGTTTATTTTAACTGAAACTGATTGTGACAGTGTGTTCGCTAGCGCCCCCACGTGCATCTCACCCTACACAGCAGACGCACAGCGTACACCAATCTGTCTCATTATTTTCATTCCAATTTTATTCCATTTTTGTCGCATTTTTAGAGCACATATAGAATTTACGGCTTAAATAGGGAACATAGCGCTCTAAAAGTTATCGTTTTTTCGGATTCACATACTTCTTATTACGTTATGATGTGCCAGAAACACCTATATTTTGGAAAGGCGCGGTATATACATTGAACAGAATACGTGCAAGATGAGGATCATTCAGATAGCACATGCAAGAATTAAAGCAATGAGATATCAGTTGGAGATGTGGTCCTCATGAATTGAGTATTTAGCTGCGATAATGTATTTATGGTCGAAATGACATCAAATCGCTATGACATAATGTTCTTTGTAGTTCATAGTTATTTACATGGTTTTGAGCAAAGTGTGTTTACAGAGTCAAAATTACTGAATATATTGTTGTACAAGGGAAAATTGCTTTATTGTTTTTTTTATTCACCAACAATCTGTAAAATATAGGTGACTCACTGCCACGTTTTCTGAAGCCATGGTCACTATGAATGAGATACGTTAAATGTTAACGTGGAATGCGCCTTTCAGTTCAGTACAATACTGGTTTCACTTTCTTAGATCCAAAAGCGATGACGTAATTATAGGATTGATAACTGCACTTATAAAACCTGAAACCAACTTCAAGTCCCGATCGCTTAAGACCATTTGACTCTGCAGAACTACTGAAAAGCCTAAGCCTTTTGTGTGTTAACGTCCTTGATCAAGCAATGTTACATTAGGAGTTAGTATTGTAGTTACACTATTGATATAATTATAATTAATATAATTATAACGATCTGATGTGTTTCGGAAGCTGTCTCCTTTAAGCCGATTAATCTTTAACGAGAAAACTTCATTCAACTCCTTCAGACTGATCTGTAGAAGAATATTACACCTCAGGTAAGTCGGTGCATCTGGACGTAGAACAACCTTAATGTGCCTTTGTTTTCGGATTTTACTAAGATCCTATGTTAATGCTAACATAGCGCCCTTTAAAATGCCCTTCAGGACTGAACATTGAACACCAAGCCTACACCTCCCAAGGAAAAGACAGTCCCTACAAGTAAGTACTCCATTTTCTTCAATGAGACCATTTTCTTTCCCGCATGTTTCATGGAACGGTCATGCGAAATCCCCCCTCCGACGCAACAATGGGCTCTGAACAGCTGACAGCGTCCGTTGCTATAGCGACACAGGGACGACCCAACGTCTTTAGAATGTTAGGAGTTTAATTACCTCGCAGTTGTACACGAGTTTACATCAAAATTTACTCTACGGAAGCAGTGGGGTTAAATTATTTTACAGCAGATTTTTACTATTAATGAGGATGTATTGAAGTTGATGGTAACTCTGAAAGCTTTCTACACTGAAGCTGACCGTTAAAATATGACTGTATCTCACAAGTTATGAAGTTGTGCCTGATAGCGTTAATTTTTATTATTGCTGGCATAGCTAGTTTCTTTTTTGGCTTCCAAACACAAACCTACAGCACATACCGTAACTACACATGTGCAGGTAACCAGTTTTGGGAAACTGAGGGAAAACGGTATCCGTCTTTATATGTCAAGATAAAAAACTTAAAAAACGATTGAAAAGGCAGACGGAAATAATTGTTATTTCAGAGAAACGTAAAGCTATTGAAATGCTAAATAGCGATAGCGAACACCACTGGATCACGTTGTATTTTCACTGGACATAATGCTTCCTTTCGCTGTAACTACTTGGTTTTTGTACTAAAGATGACCACAGGACAGTTGGTCAGATCGCTAGATTTGCTGTTTATGTTTTTGTAAAATGTGTATGTGTAATGTCAAATGACATCAAGCAATATTTATCGTTTAACGATAAATCATGCTGTAAAAATGTAAGTTAAGTAAACCGTCGTTGTTTATCAGACCCCAGTGATTTTATTTACTTTATTCACCTAAGAATGAAACATTTTGCTAACCTAAAGTAAGAAGCTGTGGTGACACTTTAATCAAGGAAGGTGACACAAAACCGAAATCAACTGGGTTACGCAAGTTGTTCAGTTAAAACACCGGCGACTTTGCAGTGCAAGTATACATCGCTTCCCTGTACGATAGTTGAAACAGTGGTCTCGAGCAGCAGGCGTTTAGTACGATAAACATGTAGTTTACCATGTATTTATCAAATTATGAGACAGGAACTTTATTTCACATGATAACCTAACCGTGGTCTTTCCGTCTTGAACAAATTTAAAGACGGTCAGGGCTGCGTTCCAATACTCAAATTTGTTCCTCCTTTCCTCCCCTCCTTTCCTACCCCGGAAATACGCCGGAAATATGTGGAGGAAAGGAGGGGAGGAAACGAGTGGAGGGAAGGAGGAAAGGAGGAGGCGAGATTGCGCTTTGGAACAGTGGAGGAAAGGAGGACACATAATCAGCTTCCGGGGCACGGAGGAAAGGAGGAGACGAAATTGAGTATTGGAACGCAGCCGATGTATCCTACCGCGGAAGTCTTCTCACATTTCTGGGTGACATCATTGTGCTCACAACCAGTCAGATTAAAGAAGATAACAAGAGTAAGCGTTACAAATGGAACACATACGATAAGTTGCTAGTGGTAATAACAGCCTTCTTCGAAAACTCGGGTATTCCATCAGACTGCAAAATTACAGTTAAAGGGAATGCTTTCTGAATTTTCTTTATATTTTAACGAGCCTTATCCGATTGGAATAAGCGAGTTACCACCTACAGAAATTACTTAATACATATTCAGTTCAATAACCGCAATGTGCAGTTGCCCGAACGCATAATTTGGTTAGATACCTGTTAAACGGATATTTGATCACACCTCTACACATTTCAAGACAAAAACAAATGTCACCACACAGTTAAAAAAAGAACATTCTATGAAAATGAGAAATTAAAGAGACATTGAGGTTAATGTATGCTCATGTGTACCGCCTTACCTGAGATGTGACATCCTGAATCAGATCCGTCCTATATTGCAATGTATAATTATAATTCATACTAGACTAATTCCTAATGTAGCGAGTTAATGATCAAGGATAACAACAAACAAAAGGCTTCGGCGTTTTGGTTGTTCTGCAGGGTGGGTTGGTGCAAACTGAAAGAAGGTCGTTGTATGTTGATGACATCGCTGCTGGTTCACACTGGTTCACAACTTTCCACGCAGCGAATGTAGAATCCTGCAAATTGGAAACAAAACTTCCTAGCTGGTCTTTTGAAAGACGACTACCCAAGTTAGGTTTCTCATCATCAACAGATCGTGAAAACTGGTTTCATTAGGACAATTGAAGGTGACATTTTCTATTTACGTTTTTTTTCATTCACTATTATGTACATTGAGTGCCAAGCGATATACATTTTACGGCCCAAACTGATCAAGTGAAAAAAGTGACTAAGGTGGATCATCTTTTTCTTCCGCGTCGTATTTCACTGCAGTTAAACAGCTACATTCTTCAAAAGCCATAATCTGTCATAAGAAAGTACATTTCGAAGTTCTTCAAAAAACAGTTGAAGAAATTATTTATATTTTTAATGCTATTTAGGAAAAATAAGATTTTTTTCTACTGGTTATATCAATACAATACAGTAGAAACTCAATGAAATGTGATATCCCACTTGCAACGTGTGTGTGTATCGCTCAATGATTTAGCTACACTAAAGTGCCTCAGCAGTACACAAACTTGAAACCCGTGTTGTCTGTTGAATGTTTTACAGTCCAAAGCTACACAGGGCTACACTGACAGCTGGGAAATGCAACACAGAGTATTAGAACATC
>CM040757.1:3184201-3403527 GCA_022829145.1 Albula goreensis | reverse complement strand
TTTCACAGATGTGAAAGCAAGACACACCACATGCTTAGCTTTTGGATTCAAGATTTCCTTGTCAATCTCACTCTTGGATGGCACTAGTTTAGTGTCTTTGAGTATTCCAGTGTACGTTTGGAGTACTGTGATTTCTCTTTGTTTGCAGTCAAGCCATTCATTAAGTGTATTGCTGTTAAAGGGAGATGCTCCTTTCTTTCTCAAGAGGTCTGAAAGCACACCTTCCTCTTCCCCTCCACCTCGAATGGAAGGTAGCATTCTTGCCAAGGACTCCTGAAATACCAGTCTGTACTCAAGGCACATGTCTTTGAACAGTTTCAGCTTTTTGCCAATTTCTGGAAAGTGAGTAATGACCTTGTCTTTCAGCAAATCATTGCATCGCATTTGAAGTTGATCAAAGTCCTCCAGGACATTCTGTGTCTGTGTAACTAATCCCACACTGATCTCCTGCACAACTTGAGCAGCAGTGGAGTCTAGTTTTTTTAAGGGGTATAACCACACCTGTACAGGTACAGCATGCTCCCCCTCCTCCCCCAGCATCTTTGGCAGCATTGTATACACCTTGATGGCATCTTGAAAAGAAACAGGGTTGACATCAAGGGAAAAGTCCCCATAAAATTTACAAGAAAACTTTTCAACACTAGCACTGTCACTGTCTGTCATTTTTAGGGATCCCTCCCCTTCAATTGCCAGGGCGGGAATCTTCTTTATCATCACCTCTAAGTTTCCATCAATGTTTTGACGGTCCTCTTTTTCTGAAACCTCCTGATCAAACACAAAGAATGCTTGGGCACCATAGAGAATGGCTGTGACCACATGAGTGGCTTCACCCTGCTCAAACACATAAGAGTATTTTACATTTCCACGTCCAAGATGATTCATGGACATCTGCATGAATTTAGTAGTGGTTTTGTATTTCAGTGTCACACGTGCCTGTTTTTCAGAAACCTTTGTATCTTTGAGGTACTTGGCTGACCCTTTGACCTCAACTAACCCCCCAAAGAAACTTGCTTTCAGTGAAGCATTCACATTCAAAGCAGATGATTTATCCTCAATGGAATCCGATGTGATGATCTCAAACTCTGTGTTGCGCTGAGACGTCTCAATATTTGTGTTATGGAGTGAATCCTGGTCCCATAATGTAATTCCTACAGGAAAGAAAAAGAAATACATACGTCCATGTTTGTTAAGCTCTGTGTCTGTAGGTGAAAGGAACACTGGAGACACAGACAGCAGCTATGCCAGTGGTACTGCTTTCCATCACTCTCCCCAAAATGCTGAACGATGCAAAAGAAGGACTGCATCCATAACATGCTGGCCCATACATTTAACAATATATAGGCCGGTGAATTACTTTTTAAGAGATCTAAAATAATCCATTTATAAATTGTAATTATTTAACAAATCACATATTTCATACAATGCAAGTACATATTTCATAAAATATCCCAAAGAACCACCTTTAAACTGCCCATTAGCCATGAAATCCACCAAGACATGCTGTTTAGGTGACACTTTCCTTTAAGTATGGCATTTAAAGTGAGTAATGCTAATTTCTGTAACTCAATGACTGGTTAGTTATTGTGTGGCCCCCAGTACAATTTGAAGAACAATATCATTTTTTGCACTGAAAGTACCATCACATGAACAAGGAATGGAATACAGACGAGGAATCTTACTGAATTATATGTAAGCTTCATGTGTGGCTTTTTCTTATTCAAACTGTTTAAGTGGATTGTTCATTTAACAGATTTTATGTATATTCCTGAGGAAAGGCAACAGAGGGTAGGATTGATTATGATTAAAATGATTAAAATGATTAAAAAACTGATGTCTCTCTTTGACTGATGGAGAGATATTACAGAAATGAAGTTAGCAGCTCTTGAAACTCTGGTATAGGAGCTTAGGCAGGAGTGTTGTACTAAAGGCAGAGGCTGAACAGTGAACAGTAAGCAGGAAGCTGACCTCCCTTGCCTCAAGTGCCACAGAACTTTTGAGTATTGGAACGCACCCCCTAAAACCTTCTTTGGTATGAGCTTCTAAGCAGTACATGCATCACCTAATGGCGGAATTCAGTATTGTTATGTCCCCAAATTATTGTTGTTGCTCATACCATTTTTAAGAATGTTATTTCATGCGTGTTCATTTCTGTATATTTATTTTACTTTGTAGACTGCACATGCACGCACGCACGCACGCATGCACACAGGCAGGCACACAAGCACACACACACACACACACACACACACACACAAACACACACTGTCATAAAGACAGAGAACACATAATTTATATCCTGCTTACATTCAATTCTTCTCCCTCTTCCTTCCTAAAACTATCATGGGAAGCTCTACATCCATATCTTTTATTCTATAGCCATACTGATAACAATAAGACCATGGCGCGTTAGTGATTCAGACAGTTCTCACAGACTTACCTGGAATAAGGCAATCAGTGCGGCAGTCATAGAGCATGCCCAGACGGAAGGGCCGTCCAAGTGCAGCAACCTCCAGTGTAGATCTTAAGCCAGTTTCCATGACTGGAGTTCTAGGGAAGGGAAACATGGAAGCGGGTGTAACCCCAGGATCATTCAGTTCATATTTAGGGTACAATGTTTTTGCACATGAGCTTTATTGGTCATATGATAAACAGCAAACACTAATTTGATTACTGTTCAGCTCTTTCTCCCCTTAAAAGTAATACATTCAGCTCGTTTATCAGGATCATTTCTCTTGATTAGTTTTTTGTACCTTTCCTCTCAATTACAATTTTTGGAACATTCAAAAAAACAAATGTCAAATTTAATATTGTCCTTCAACTTTTTTTACTTACTTTTTTGAGTAGCCCTATTTAGTTGCAATGTATAGCTGTCTAGCTGTTCATCTACTTTGAGTCCTACAATGTGCCACACAATCTGATGTAGACCTGCAGTTAGTTCACTTACATTATAGTTTTGCTTATGAAGACCAGCAGGTGTCACCAGTGTCCTTGTTCTTATGTTTTCTGTGTATCAAAATGTATGCTCAATGTTATTTTGGTGATAGTTTAGGTGTGGTCCGTTCTCATAAAAATTCCTAGTAGCTGCTTTACCGTGTTAAAGAAGATAACAAGAGTAAGCGTTACAAATGGAGCACATACGATAAGTTGCTCGTGATAATCGAACACGTGAACACTTGAAAACTCGGCTATTCCATCAGACTGCAAAATTACAGTTAAAGGCAATGCTTTCTGAATTTTCTTTATATTTTATAAGGAATATAATATATATATTGGAATAAGCGAGTTACCACCTACAGAAATTACTTCATACATATTTAGTTAAGTAACCGCAATGCGCAGTTGCCCGAATGCATAATTTGGTGAGATATATGTTAAACAGATATTTGATCATAGCTCTATACATTTGAAGGCAAAAACAAATGTCACCACAAAAAAAAAAAAAAAAAACATTCTATGAAAATGAGAAATGAAAGAGTCACTGAGGTTAATGTATGCTCATGTGCACCGCCTTACCTGAGATGTGATATCCTGAATCAGATCCGTCCTAATAAGGTAGATGTACCTCTGTCCTATATTACAATGTATCATTATAATTCATACTTGACTAATTCCTGATGTAACGAGTTAATGATCAAGGATTTCAACAAACAAAAGGCTTCGGCGTTTTGGTTGTTCTGCAGGGTGGGTTGGTGCAAACTGGAAGAAGGTCGTTGTATGTTGATGACATCGCTGCTGGTTCACAGAAAGTGAAACTGTTGACCAGTATTATAACGAGACTGGCAGACACACCCGATGACGCCTGCAATTGAACTATGCCGTGAGAGCAAAACTGTGGAACTTTCCACGCAGCTAATGTAGAATCCTGTAAATTGGAAACAAAACTTCCTAGTTGGTCTTTTGAAACACGACTACCAAAGATAGGTTTCTCATCATCAACAGATCGTGAAAACTGGTTTTGTTAGGACAATTTAAGGTGTCATTTTCTATTCATGTTTTTTTCCCATTCACTTTAAGGTACATTGAGTGCCAAGCGATATACATTTTACGGCCCAAACTGATCAAGTGAAAAAAGTGGCTAAGGTGGATCATCTTTTTCCTCCGCGTCGTATTTCCCTGCAGTTAAAGAGCTAAATTCTTCAAAAGCCATAATCTGTAATAAGAGAGTACATTTCGAAGTTCTTCAAAAACTGTTGAAGAAATTATGAATAGGTTCAATGCTGTTTAGGAAAAATAAGAATTTATTTCTACTGGTTATATCACTGTTTTTCCGTAGAAGAGTTTTCCAGGCTATGTGGAGCTTTGAGAAATTAATTGACGGGTTTTTTGGAAGATACAATACAGTTACAATACAGTAGAAACTCAATCAAATGTGTTGATCTCCCACTTGCTCAATGATTTAGGTACACTAAAGTGCCTCAGCAGTACACAAACTTGAAACCTGTGTTGTCTGTTGAATGTTTTACAGTGCTAAGCTACACAGGGCTACACTGACAGCTGGGAAATGCAACACTAGAGCATTAGAACATTATCACTACAGCAGCTCCTCAAAACAACATTTGGCAAACACCTGCTGCTGAGAGTGGTACCATGAAGATAAACAGGGATGACCCTGGCAGTTCCTGGATGGGGTCTCTGCTGGTCCTGATAGTGTGGGAAGCCACCTCATGACTTAAGTGCAGTTTGCAATGTACCTGAGTGTAAAAGCACCGTGAGCTATAGCTTAATTCCCAATTTTATCCCTGTCTCTGCAGTAACACCTCTTTGTCTGTGACACTGTATGCTGTCTCACTCTCAAAATTATTTTCCCATAAATCTTTAATGAAGTAAATGAAGTTAATTATTGTATTTTTGGTTTTCGTGTCATTGCTGTTTGTTGTTTTCCCTGTAAGTTTGCTTCCCCCAGCGAGATTTCTGATGGTCACCCTTTTATGTCAGGTATGTGTTATTTCAATATAAATAGTTTACCAGTCTGTTGATATCATCCCAGAGAGTTGTTCAGTGTTTCTGCTGTAAGTGTGTTTCCCCCTGCACCATTTCTTTTCAGTTCCAAAAGTGGAAGGTCTTATCAGCGGTCACGAACACACAGAGAAATGACACTCCAGACACTAACAATCTAAGAAGCAAAAAAAAAAAACAACGAACAGCACATTCAAATACAAACAAGATAGGTTGCTTAGCAACAACAATTCTTTAATTGAAACAGGGGTAAACAGATCTTTGGACATTTGGGTAAATTAGACCTGATGGCAGGACCTATTTCTGATAGTGTGTGCTTTGTGCATGTTTGTGCATGTCAAATGAAAATTTGTGCTGAGATATTAAACATAACATTTTGTAAACATGTCGTCATTCAGCACCCCAGCATTGTCGAAATCATCCTGAGACAATCGAATAGGTTTTTGGATCAGTCTCCGTTTGTGCACATTTGTTCACAACAAACGTACATTTCTACTCTTTTAATTTTTAAGTTAAGGATTCATTTTTTCAATCAGCACCTCATTAATGTCCAAATCGGTCAAAATGGGTGTCATTCATTTGTGCATTGTTTGTGCATGACAAATGAACATTTGTGTTAATACCGTTTTTTAGATATTAAACATAACATTTTGTAAACATGTGACATCACACAACTTGCATGAAATTGGTACCCCATATGTTGAAAAAAAAAAACATCTAAAAACATCTATTTCTTATCATTTTTCTTCATTTGTGTACATTTGTGCACGGCAAATGAACATTTTTGTTTGTACTGTTTTTGAGATATTAAACATAACATTTTGTAAACATATGACATTACTCAATGTGAGTGAAATTGGCACCCCATATGTTCAAAAACATATAAAACTATTTCTGAATGTTTGTGCACATTTGTGCATAACAAATGAACATTTGTGCTCTTTTCATTTTTAATTTATTAAGGTTTTATTTTTCTTCACTCAGCACCCCACAATTGTCCAAATCAGTCCAAATGGGTGTCATTCATTTGTGGATTGTCTGTGCACAACAAATGAACAGATGAGAATAAACAGCAAGGATAGGAGCAGAGGTAAATCTGACTTTGAGCCCCTGGAGTGCCTCCTCCGCAGCCAGGGTCCAGGCGAACCATCCCAATGGAGGTGAGAGGGGCAGCGACAGAGCTGTAATTGCGGATAAAGTGGTTTGCAAACCAAAGAAAACACTGCAGTTCTTTCCAAGAGGCAGGTTGGGGCCACTCCACCACCACCTGGACGTTATGTTGATCCATCTGGATGCCTCCGGCTGAGATTATAATTCCCAGGAAGGAGACAGAATCATGGTGGAACTCGCACTTCTCAGCCTTGACAAAGAGCTGGTTCTCCAGCACAACCTGGAGTTGCTGGAGTTGAGCAGAGAGGTTATTAATGCTCACGGCATAAGACTCCAAAGTCTTGTTTCCTGACTCTAGCTGGCTCTGGAGTCGTCCTAGGAGAGCCCCTTGCCAGTCCAAAACAGCTCTGAGCTGGCTTCCATCTTCTGAGTCCATCTTGGCCAGTTTGTGCTGTCAGGGATGCAGAATGGAGTAAAATAAGCAGCAGTTTATTTAAAGCCAAAACACAGAGGTCAAGAAATAGACGGGGTAAGCGCAGGTCGTCAAAACAGCTGGTACAGAAGATGGATTGCACAACAGGAAAAATCAGAGACGAACTGGCAACAGATACAGATACACATGGGGTTTAAATACAAGACTAATTAAGGTACAACAGGGAACAGGTAAGTGAACTGGCTGGTGAACAGAGCAGGCAATCAGGTAATTAACAATCAGGAATTGAAACAATCAAGCGGGAAGAGTTAGTTAGGCCAAACAGCATTACCAAATATTCGTAGGGGCCAGTGGGTGTGTTGAAGGCGGTCTTACACTCATCCCCCTCTCTTATCTGGACCAGGTGATAGGCATTGTGGAGGTTGAGCATGGGGAATACCAAAGCTCCAAAAAGGTGTCTGGCAGGTCTTGGGAGTACATACCCCTTCAAAAGCACATGGCACAGAGACGGGGGAAGTACGGAAGTAAAACAAAACCAAAAAATGAAACAAAAGCTGCTATACTGACAGTTACTGTCATTTCATGTGTCAGAGACCAAAGTGGTCACAACATTGGAATCTTCAACAGGAAATGGCTGCGCTAAGTTTCAAGATATGGAGTGGTTTAAGCTGGCAGCCACCCTGGGCCCAAGGCTCAAACTTGACCGGTGCATGGGTGGAGAAAGACACATTATCAAGGAGATACTAGCAGAGAAGGACCTCACTCCCCCCACCAAAAGCAGTTATGTCAATGATGGTAAGAGAGTGACCAATGTGAAGTTCTTTGTGATAATTGAGTTAGGTTAGGCTGTATGATTTTGACTGTGCATCATTGATCAACAGTCATCTTCCTACTTCACTCCCAGGATGTAGTTGATCATCCCATTGATCAGTGTTGCTTTCCCCACTTTGTTGCTCTGACAACCATGATGATGCGATTTTCTCTCATTTGCTTTGCCTAAAACACACTTCTTGCAGTCTTAAAGGTAAATACTGGTCCCCTCATGGTTCTGATTGTGGACAGAAGCTGCTACGGTGGTATTCCCATTATCTGTCTGCCAAGTCAGAAAAGCTTATTCTGTCAAATGTATGTTCAGAGAAACATCACTGCTCTCTTCACCACTATCTAGTTGGTGGGTATTTTAAGACCTCAAATTTTTAATGCTGGGTGATTCTTTTACTGTTTACTTTTCACTGCTCAAAATCAGAAGACTGTAGGTCACTGCTGTGGTGACTTCCTGTCTGAAAAGCTCATGTTCTCTGGCATGCCTGGAAAGATCAAAGAATTGTCAGGTGTCATCATCAACATACTGAATGAATCCTGCTCTTTTTTTTAAAATAAAATTGCCATTTGCTAGTAATGATAGAATAAGATTTCATGAGCCTCATTATGGGTAGACCTAAAATGAGCAGTCAATCACTGCCTTCTTTAATCAATTAAAAGGCTTATCTTGCCACATAAAAACACAGTGATTAGTTGAACTCTATAGCCTATAGCTCCTCCCAGTTGGGATGAATTCATGAAACTATCATCACTAACCAATCATCAATAATTTCATCTGCTCTTTTCACCTGTGACAACAACCTGTAAGTGTTAAGATTGTGGTTTAGGGGTACTTCACCAATGTTGAAGTACAGTGGTTTAAACAACCAAAATCAATCATGATACATCCTCTACTTTACTTAAATTGGAGTTTGTTAAGACAAATTTCGGGAGAGGCAACCTTTGGACAACCCTACACTCAAACACCAGTTTCCCTCCAATCCGATTGTATATGCTGGTATTAATTTGCCATGCACCTTCTCTCCCATCATGCTCTCTGTTTCTGGCATCCCTCTCCCTCCCCATCTCCACCTTCAAGTCTACTTTCCTTTCTTCTGTTTTTTCACCCTCTTTTGACAGTCAAAGGTGAGGTTCACTTCTTCCTAAAAAATAGTGAGGCATGACACTGCCCCCCTGGACTCCAAGCCCAAGATCAATGTCCGTACCAATATACAACTCACTACATCATAATAAACTCCTTCCAAATGCATTCATGTTGTCTGAAGGTTCATTCTCTTGAATAAAGAAAGCATGTTCTGTTTTACTGTATGCAGTTAATAATTTTCAGATATGTGAATATGCACCGCATGCAGTGTATATTTGCTGTGTATGGCTCACTACATACCAAAGTAGTGTCAGCAAACAGTTTTGGTTCACAAGCATTTCATATTGTATCATAAAGGAAAAATGAGGACACCACACACAGGCAATAATTACACACCACACAATGTCTAAAGCATTAATCCTAGACTTTTATTATTTTTTTTCTGAAAAGGTTACATACTCAGGTACATTGTCTGTATTCTGTATGCATTGTCAGGTTGCATTCTATTACATTTCATTGATTTAGCAGATTTTCTTATGAATATATCTCAGTAAAATGTTGAAATTAGTAAAATGTTAAGTAAATAATTCTGAAGCATATTAATATAAAGCATATTAGTCTTATTCATAAAGTTGCTTAATAGTCTAAAGCTGTTCTTTACACAGATTCTAATGAACCTTGGCCTTTCTAAACTGCATCAGCATTACAGCTCATAAAAATAAAATATAGGTATAATTTCAGGTCAAAAACATACATATACACATATGCACATAGTAGAACACATTTAACTGCATGTCATTGTATGGCATGACATGATCCTTTCAGAAAACAAAACCAAATTTCATTAAAAGTGTGGATACTGTGAGAGCAAGGATGTATATGAAGGCAATCAACTTATCAAAAAGCAAATGTCAGGACAGTTATTACACTACATCAAAGTATAATATTTTAACATAGATCAAACAGAAATACTTGTTTAAGATACATAGGAATAGCCCCACAAAATGATACACTGAACATCACTTGTATTTTTATTTGAGCGTATATCATGGTAAAAATAGTTATTAGTAGCAAAGTATATTAACATAAATCGACCTACCATTAGCTGCTTAATGAAATAACTGCTGGGATATGAATAAACTTACACTTTATTACTTTCTAATAAACCTACAAAACCTAAAACTACCAGCATATAAAAATGGAAGATCAGTAAAACCTAAAACTGATTGAAAACATACACTGTTGTAAAGAAGAATTTAACAGGGAAACCTGTCACCTGCCATGACAAGCTGAAACATGACTAGTATTCAGGATAAAAAAAACCTTACTGTTAAATTGTAAGCTCTTTTATACTGCACACAGAAAACACATTTAACTACATGTAATTTTTGATTTTGTATGATCCTTTAAGCAAGCAAATCCAAAATAGTTTAGAATTATAATACATACTGTAGGAGCGGTGATATAATTTAATGGCGATGAGTAGGAGAACAATTTCTCAAATTACAGGAACAGTTATGCAGTAAAGTATTTAAACAAATATTGAATATAAATGTGAATGATTGCATTTCACCCTGGTACATAATTATATTTGTGTTTATATTTCCAGCTGAAATTAATACAGAATAAGCAACAACAAAGAACAATGATGAACAATTTATGTCATCTTTGTTCCAAACTAACCCTTGATTTATACTTATTACAAATGAATGAACATTTTATGATTTTATTAGTTTGAAGTTTGACTTTGTTCCTGTTTTGATCCTGTTGAAAAGACTTCATTTTTTGTTAATCCCCCCTTTCTTCCCCACCCCATGTTGAGTCTGAGATGTATCTGATGTGAATAAGCTGGTAAACCAATTTGTTTGCAAACTAGATTTTGGCTCATTCCTTTTGACTTGTTCGTTATACACTTTATTTTCATATGGCAACAACTCTTTTCTGTTGCAGACTTTTTCTATTATTAGGACTTGCTCCTTCATAGCTTCCAGAGATTTAATACGCTCCAAATACCCTGTCTTGTGTTCTGACTTTTCACTTTCGATGAGCAAGTCAATGTACTCTGGTGTAGAGAGTGGGTTTGGTTTCAATGCAATTTCTTGCAGTCGTTCTAAACATTTTGAGGACGTCTCCATTAGATTCAGCACTATGTCCTGAAGCATTTGAATCTCTTCATTTTGTTTTTCAATTATTTGCAGAGCAGACAATTTGGCACCATATGCTTTCTCGTACTTTGCCTTCAACTCTGCAGATGTGCTTTTCTTTTTCACCTTTTGGTAGTCCCATTTGTATTTCTGGTTGAAGTGCACACTCCAGTTACATTTCCCTACACAGACTCTGCACTGGCCATTAGTCATTGCCCAGCAGCCATGTTTATCAGTATCATTTGGAATGGTGCAGGGGTAGTGGCAGGTCACAAAACATTTCTGACAGTTGGTTATGTAGTTTCCTGAACCAGCAATGGAAACCTGTACTGGCTCTGTCACCTCAACCTCATATTCAAATTTTTCATTTGTACTGATCTCAGCTTCATGTCTTTGAATGATCAGCTGAGTTGCTTTAATCTCCTCAAGTTTTGCCAAACCAGCTCTGACCTGTGGCTGCAACCCGACAACTGCAGTTTCAAGTTGTTTGCGCTCTTTGAGCACTTCTTTTGTCAGTTTCAAGCTCTTGGTTTCCATCTTTGTTAAGCCCACAAAGAAATTCTTCATGCTTTTTACACCCATGCTCCAGAACATTTTGTCAAAGTTCTCATCTTCTTCATCTTCCTCATCATCACTTCTCTTATTACTGTCAGCAGTGGTATTTTCTGCAAACAGTGCAGAATTGTTGAACTTGAAGTGAACAGGAAGCCCATTTTTTTGGGGGCATGGTACCCCAGAGACATTGACTGCCTCAAGAACAGGGGGGCGCTGTCCATCTGCAAATGTTACCAGCATCTGAATGTTCTCTGCTATGTCTTTACCAAAAATGGACAGAACAGCATCAAACACATATTTCTGTGCATGTGTTAGTCGAGCCAGAGAAGCCTGAGTTACAAAGCACACTGCATCAATTTCACTGATGCCCTGGTCAGAGGTAAAGAATGTCCGAATCTGCTCAGTGATCTCTCTGTCTCTGTCTATCCCTCGAGTGTCTCCAAATCCTGGCGTGTCAATGATGGTTAGAGAGTAGCTTATCTGGAAACCATCTTGGTAATTGATTTCATAGGCAGTGACATGTGATGTTTGGCTCTCTGCCTGGGATTTTGACTCTCCTTCATCGATCAATTTGAACCTGAACTCATCCTCCCACTTCACCCCCAGGATGTAGTTGATCATCCCATTGATCAGGGTAGATTTTCCCGCCCCTGTTGCCCCAACAACCATGATGGTCGATTTTCTTTCTTGTTTTCTTGCCAAAATATACTTCTTGCAGTCATTCAGACCAAAATCTGTCTCTTGTAGAGGGACCTGGTAAATATTCAGTTTTCCAGAATTTTCCAGACGTTTACTCTTCTTTTGAATTCTTTTAGCAAGACGCATGGGGCCTTGCTGTGGTGAAATAGTGACTGTCTCACTTTCTCTGCTTTTACCAGCAGCACCACAGTCACGGCTCACTCTCTTTCCTATATTTTCGGTCTGGCTTGTTTTTGAATTGGCAGAATTCATCTTTACAACACTTAGACCACAGAAGCTATGTACCAAGCTAATATTTCTTTGACTTCACAAATGGGATCTCTATTCAGTAAAGCCTTGGTTGAATCTGACTCCAAATCCAACTGCTGTAGGCTTTTTACAAGCTGTTAGAATTCAATGGTGTCATCATTAATCTGTGGCAGATTTGTTGGTAACGTTTTGATGCTAGATCTTACTTCACAGATCTCAGGTTCTGTGTTGTGCTGAGATGTCTTAATAATGTCCTTTTGTAGTGCAAGCTCCTAAAATATAATTCCTGCAAGAAAGAAAAAACAACAGTATGAAAGAAAGAATGTATGTCCAGTAAAGGTCTGTGTCTCCTGGTGAAAAGAACATATATACGATACAAGAAGCAGCTTCATAAGGTACTACTTTCTGGTAATCTCCCCAAAAAGATGTAAAGTAAGGCTAGCACCCATACCATGCTGTGTGTCTTATCATTGCAGTCTTTGCAGGTGATCAACTAAGAATCTTTATGTAAATGACTCCAGCTGCAAAAAGCCATATTTAAATAGGGAATTCTCAGTGTTTTGAAGGGCTCTTCTATTTGGTTAGGACAAAAAGGGCTACCATTACACTGAACTACTCGGCAGATTACTATGAACTGTAACCGTCTCTACAAACTACTAGCTCTACTAGTGCAACTACTTCACATAAAATCACATTTCCATCAGATTATGACTTTTATGGTGATAGAATTACTCGTTTTTCATTCACTGACAGCTGCACACCTGAATTTTTACTTTGACATTCCAGAGAGATTTATATGAGTTGATAAACACCCAGTTATGTTTTATTCAGAATTATTAACTTTTCTTTTCCATGTATCTCCATACATCTGTGATTCCTTAATTCCAGTATATGTAGTCTTTCTTAGGTTTTGTGAGGAGTTCAAATTCAGAAATTTTTAGAAAAACAATACTCTGACCAATCCCATAATCAGAACTAGGTCTTCCATTGGAGAAGTTTGACTTTATACGAGCAGAAATAAAGTGGAGACAGATGAATTTGAGCAACAGCAAAGGAATTTTACTATTTTTAAATGCAAAATGCATTAATATTTTTCCTTGAGTTATCTTCTTAGTTTTAATGAAGCTCATGAAGGGAAAAAGTTAGGTTTTATTTTTGATTTCAGACTTCATGAAGTAAGTTGGTGATAAGACAAAATAAGACAAGTTACAACAAACATATTGCATAATTTTGTTTTCCATGTCTGTTGTCACTGCCTGTCACTCAAATTTCCCAAACGTAGTAGTAACACAGTTGGATCCCAGGTTTGAGTTTGCTTTTAATGTTCCTCTTTTGTCTGCATACAGACAGTCAATCAAAAGGTTACGGTAATTAACTGATACTTCAGTTATTTTAAAACCTGCTATGATAAAATGCATTATATTTCTTAACTTTCTACTGTGCATGAGCATATAAATTAAAACTCAGGAGCATTTAAGTGTGAGGTTGAGTTATTTATTTATAATGGTAATGTATGAAATTACAGACATTTTTGTCTGCTGATGTAGCTACAATTTTAATCTGGATTATGTCTATCTATATAGACATAATCCAGACATATATCTATATAAGTGTGAATATGTGTAAAAGCCATTGTAACATAGCACTTTCATAATTCCATTTTCACCCTTAACATTTATTTTAAAAAAATAAGACCATCAACAATCATTTTACAAAAATCACAATCAACAACACATTTTAGTGATTAATTAATCTGAATTCCCGATCGACATCTTGTAGAGTCACATTTATTGCACTGATGCTATAACTGTGTTTCGCATACAGTATGCCATGTTTATGTGAAATGAGTAATTTATACTTCGTGTCATTGCGTATCAATTGACTGCACTGGTGTGACGGGCAGTGTGTTCACCTAAGGAACATGTGCGAATAGGAAAGCAAGAATGAGCGAGAAGGAGAGCATAAACTACTGTGGGACGCCACCAGCTTCCATAGAGGTGAATTTTTTTGCCGCTCACCATACATGGAGCACAAAGCAAAAAGTGAAATGTTGTACATGCCTATTTTACTCAGACTGACTTTTTGTTGTGGAACTATCAATATTACCATAAATGTGTAACTCCTACAACACGTCTATCTCATCCTTCAGCGACTCATGCCCTATTGTAGAGATCCTAAAATGTTGAGCAGGTTCCAATCCAAAGGTTAAAATGCTTGGGTAATTTTAGAGTTTTCTGTGAGGGTGACAATATTATCTATAGGTTGTCTCTCCATTACAGTAAACCATAGGACCTTAAAAAGGCTATATTGCAATTATCTTTAAAATGATTTAAATAGGACAAGATATTTAAAAAGGCAATACATGAACTTTTAGCCAGTTCACTCTCCTTGCCATTTGAAAGCTTCTGTTAAAATTATGTTTCCCACATACAGATCTCCATGCAGGCTACTATAAAGCATTTTACCATATCTAACATTGATTTGATGACCACAGCTCTATACATTTCTACGCAAAATAAAACAAAAGAAAATACATTCTAGAAAAACTAGAAATTAAATTGTAGAAATGAAAGAGACTTGATGAAAGGCTACTCTATACCCAGATGTGCCGCCTTACCTGTGATGTGATATCCTCCGACAGGTCAGTTCAAATGAGGTAGATCCAACTCTGTCCTAGGAAAAAAAAAGTATAATTACAATTCAAACTCGACTAACTCTTAATGTAACATGCCATGATCAAGGATATTAACACACAAAAGGCTTAGGGCTTTTGGTTGCTCTGCAGGTGGTAGGTGCAAACAGCAAAAGGGCTGTTATATGTTACCACATCGCTGTTTGTTCACAGAAAGTGAAACTATAGACCTGTATTATGACAGGACTGGTGGGCACACCCTATGATGTATGTACTGAATCTCAGCTGTGAGATCAAAACAGTGGAACCTCCCACTGAACCAATGTGAAATCATACTAATTTTAGGAAAAACAAAACTTCCTGATGGTCTTTTGAAGCCCGATTTACCATTGATATCATTATATAATAGATATTACTATCTGTATCACTGTCTTATACATTTTATCTTATAAATTATATTTTATATATTTACAAAATCCAACATTTAGTAAACGTTTCATACATTTATGAAACAATACATTTAGGGGGGAATTCAGACTTGAGGGCGCTCAGCGTTTTTTCCGCGTGAAAAGTTACGCGGAAAATACTTATTCGTATTCTGACCTGGCTTGTGCGGCCACGCCCGGCCCGCGCAGCGCTGAAAAGTAGGAGGATCCATATAGGAGCTTGAATAATGCTAATTTAGCCTGGAAAACGACACGCCCCCCACGAAAACTTGATGGCCCACTAATGTTTTTCTCGGAGTTACGTTGTCTAGTACTAAGAGTCTGCAGCGTAGCCGAGAAAACTTCAATTTTGAAAGTTAATCAGACAAACGAGTGACAGCCATGCGCAAACTCTACGTGTTCTCGAACTTCGACAGTGTCTGCTAAAAATAAGCGGTTTTAACGTATGTTATCAAATGCTGTAATAAAATTCTAAAATCATGCAGTGCAATCCAAATGTAAGAGCTGAGTAGTTATATATAGTTATTTGTTTATTTTGAAAAATACATTTAAATCAATTGGATTTCATTGTTATCATTGTTTCATTGATCTGATTATACTTATAAATGACTTGTCAAGGCCAGAAACTAGTTGTACTTCTAATGGGCAATACAATTAAAATTTTAATATGCACTTTTGTGAAGTTGCAGTAGCACCAACGAACATGACTTATCACGAATTGTAATGCTGGATTTCTAATGTAAGGTAAACACTGTATCTGCTTCTCACATTTAGCTGTTATCTGCCTCTCAGTTCGTTATGTCAGTCTATCCAATAAACAAACAGTTAGTCGTGCTGAAAGATTATATTCATTCATTTCAGTCGTTGCTGGTTCGATTTTCGTGTATGCACTCCGTCCTGCCGAGACCACCTGGGTAATTTTGCTTGGCGAATCAAAGCGTGGCAGCGAGGAACGTGGATGAGGTAAAACACCATTGTCAGCATAACACTCCTGACCGTCTTTAAATTTGTTCAAGATGTGTAGGGATTTTTCCTTCTTGTAAGTAAGACTCGTAATTCCAAAGTTTAAGTTAAAAGCAATTTAATAACAAAGCAAAAACAGTACTATGTGTTTACAGTATGAAACATACTGGGTAAAAGAAAGGCAGATCAATTACATAGATGCTGTGGTGTGGGTACAAGCTTTATACCCCAAACCTGACATAAAATGCTGACATAAAATGCAGATTCCTGTTCCTGATTGGTTCACAAGGAGACAAAATGACATTATTGTAGATCAATGGTTGGAGGCTTCAAAGAATCTCTTCCTTCCTCTACCGCATAAGAAAAGACGGAGATATAACACCTCATACAGTATCCCAATCACTCAAATATACACAAATCCAGTCTTGGGTTCACACCCCTGTGTCTCACAGTCTCAGGAACAAAAGGTGTGGTGTGGAAGGCAACCTGATGATCATTCAGGAAAAGGCAAGCTAATCAACTCCTTTGATTTTAACCCCCCCTTGATCATTACATTGATTGTTTGTATTCGGTGACCATCCAAGAACATTAAGCAGGCATTGCATTTTTCCTTACATAATCCCCCCTTAAACCTTGACCCAGACAGAAGCAGTTGTACAAGGTTTAGTCAGTGTGAATTCAAATGTGCGTGCCTTGTACCCTGAAAGAAGGTTGCAACTATACAAGGGTAGGACAGGACAAAATGTTGGACTGCGATTACATGTCTCCACATATAATCTACACTCCTCTTTATGTCAATGACATTTTCATTTCCATATATCCAATATCCCTTCTTTGTTGCTTTACCAGTGATCTGAGGTAGCACATCAGGATCACCATGACCAGTAGTACTAGGGCAGACGCATCTGTAGCAGCCTTGAATAGCACATCCCAACATGTGTCTATACGTTCCTTTCAACACTGACATACTGTCCTGAACATTTTGCAGAAAGGAATCGTGTTTTACCCGATCCTGGATCGGTTTTGGCACATCTCCCATGTTGGGGTGTACCAGAGGCATTGCTCTACCGGTCATCAGTTCATGAGGACTGATGCCAGTGCTCTTGCTACAGGTGGCTCTAATAGCCATAAGGATTCCTGGCAAATGACGACACCAGTCTGTTCCAGCATCCAGGACAGACTTTTTCAAGGCTGTTTTTAGAGTCCTATTCATCCTTTCCACCACTCCTGATGACTGAGGATGATAGGGTATGTGCCATTTCTGAGTGATGCCTAAAATAGCACAAAGATCTTTCATGATCTGGCCAGTGAAGTGAGTGCCTCTGTCACTCTCAAGCCTACGAGGAAATCCCCACCTTGAAAACACCTGCTCCCACAACACTCGGGCTGTGGCAGCAGTTGTGCATTTCTTGATTGGGAATGCCTCTACCCACTTACTAAAGGTGTCCACTACAACTAGAAGGTAATGATAGCCCCCTTTAGCTGGTGGTAGTGGCCCCATGTAATCAATTTGCAAATTAATCCATGGCCCCTCGACTACTATAGGCTGTCCCAGCAGCGCTTTCCGTTTTTGTGGACTGGGATCTATTTGAGCACAAATGATACAGCGATCACAAACTTCATCTATGGTACTCCTCATTCCTGGCCACCAGTGGGAATTTCTGATTATATCTAGAACTTTTCCAGAAGCTGCGTGTCCACTAATTCTATGTATATATTCAGTAAGCTCCTTTCTCAAAGAATTGGGAGTAACCCATCTTTCAACTGGCTTGCTATGTATGAGGAGTCCTTCCCTTCTCATTAGGCAGTTTTTCTCTTTCTCATAACCTGGAGGTAAGGTAGTACCATCTGCTAGTGTTTTTAGAACTGCCTCTATCTCCATGTCTTTGTTCTGCATTGTAACTAGGTCAATGGGTTTCTCTGATTTTGTGACTACTGCTACCTGGGTGGTTACTTCTTCCTTGAATGGTTCTCCATTCTTTGCTGCCTCACTTGCTAATCTGTCAGCTTTGTTGTTGTGATCACCCTCTACACTCTTACCAGGAATTTGGTGAGCTTTCACCTTTGTGATACAAATTCTGTTTGGCTCCTTACTTGCTAGTTCCCAAATTTGCTGTAAGCTGCTGTGATGTGTTAATGGTTTTCCATCTGCAGTACAGAACCCCCTCTGTTGCCATAAAGATAGATGCTCAGTTAAAGCATGAACCACAAATGCACTGTCTGAATGGATGTTTATTGGGCCTGAGTACTTACTGGCTGCTGTCAATACAGCAATGACTTCTGCCTTTTGTGCAGAAAAACTTGGAGGACATTTTATTAAGGTCTCTTCCCCCCTTTCAGGTGCCCAAATGGCACATCCAGTCCAGTACTGACCTTCTTCCCAATATCTTGAACCATCAACATACAGTTGTGTATCTCCATCTTTACCCCGGATTCTGAAGAGTTTCTCTGAATTTGCATTCTTTACTTCTCCACAATCATGTGGTTCCCCTTCATATGTGAGTGCATTTGGAAGGCAGTAAGAAGGTGAATATTTCACTTTGAGAGGCCGGTTATTTATTTCTGCTAGCCATCGACCTATTCTCTGTGGTGACACTCCTTTGATATGTCCTTGTAGCAATAACTTAATTGGTGTATGTGGTGTCTGTAGTTCTAATTCATTGAACCCTACAATGTGTTCTGTTGCTTCTAATACCCAGTGTACCCCGAGTAAGTGTTTAGTACATCTGTCAAATCCCCTTTCTACTGGTGTCAGTACCCTGGAAAAGTAACCCACAGGTCTATGCTGATTGTGTATTTCTTGTAGCAGAACAGCTGATAGTGCCTCTTCAGTGGCAGACACTTGAAATGAAAAAGGCTTTTCCCTGTCTAGATTTCTCAATGCTGGTGCTGTCATTAATGCTTGCTTTAACTTTTCAAAAGACATCTGGTCTTCTGGGGTCCAGTCTAGTTCTTCTGTCTTTCCTCGTTTCCCCTTCAAATGGTCATACAGTGGTCGAGCAATTTCTGCAAAACTCTCAATGAAATCTCTGCAAAACCCAACAATCCCTAAGAATGATCTGAGTGCTGTCACTGTATGTGGCCTTGGCAACTTTTGAACAACCTCTACTTTCTGTGGGTCTGGTGTCCTACCCCCCTCAGTTACCTGTACTCCAAGGAACTTCACTTCTGGTACAAGTAACTGTGCCTTCTTTGGGTTCAATTTCATCCCAGCCATCTTAACAAGCTGCAAAACCTCATCTAAGAGTTCAATATGCTCCTGCTCAGTTTCTGTCTGGATCAACAAGTCATCTACTTACTGAATTACTTGCTGTGGTTTGCTGACACCTTTCAGCACATCAGCCATGCATTGATGAAAAAGTGTTGGAGAATTATGGAAGCCCTGTGGTAGAACAACCCATGTGTATTGCTTCTCCTTAAAGGTAAATGCAAATTTATACTGGCTGTCAGCATGAACTGGGATAGACCAAAATCCATTTGAAACATCAAGTGCTGAGTACACTTTAGCTGTGCTTTGTAAACTGGCCATTATGTCTGGGGTTCTCGCAACTACTGCAGCTGCAGGAGGTGTCGAAGCATTAATCTGCCTGTAATCAATAGTCAGTCTCCAGGAACCATCAGGTTTCTTTACGGGCCACACAGGTGAGTTAACTGTTGATACACAGGAACGCAGTACACCTTGTTCAAGTAATGAATCAATTACTACAGCAATATCTGTCTCTGCATCACGAGGATACCTATATTGTCTCTGTGCTGGGGGGTCATCTCCCTGTACATGTACCTCCATGTTCTGGACCCTCCCGCAATTATGTTTATGCTTAGCCCACACATCTTCATGTTTCTGCAACACTTCAGCTAATCTCTGGTTTGGTGTCCCCAAAAGCTTAGGTAACTCATATGTAAGTAACCCTTTAACTGTAGAAACTGCATGTCTATCAGGGATGACAACACAATTATTCACATCTCCTTGTCCTTTCCAAAGAACTTGATTAGCTAAATCAACAATGTAGTTATTACTTTTCATCACATCTGCACCAAGAATGGAGTCTTCATGTGTCTTAGACATCCAGACATTTAAGAGTGTATGATCACAACCAATCTGTGCCTGTATGGGAACCGACTGTGCTGCAGTAATAACTCCACTACCAACTCCTATTAATTCTGTAGTTTTTCCAGTTGTGGGGAAATCCAAATGTGTTAGGGTGATTGCAGCTCCTGTATCAACTAACCAATTGTCACAGCTGGCCTCTAACTGTAACGTTAATACTGGGTCTGCCAAACCTATCAGGTTTCAAATCACCCACTTTTTCAACAGAGGCCAGACACCCTATGGCTTCAAATATTTGTTCAAAGTACTCATCGATGCTGATTCTGTGCTAGCAGGACTGCCATGAGTCACCAATTGCTTTATCCCTTGCAGTAAGTTATTCATATCCTCATAAGTCATGGTTGGGGCTGATGGGCGTGTTTCCTGCATATCCATGGATTCCTCCTCTTTATGCACTCTCAGTCTCTGAGCTGCTGCACCTCCCCCTTAGACCAACAATCCTTTTAATGTGTCCCATCCTACCACAGTTGTGACAGCCATCCCTATTGTTAGGTCTACGCCTGCCCTCATTTGTAACAACTGCTGAAATCTTTTTCCTGGGAGATGAGGTGTCATGTGTTGTCTCATACCAGCTACTAAGGACGCTACAAACATCTGCAAATGATAAATCACCACCTTTCTGTCTTTGATGTAACACTAGTCTTGTAGCATCATTGACTATTGCGTTGTATTGTTGCATGACTAATGCTAGGAAAGCAGGATCATTTCTCTGTGGATAAGGGATGCCCGAATTTTGTGAGTAACAGTTAAACAAGCGGTTAAGATAAGCAGCAGGGTTTCCCCTCTTTCAGGTTTAGTGGCTTGTATTCTCCCCCAGTTCGGTTGTGGATTGCCAATCATGTCTAACAATGCAGCTTCTCTCTGCTGTGCATTTGCCCATGCACCATTAACAGGCATTTTAATGTTGTCTGGTAAGGACTCAACTAAATCTGCAGGAATAGTTAACTGAATAATTTGACAACAGTCCTGATCATCTAGGGCATTAGCTCTGGCTTGCCTCTGTAATTCAGCTAGATAAGGACGTGGATCACAAATTCCATCCCATTTCCCAACATTGGAACACAGATTACCCAACTCTGATGTAGACAAAGGAATGTGCTCATGTAGTTCTTCATAATCATACTGTGTAGCCCCAGGTTGGCCCTCAGCTGCTACTGCTGGTCTCCTACGAGTCCTTCGTTCCCTAACCCGAAATGGAGCAGCTTTTACTAAGGCAGTAGAATGAATGTTTTCAACTGACTCACCTGAGCTATCACTCTCTGAATCAGAATCCTGTGGTAAAGTTATGCCCAATGCTGCCACGTGACACTTAATTTTCTCTAATTTATTCCTGAAAGCATTTTCATTTGCAATGCCTTTTTTAGCTACATCAGGATTTTTGCTGCTTCTAGCCCACAGTGCCTCATATGCATTTTGGCTCTTTTCTAGCTCCTTTTTAAGCATAGCATTGTTTATTTTGAAATCATCTAGGTTCTGTCTCAACAAAACAACTTGTTGCCTCAGATCAATACTGTTTTCTGCAGCTAGTTTACGTTCTGCCTGACCAGCAGATTTCTCACCCTCCAGATCCTCAATAGTCTTTCTTAATATCTCTATGGTATTCTTGTGCTCTGCACATTCTGTCTGTACTTTATCTAACCGACGTTTCAATTCACGCTGCCCTTCCAGAAAAGCTTGAAAAACATTTGCTTGTTTACGCTTCTTTTTGGAACACCCCATGTTCCTCTCTTTACATGCTTCGTCTAACCAGCTTATAGGATCTATCTTATCTTCAAGAGGTCCATATAAATTATCTCTGCTATGTTTTAACAACATAGTTGATGGCCCAGTCCATCATTGTAGGTTCTGAGTATAAAGCTATACAATATACCTACCGTGGTGGTTTAATTAAGGACACAGGATTAAATGTGGGAAACCCTGCTGGTGCTTTCCAAAACCAAAGCCCAGTTCCTCTACAAACACACCTCCTGCTTAACCCAAGTAAGTCTAGCTTAACTGTTAAACAGGTCAGAATTATGTATCAGCAAGATGCCTCTACAACCACAGGAGAATTCTCATGCCTAAGTCTTGAATACTCCTAATCTTTACTATTTTTGCTCACTTTCGCCACAGCTGACGAATCACAACTGCTATTAAACCATAAACTCAAATTATTATCCACAGCGGGATAATGCCAAAACAAATTATACTCACAAGATCCCTTGAACAGGTTCGTGGAAAGCGGTTTCAGAATGGAGCCACAGTCTCTTCTTTTCTTCTTGCAAAAGAAGGCCTGTCCTGGTACAGCTGAAGCTTCTTTTCCTTCCAGCAAAAATTCTTCTCCAGTCGTTCACCTTTTTCCTCCTGGCTGGCTCGCCAATTTATGTAGGGATTTTTCCTTCTTGTAAGTAAGACTCGTAATTCCAAAGTTTAAGTTAAAAGCAATTTAATAACAAAGCAAAAACAGTACTATGTGTTTACAGTATGAAACATACTGGGTAAAAGAAAGGCAGATCAATTACATAGATGCTGTGGTGTGGGTACAAGCTTTATACCCCAAACCTGACATAAAATGCTGACATAAAATGCAGATTCCTGTTCCTGATTGGTTCACAAGGAGACAAAATGACATTATTGTAGATCAATGGTTGGAGGCTTCAAAGAATCTCTTCCTTCCTCTACCGCATAGGAAAAGACGGAGATATAACACCTCATACAGTATCCCAATCACTCAAATATACACAAATCCAGTCTTGGGTTCACACCCCTGTGTCTCACAGTCTCAGGAACAAAAGGTGTGGTGTGGAAGGCAACCTGATGATCATTCAGGAAAAGGCAAGCTAATCAACTCCCTTTGATTTTAACCCCCCCTTGATCATTACATTGATTGTTTGTATTCGGTGACCATCCAAGAACATTAAGCAGGCATTGCATTTTTCCTTACAGATGGAAAAAGCACGGTTAGATTTTCACGTGAAATAAACTACCTGTCTTGTAAGTTGATAAATACACGGTAAACTACATGTTTATCGTATTGCACGCCTGCTGCTTGAGACCGCAGTTTCAACTACAGGGAAGTGATGTTTATTTGCACTGCAAAGTCGCCGGTGTTTTAACTGAACAACTTGCGTAACCCCGTTGATTTCTGTTTTGTGTCACCTCCCTTGATTAAACGGTCACCTCAGTTTCTTACTTTAGGTTAGCAAAATGTTTCATTCGATCTTAGGTGAATGAAATACAAAAAATCACTGAGGTCTGATAAACAATGACGGTTTACTTAACTTGCATACATTTTACAGCATGATCCATTGTTAAACGATAAATATTGCTTGATATCATACTTTATAATGTACCGAGTATCTAAGGTGAATAATGAATTTGTTATAGAGTTAGTTTTACTTGACCTGATAATTATATTTGTATTGGCATATGGTAAGTCTTGAGATCAGTGAATTATTGTCGGTGGGTTTATAGAGTTTAAAGAGTACAATACGCCAAAAGCGTTAATGAGTTTATATTTATTTGAGACGCGTGGACTGAGGAACAGGGACCGAAATGCAGCTATGCATTTCAAATTCAACAACTCATTGATGGCAATGGTGAAAGCCATACTTTTACGTGCGCCTGTTATCCAGAAATAATTTAAATGATTTCAAGAGTTATCCTACTCGGTGCAATACGGAAACACTGGAAAAAAATGTAATTTCAAAGTCTGACCGATAGGAGTGCACGACTTAATACAGGGTTGTGATGCGCGTAAGATACGCACCCTGAAAATCCGCTTAAGTCAATGTCTGAATCCGCTACAGAGGGTATTTTAATGAGAAACGCCCGATTTCAAGGAAACTCCGCCCCAAACGCGCAAGTCTCCCAAGCACGCGTAAATGTTCAAGGTCAGAATACGAACAGACACTGAAAAGGCGCGCAGCGGGTCGAAAAAGCGCTTAAGTCGCGCTGAGCGCGGGTCTGAATAGACCCCTTAGTAAATATATATAAAAAATATTTGCTTCAAAGTATACCTTTATTAAATGTTAAAATATCTGTTTTGTCTTCAGTATATACATTTAGAGTAATATATATTTAGACATGTACTTTCCGATTGTACAAATGTAGAAAAAAGTGACACTTAAATGAGAGACAAGAAAACAAACATTTCAGTTAAATGTGGAAAAAAGTTCTTAATAAAATAACTGCATCTTATGTCACATTTGGCACTCTGTACATGCAATCCTTGTTGATGGAGTGAACAATAAGCTTTTGCAAAATGGTTTTATTTTCCACATTTCTTACACTGTCAGCCTTTTTCAGGCAATGGTCCTGCTGTCTGTGAGCCTTGTTTCTGCAATATCCTTCGAAGCACAGACACTCTGGTCTGGTTCATTATGAAATGGTTAATCTTTTGTGCTGCTAACCATTCTCACTATTATCATAGTTACAGTCTTTTACAAGCAGCTGAATCTCAGTCACGTACTGCTTGACAGGTTAGTTAGCTCCCTGCAGTTTCTCATGAAATTTTAACAATAAAATATGATGTTTATTTTGGGCAAAACATATTCTTGAAAGCGACCATAATGCTTTCAGCACAGTTAACTCCTTGGTTGTGAGTGTCCATATGTTTTAAATGCCTTTTTCTCTGATCTACATGAGTTTGGATATTCCAAAACATTGTGTAAGAAAATTGCTCAACTACACTTAACAGAGCTGGGAAACCCCAGTGTCACAGAATACTTCTAACACACATGCAAAGTATATGAATGTAAAGTGTTCTACCATAGCAGAGTGTATTATAAAGGGTACACTACCCTTATTCCCAAAGCTGCTTAATGGTCTAACTTCTGTTTCCTTTACATATTGTCTGATACCCTAAACAAGATCTGCATTACAGCTCTTAAAAGTTAAGGATGTGTAGAATCTCCTACATGTAATTTATTATCTAATGTTATCCTTTCTGCAAGAAAAAACAAAATTGGTTCAAAGTGCTCCAAGTAATCAACTCGTTATCTTGCAAATGTCTGAGCAGTTATTTGGCTATGTCAAAGTAAATATTTAATTTAAATTACAGCATTTTACCTTGGTACATGATTATATTTCTATTCATTTTCCCAAATGAAATCAAAACAACTGACCTGTCTGAGGATATCACATCACAGGTAAGGCGGTACATCTGGGTATAGATTAGCCTTTAAGTCTCTTTCATTTCTAGAATTTCATTTCTTACATTCATTGATTTTTTTTATTCAGGTTTACTTGATCAAAATTTGTGTCATGGCATAAATTGTATTTGCACTGACAAAGTAAGGAAAAAGACATGAAATGACAAGTAAACCAGGCCACTTGCACTAAAAACCTACAGTTTATACAAGTTTGAGATCTCCAAGAGTTCTGGGTAAAGTGATCATATGCATTTGTATACATCAGTTGGTATGCAAAAGATTTAGGGCTCCATCTTGCACTCAGAGCAATGGGCACTATGCCTTATTGCAATGTACTCTGCTATCTTCCACCCAGCACAGTTGTGTTTTATGTATATATATATATTTATATTGTTCTGAAGTGGTTTCTCTTGTTACAACTCTCTTGCAATTTTATGTTGGAAAAAAATGTATTCGTTGAGAAATGGAGATAATAAATTGCACCAAAACAACTGTTTAATTTTATAGGATTCATATACACTGAAATAATAGTGTTTAATTGGTGGAGCATCACAAGTTCCCAAACTCCCGAAGTTCGCAGGTAACGTTGTCAAGGTCAGATTCAACAGATCTGCAACCACATACCGCAACCATGTATCATTGAGGTTCTTGCTCATTGGAATGTGTGCATTGGACACTGAAAGTATCCCAGTTTATTTTGCAAGAACTATACAGCAATATAGATGAATCCATTCTGTATAAAAATGTTCCCTGTTCTTTACTGGCCTTTCCAATTTTTCTCCAAGCCAATTTATAGAATTGCATACCCTGAGCAACAGAGAAATAAAAGGTAACATAGTTTTGGAAATGTTTCCAAGCTGTTAGTTGTTAGCTCAAGGTTGCAGAACTGTGAACACTGTGAATACATCTCGACTGGCTTCCATATATTATGCCTATGCCCTTGAACAGATCAGTCATTTTTGTCATTACTTTTTAAACAGTGTCCTCTAAGATTAGATCCAACAGGTCATGAAACCATTTTTAGCTCAACCACTTAACTTGAACCCATTGATGTCAGTCGGATTTGACACCGTCACAGCCTAAATGAGTTACACATAAAATTAAATTAGCATGTTCCCTGTTCTATTGGTCAGTATGGTGCATTTATCCAAAGTGCAGTACACCCTGGGAGGTAAGCAACACAAAAAAATCACAGATCAACGTAATTTACACGAGTGAAATGGGCATTCCATATTCCTTATCGATATCAAACTCTGGTATAACATTAAATAATATATTCAATTGAATTCAATTCATAATCAGTTGAAAAATAAACTAAAAGGCAAATACACATTTTACAAAGGGGCATGTTTTTTTAAGTATGAGTGAACGGTCTTTGGTGAAATTATAGTGGCAAAGAAACGACAGTGGTAAACATAAAGGTTCAACCTGGATGGTGGTCGTACAAAATTCTGGCCAGGGTGCAAATTTACTTACACAAACATAAACAGTAAATGCAGCGATCTGACAAACTTTCCTGTGGTCATGTTTATTACAAATACCAAATAGTTACAGCGAAAGGAAGCATTATGTCCAGTGAAAATACAACGTCATCCAGTGGTGTTCGCTATCGCTATTTAGCATTTTAATAGCTTTACGTTTCTCTGAAATAAAAATTATTTCCGTCTGCCTTTTCAATCGTTTTTTATTTTGACATTTAAAGACGGATACCGTTTTCCTCAGTTTCCCAGTTATCCAAAACTGGTTACCTGCACATGTGTAGTTAAAGTATCTGCTGTAGGTTTATCTTTGGTAGCGAAAAATAAACTAGCTATGCCAGTAATAATACAAGGTAACGCTTTCAGGCACAACTTCATTACTTGTGAGATACAGTCATATTTTAACGGTCAGCTTCAGTGCAGAAAGCTTTCAGAGTTACCATCAACTTCAATACATCTTCATTAATAGTAAACATCGGCTGTAAAATTATTTAACCCCACTTTCTTCGTAGAGTAAATTCTGTGGTTAACTCGTGTACAACTGCGAGCGATTTAATCTCCTCACGTTCTAAACGTTAGGTTATCCCTGTGTCGTTATAGCAACGGACGCTGTCAGCTGTTCAGAGCCCATCGTTGCGTCAGGGGGTATAGATCTTGCAGGGGGGATAAAATTTGCACGATAGTTCCATTAAACATGCGGGAAAGAAAATGGTCTCATTGAAGAAAATGGAGTACTTACTTGTAGGGACTGTCTTTTCTTTGGGAGGTGTAGGCTTGATGTTCAGTGTTCAGTCCTGAAGGGCATTTAAAAATTGACAGGGAATAATGAATTTCAGTTTTACATTTTTTTAATGTTTACAGTTTGTAATTTATGAAATATTTCCACTTTTCAAAATAATTGAAATTTCACCTATATTCCATTAAAAAGAAAAAAATGAGAACTATTTGGAGGTAGTGTATTTCTACAATTCCAACATGTCCAGTCTTCAAACAAGATTACATTTTAATATGATGTTTTAATATTATGTTTACATTTTAAAATTGAGAGAAGAATACATTTCAGTTTTACAGTTTTTTATTGTTTATAGTTTGTATTTTTTGAAATATTTCAACTGTTTTCAAAATTATTGAATTGCCTGTTTTGCATAAAAAAAAGTAAAAGAGAGAAATGTTTATGAAAAATTACAAAAAACATTTTCGTGCATATTACATACAAATTCTAGCCTCAGATTTTTTTGCCTCAGTATGATATCACTGCATCGATTTATTAGCCAGTTATGATTAAGCAGGTAATAATTTACATCGAAGTTCATTGCAAAGTACTTCTGTCTAACGAATGTGTCTGAGAAGAAGATAGAACGTGCGTTGCTTAAAAACTTCTTTAAACCCATTCGTTAATGCTAAGATCCTATGTTATCGGAGAAACCCACCCCAGATATAGGTGTTTCATCCATCATTTTCTGGAATAACATCCCTTGACACTTTTACATGTTTACATGCACATTTTACACGTTCTAAATTCATTTTAAACGCATAAAATCTTAAAGGGAAGGCTTGAGGGGACAAACATGTTTGCCGGATTCATTTGATGACATTTCTAAACATTTCTATACAAAACAAGGAGAAATCAATATTATTAAACAAATAAACGCAAATTCATTTTAGTAAAATCCGAAAGCAAAGGCACATTAAGGTTGTTCTACGTCCAGATGCACCGACTTACCTGAGGTGTAATATTCTTCTACAGATCAGTCTGAAGGAGTTGGATGAAGTTTTCTCGTTAAAGATTAATCGGCTTAAAGGAGACAGCTTCCGAAACACATCAGATCGTTATAATTATATTAATTATAATTATATCAATAGTATAACTATAATACTAACTCCTAATGTAACATTGCATGATCAAGGACGTTAACACACAAAAGGCTTAGGCTTTTCTGTAGTTCTGCAGAGTCAAAGGGTCTTAAGTGATAAGTCTGAAGTTGGTTTCAGGTTTTATAAGTGCAGTTATCAATCCTATGATTACGTCATCGATTTTGGATCTCAGAAAGTGAAACCAGTATTATACTGAACTGAAAGGCGCATTCCACGTTAACATTTAACGTATCTCATTCATAGTGACCATGGCTTCAGAAAACGTGGCAGTGAGTCACCTATATTTTACGGATTGTTGGTGAATAAAAAAATCAATAAAGCAATTTTCCCTTGTACAACAATATATTCAGTAATTTTGACTCTGTAAACACACTTTGCTCAAAACCATGTAAATAACTATGAACTACAAAGAACATTATGTCATAGCGATTTGATGTCATTTCGAGCGTAAATACATTATCACAGCTAAATGCTCAATTCATGAGGACCACATCTCCAACTGATATCTCATTGCTTTAATTCTTGCATGTGCTATCTGAATGATCCTCATCTTGCACGTATTCTGTTCAATGTATATACCGCGCCTTTCCAAAATATAGGTGTTTCTGGCACATCATAACGTGATAAGAAGTATGTGAATCCGAAAAAACGATAACTTTTAGAGCGCTATGTTCCCTATTTGAGCCATAAATTCTATATGTGCTCTAAAAATGCGACAGAAATTGTAATAAAATTGGAATGAAAATAATGTGACAGATTGGTGTACGCTGTGTTTCTGCTTTGTAGGGTGAGATGCACGTGGGGGCGCTAGCGAACACACTGTCATAATCAGCTTCAGTTAAAATAAGAATTTTTACAGATAAAAGGTTTCATGTTATGTCACCGTAAAGTTATGCTATGTGTTCAATTTAGCATAGGCCGTTAAGGGGTTTGCTGCCCTTTGTATATGCCAAGTTAATTAAGGATTTACATTGCATGGTGAATGTTATTCCTGATTTTGTTTGCAAAAATAGGGATGAGAAAACACAACCTTGTAAGCGGTTTGAGCGGACGTGTTTAAGAACCGCATGAAGTGATACATTGGGGGTATAAAGACCCTGGCCTGCGAAAACCAGTGTCGGTCGTTCTTTAAGATGAGCTGAGAGTGTCTACAATAAAAGAGAACACTGTTTTTTACAGAAGTTTTTGTCTGTGTCTGTCTCTGCCGACTAACAAGGTATGTGTGTACACAGATCTCTCATCAACAAGACAACAAACTTGTTACAATATAAACAACAGTATAATTTATGGGTTGTTCATTGCAGTGCAACATTTTGAATAAAAAGTATGCAGTATCCAGAACTGTATTTTATATCCATTCTAGCCATAGTGTGAAGTTCAGATGAACATGTTTTGCATGATTTATAACCAAGAACTTACTATCTAACATGTAGAAAGATGACAATGGTGTAGCAGGAGAAAGACTATAAAATTATGGATCAGAATGGGGGTTGCAACATTTCCATCTCTGTTACTGAATAAGTAAATAGGCCTATAGGTGTTTCTGGCACATCATACTGTGATAAGGAGTATGTGAATCCCAAAAAAAGATAACTGATTGAGCTCTATGTTCCCTATTTGAGCCATAAATTCTACATGTGCTCTAAAAAGGCTACAAAACTGGAATAAAATTGGAATGAAAATATAATCAACAATGTAATTTTTGGGTTGTTCATTGCAATGCAACATTTTGAATAAAATGTATGCAGCTTCCAGAATTGTATTTTATATCCCTTCTAGCCATAGTATGAAATTCAGATGAAAATGTTTTGCATGAACAAACTATTTGTGCCCAACGATGCAGGATTGTTTACTAACATGTAGAAAGATGACAATGGTGTAGCAGGAGAAAGACTATAAAATTATGGATCAGAATGGGGGTTGCAACATTTTCCATCTCTGTTACTGAATAAGTAAATAGGCCTATAGGTGTTTCTGGCACATCATGCTGTGATAAGGTATGTGAATCCCAAAAAGATAACTGATTGAGCTCTATGTTCCCTATTTGAGCCATAAATTCTACATGTGCTCTAAAAAGGCTACAAAACTGGAATAAAATTGGAATGAAAATATAATCAACAATGTAATTTTTGGGTTGTTCATTGCAATGCAACATTTGAATAAAATGTATGCAGCTTCAGAATTGTATTTTATATCCCCTTCTAGCCATAGTATGAAATTCAGATGAAAATGTTTTGCATGAACAAACTATTTGTGCCCAACGATGCAGGATTGTTTACTAACATGTAGAAAGATGACAATGGTGTAGCAGGAGAAAGACTAGAAAATTACATGAAGTCAAGGTCTCAAAAAACATATTCTCATTGTGATTCAAGTCTGTATAGTCTTTTTTGTCAAGTAGTGCGATTTGAGGAGGTTGTCTCTTGTCAAAAATGGATCAAAATGGGGGTTGCAACATTTCCATCTGTCACTGAATGAACAATTTTACATATAAAACTGAGATGCTTACCACGTCTTCTAGAGTTTTATCTGCTACATTGTAGTAAGAACACATATTTTTAATAGAATAACTTGAGCTAATGGTTTCAAAACTGTGGAATCCTGGATCTGTCCAGAATTGTTATGAGTTAGATTAATGCCATCCTACAACAGTTAAGGCTGTACTGTATTACCCTTTTCAAAATTTAGCTGACTTTTGTATAAATCGCTTGGAACAGCAAAGGTTAAAGAGATAAATTCTTTAAAAGTCATCATCTGTTAACAAGAGAGTACATTATCATCAAACAGAGCTTAAGATATGACTTAACACTTATTGATGCTATTAAGGAAAAATAAGAATTTATTTCAACTCGTTATATCACAATTTCACCATAAAGGAGTTTTCCAGACTATGTGGGTTTGCTGGTGCACTTTTCATAGATTAATTGGCAGATTGTTTGAAGATAGATACAATTCAGTAGAAACTCAAATAAATGTGTTGATCTCCCACTAGAAACCCTTCCTACAAAGCGCAGAAGGAGAGAACTGCAGGCATGAGACACTTCCAATTCACATGACAGCTCATCTCTCTCTTCGTTCCACACCGCTGTCACACCTCCAATTATATACCCATACTGTCAGTGGATCACAAGGCATCTACAGGAACCTGGCTTGAGCTGGAGTGACCCCTTGAGAGTGAGGTAGCAGACTGACCCTGTATCATTCTCTGGCTAGGCTGGACCAACTGTTACCTTGCAGAGACTCCCCCAAAACCAATAATCAACAGACCCCCACTCAATCCTTTCAAATCTTGGCTCATGGCGCTTTTTTACCAGTTAACTTTAAACGTTAATAGTATCAATAATATCCAGAACTTCAAGACCTCCCTCTGCTCTACTGTTGGAAAGTAAAGATTTGTTTTCAGTTTATGCAATTTGTTTTTCTGTGTGCATTCTTGAAAGATTTTATTGGTATCTTTGGCAGCAGCATGGCTAACAAATAAAGACAGATAGGTAGCAATCAAGACAGACCCTCTGTTTTGGATATCAGAACCCTCCCAAAGACAGAAAGATCCCTCTGGGGACATATACTTAAAAACAATGTATTTTCTTTGCTTAGCTGAAACATTTAAATGGTGTGAGACTACAAACGTTTAGTCCTATACATGCCAAGATTTTTGACAGTCCTTAAATAGAATATTTTCAGCATAAGAATTACAATGTGACACTTCATTGCAATCTGAAACCAGAGACATTACAGATTGGTTTATCAGATGAATAGCATTAAAAAATGAATTTTGCACAGCAGTTATGAAATGGTTTGTGGCAGCAATATTGTTGAAGGTGGTCAAAACCTTAAATTATTGTTACATAAGCTAATGTGTTTGTTTATTAAAATGAGACAAACTGTCTTGGAAAAGAATTTTGGGCATGCTTTGCATATTCCATAATGGAATGGTTGGACATACTCTGGTCCTTTGTGCTGTAAAATGCTCTGGGTTCATTATAGAAACATGTATCTGAAATTGAACTGCCCTAGCATTTGGGAGGAAGTCTCTCATTTCTATTCTGGCTCTTTGCCATTTTGTTCTTAGAGCAGTTTCAAAAGTTTCTGTTGAATAGTTATGGTCAGTCAGGACATGATTTGTTTTAGGGCAGACTGATAAGCTTAGAGATCTGCTCCAAAATGGAGTTTACAAAGTAACTCTGTTTCCTTTATGCAGCTGTCCCCTTTCATTTTACAACAAAATATTTTCTAGCTGGTTTGAATTATAATGGACTGACTGAAGAACTGAAGATTTTTAAATTTCTTGTTTTGTTGGAAAACCAGTTTGCTGGCTAACTATGAATTAAGTATTAATATGATGATATTGTGATTAATAACCAGTTAACCAGATAAATATCAAGTTAACCTACTGATATTGAATTAGTCTTCAGTTATGCAATGTTTGCGAAGCTCTCTTTGCATTCATCACAACAGTTCATCTTGATGTTTCTGAGCATGTGTAAGTTAACCAAAACAGAGTCCCTGACATTATTTTTGAACAAAATAAATAATGAAGTGTCACTGTTAGGTTTGTTTTCTTCCCAATCAACAAGGGATAGGGCTTTAACCTACAACGGAATGGGTGAATTGTTATTCAGAAATACTGCAATGGAAAACAAATATATAGCCTTGGAATACTTTTTGCCGTTTGAATAATTGTGGGAGAAATATGAGATGTGGCATATATATGAGAGCGTGATCTCGGTCATTCTGTGTCTAAGATTCAGTGCATGGCAAGTTTGCAGCCCTGGTAAGGACAAGGCATGAAAAAAAATTAAATTGGGTAGCATTTTCATTTTTTATAATTTAATTATCTATATAGGCAAGCCAACACAACAAAAAGTAGTTTGGGGGACTTAAAGCTGGGTAGACATTGGTGACTCAGATGTGGACTTGAGAACAAGAACAAAGGATTCGACTCGGATTTGACCTTTGTGACTCAGACACTGAGGACTTGGGACTCCATCTGGACTTAAGGTTTGATGACTCGACTCCCATACTGTCTTCCACTCAATGTCAATGAGATGGTGCATTCCAAATAGAAAAATGGTTGATCTGTGAGAGACATCCTGCCACCTCTAGCTGAGGTGATGGAAAATGTCCGCTCTCACACATTTTAGGAGCCGCCTTTCCATCCCTTACCACCATGTCGCATTCATTCCCCTTCACATCATGTGACTTTAAAAGCTACACTGGCTGCTGTACTGCTGGTGATCAGCCTTATTCCTGCTTTTAATATGTAAGTAAATGCTGAAGTAAATGTTGCTCTTCAAGATGTTTCTGTGCCAGTCAGTCCAAGGCTTTGTGCGGTATATTCTAATACACACTTGTTATGCAAACATGACTGTATGTTGGCTAGTTAGCTAGTTACAAGTGTCATAAACACTACATCTCTAGCATTAAGCCCAACCACACAACTTGCTAGATGTAACTAGTTATAACAAAAAAAATCTCAGTAAAACCAGTTTTTGTTTACAGATTTAATCCTACTGGCTTTGTGAGGTATGTTACTTTGGCAACCAGTGGTATGTTGCTAAATTACTACGTAATTCCAAATTTAGGGGGGAAATTCTGACTGAAAAATTAAATCACAACAATCAAGTATATGGTGTAATCAAATAGATACTCTTTACTAGAAGTGTACAGAGACGTCATTATTTGTATCTGTTCAACCAACAAAATTATCTGTTTCTGTCTCTGTATTCAGATAGAAGGGCGACAGTAGGTGTGGTTTATACCAGAAGTCATGTTAAATCAGGCAAATGTTGTATTTTCTAACCTAATGTTCATTGGAAATGCATTTCTGTACTTTCAAAGCATCAAATGGATTTAATATTGGCATATAATTATGAAATATATTTCCACATTGCGTGTTCACGTTTCTTGATGTGTTAACATTACTACAGTTCGCTAGGGAAACATGAATTACTACTTTACAACAGTAATTACATACAGTAATACATGAACTTTTTACCCATTTTATTTCATTTTTTATTTTTTCCCCGAATGAACTGAGTTTGGATAGACTGCAAAGCTACCACCCCAACAAAAAAAAACTAGCTGAGGGACACTGACCACTGACACTGAATATTGACTGAAATACAAGGTAAAACATTTTTTTTTCAGCTTGATTTTTTTAAATGGAGGAATTAACACATGCAGCTAAACACTACAGGTTTTAAACTTCATTTTGATCAAGAAATGCAGCTGCCACTCCAGGCTTTTGTCTCACTCGCTCCCGTACTTGAAGCCTCCTCCTCCTCGATGCGCAAGTTTCCCTGAGTAACAGCTAAGTGTAAAGGTAAAGGTAACTTTATGCTGACTCTGTGGTGGCAACTGCAGAATACAGAGAACACTTTTCAATAATGTGTAGAAAATGAAATGACTAGTTAGTGAAATCAAAGTCTGATGTTGCAAACAGAATTGGACATTCACGATGATATGAATCGATTGAAGAACCTTAAGTGGCTGATGCACAGACATGTCAATCATGACTTTTTTCTGAATAATAAAGATTAAAATTTGAGTAGAAGAAATATCCATTTTCCATCGCATTATCTGTGCCTTTCCGAATAACGTATTTGTATTTGGCTACATCCCTATTCTTTACAACTTAAAATAATGTTTCCATCAGTTCAAGCAATCATGTATTTATGATTCCTTATTAACTTATCATTAAAAGTTCACCATAACATGCATTTTTTGCAGTGTTGTCCCTTTAAGCCCCATCCAGGAAAAAAGTGATTTTTTAATTATGAAAAGAATCACTAATTCACTAGAAACATCCTCAGACAATGGAAGGCATTAAATTGAAATGCTTTATAAGTGGTGAGGAGTAGTGCTTGTACACTGGTTTTGGGCTTGGAGTCCTAAGGGGGAGAGGAGTGCAGATATTCTGGTAAGAGAAGAGGACCCCCCTATAGGAAAACACATAATTAGGAAAGGAGGTGATGGGGAGGAGGTGGGATGCCAGAAATGCAAAGCACGATGGGAGCTAGGTACGTGGTGTTTATATACTTGGGTGGAGACCGGAATTGATTATAGGGCGTTGTCTGAGAATGATTCTCCCGAACTTTGTTTTAACAAACTCCATTTCACTAGAAACATCCTCAGACAATGGAAGGCATTAAATTGAAATGCTTTATAAGTGGTGAGGAGTAGTGCTTGTACACTGGTTTTGGGCTTGGAGTCCTAAGGGGGAGAGGAGTGCAGATATTCTGGTAAGAAGAGGACCCCAAAGACTGCCAGCCAGGAAGATGTAGATGGTGGGACTGAAAAAGAAAAGAAAACGTTATTGGACCAGTGCGACGTGGGCGGAATGTAAGTCTGGAATGTTGAGTCGGATGTAAGATTGGCTAACGGGTGAGTCGAGTTTGAAATACTGGATAAAACATCCCTTGCCGGATTGATCGGTTTTAATGAACTTGAGAAAATATTGGATGATCTCCTGGCTGAATACAGTGAGATCGGATAAACAGGGATGTTTACTGGGGTTGAAGTAGGTGGATGTAGAGGTGAATTCGGAGCGGCGTAAGAATCCGAAAAAAGCAAGCGTGAATAAGGTTGCTAGGGTGATGTCTGTATGTGGATTGGAGTAGCCGGATCGGAGGAAATCTATGCAGCGTGTGAGTATGGGAAGCGTTATGGGATTTCTGGAAGTTTGTACGCCTGGGTCTAGCCTTTGGAACCCTTTCAAGAGGAGTTGGATTTGAGGGTTGTGTAAGTGAGGGCAATTGGAACCGAAAAGGAGTTTGTGGAAAAAATTGTATACCGCTTTAGGTATACTCTGATGGTGGAGGTTTTGATTCGGAGATGAGAGTGGGCGAAAGTTATGAAAGAGGAGTATGTGGCTAAGCTGAATGACGGGAGTTGGAGGTTGTGATGAGCATGGAATGACTTAAGGCAGTTCCAGGCGGTGTAGTAAGACTGAAGTGTGCGTGGTGATGAGGCTTGAAGGATTGTGTCGAGGGAGCGCAGGTGCAGGTGATGAAGGGGGTGATTCACGGGAACGTTAGCTGTGAATAGGGAGGAACTGGAACCGGGTTGGTGTCTGCTTCTGGAGCCAAGGTGTAGAATTTCTGAAATCGGAAGCGAGAAAGACAGTCAGCAATTTCGTTGTAATGACCCGGGACGTGAGCGGTGCGGATGATGAACTGATTACAAACGGATGCCCAGGTGAGACGACAGAGGAGTGGCATGATGGCGTTAGAGAGTGAGCGACCTTTATAGATTATGTGGACAGTGGCTAAATTATCCGAATGGATTAGGAGACCGAGTACGATATGAATAATCTACCGTGGGGAAGGACACGCATTGCAAAATTTAAATGACCGAGAAGCGATAAAGGTCTTTTTTTTTTTTTTTTTTTTTTTTGCAGCGGGGTTAGACAAGTGGCCGTGCAATGCTATCGCTAATCCGGTCTATCTTTTTAGGGAGAGAGGACCGGAGTTCTTTTGTGTCGAGAATAATGCCCAAAAAACTCTAGAAAGGTGGAAGGATCGAACGTTTCACTGCTGCCAGCGGGACACCGAGGTCGTGGAAGACCTGGAGCATGGAAGCGAGGCCGGATAGAATGCTGTAGAGCAGTGAGGGTGTTGCAGGGGAAGAGACGAAGGAAGCTGAGCTGGGAGGACGCAGGAGGGGGCGCTGTGCCGGATCCCTAGGAGCGTGCAATAAAGCGGCGCCACCGCCCCGGCGACACGGGTGCCGGGAAGCCCGCCGACTCCGGAGGGGACGCCGGGAGTGGGCTGGGAGAGATGCGGTGCCGAGTCCCTAGGAGCGTGCAGTGAAAGGACAGGCGGCGCGTCGGGCGCTGGCTGGGGCCAACCGACTCCCGGAGGGACTCGGGCAGAGGCAGGGGAAAGGGGAGCTGTGCCGGATCCCTAGGAGGCGTGCAATAGCGGCGCTACCGCCCGGCTTGCGACAAGGTGCGGGAAGCCCGCCGACTCCGGAGGGACACCGGGAGGCGGGAGGGAGCGTCACGGTGCGAGTCCCTAGGAGCGTGCAGTGGAAGGACAGGCGCGCGCGGCGGGCACCGGCTGGGGCCAACCGACTCAGGGGACTCGGGCAGAGGAGGGGAAAGGGGAGCTGTGCCGGATCCCTAGGAGCGTGCAATAAGTGGGCGCTATTCGCCGGCGACACGGTGCGAGGGGAAGCCCGCCCGACTCCGGAGGGGCGCCGGAGGCGGGAGGAGCGATACGGTGCCGAGTCCCTAGGAGCGTGCAGTGGAAGGACAGGCGCGCGCGGGCACCGGCTGGGGCCAATCGACTCCGGGGGGGACTCGGGCAGAGGGAGGGAGGGGGGCGAGGCAGCCGGAGCGCTGAGAGGCGCCTAGATAGGGCCGCTCCGTCGCTAGCGGCGGGGAGGCAGGGGAAGGATGCGGGGTCGGCCTGAGCAGCCACGGGGAAGGAGTCGGCGACAGGCGCAGCCGAGGACAGCCCGAGGGTCCAGCGGAGGTCGCCAGGAGGTAGGGTGACGTCATCAACTCTGCGCTGAGCTTGAGCAGGGACTGCCAGGACCCCAGGTCGCAGAGAATCCGAGTATAGGCGAAACAACTCGGCTCTCCTTGCGTTCGGACCTGGGAGAGAGTGAGAGAGAGAGACAGCAGCATAAACGGCGGTGGTAGCGGGACACTGTAATGCAAGATGAGCAGGATACAAGGAAGGATACGCAGCGCGAGCTGGGGCAGCTGAACCCGGTCGCGAGCCAGCGACAGTGGTGCATCTGAGGGAACTCGCCCGCTCCGGCCGGGACGGTAGCAGCCGGGGAATTAGTCCGCAGCGCCTGGATCCCATAAGCGTGCAGGGCTGTCCGGCGGGCGCGAGGTGCGCCGACTGGAACTCGCCCGACTCGGGAGGGACCAGGGCAGCCGGGAAAAGAAAACCGCAGTGCCAACTCCTTGGGAGAGTGCGAGGGCAGGACAGAGGCGCCGATGGCGCGGCTGGAGCCCGCCGACTCCGGCAAGGGTGGCGACCGGGGAGAGGGGGCCGCAGAGCCGATGCCTCGGGGCGTGCAATAATGGGCATGCTGACGCCGAAGGCATCAGGAGGGGCCCATCGACCCTGCAGGCGGTGACGTCCGGGGGCTGCGTAGCCGACATCTCGGGAGGCGTGCAGAGACGAGGCGGCCGGCGCCGAGGCACCAGGTACGGCTCGTCTACCCCGGGCGAGAGCGGCTGCAGCAGAAGGGAGGAGGGGCAGCTGTGCGAAACCCCGCGGAGCAGAGGCAGGATGCAAGCGCCCGAGGGTGCCTGGCCGGAACTCGTCGGCTCCAGCTAGGGCAACGGCAGCAGGGGGGAGAGGACCTCATTGCCTGGCGCTCGGGAGTGTGTAATGGCAGGATAGCTGACGCGGAGGGCGCCAGGTAGAGCCTGCCGACTCCAAACCGGCCGGCAGGAAGGGGGGAGAGGGGGAAGGGAAGGGGAGAGAGCGCATCTGGGCGAGGCCGCAGTAGCACTGCCGGCGGTGACACTGCTGGGAACAGGCGCATCAGTGGACTGCCTCAGGGTCCGACGAGGTCCCCTGACGACAGAGCTGCGCCGGATGCTGGCTGGGAATAGAGGGCGGGGACTGCCAGGTTGTCAGTGCGGAAGGCTTCCACGAACAGCCGGAGCAATTCACTTTTCCGTGCAGACCAAGGAAACAGAATCGGCGGAGCCTCAGAGAGCCTCACGGAGGCGGGTCACGGTCAATCTGAACTCCAGTCCCGGCTGCGCGGTTCCGTGGTCCTTGAAGGGACCGCCACTGGCGGCAGTGACAGCAGGGAGCCGCAGGGCTGCGGGCACAGCATCTGGGTCGACAAGAGCCGACAGGAGTGGAGGGCGACCGCCGAAGGACGGCCCTGGATCTCAGCCTGCAATAGAGGCGACGGATCGGTCGGCGACCGCAAACCCGTGGGGCAGTCGTCTCCCAGAGCACAGGACAGGTCATCATCCGAACCATGGAGCTGAAAATCCATCGTGTTGGAGCGGTGCGAGCCAGGCGGAACAGGAAAACACTGGATGCCAGAAATGCAAAGCACGATGGGAGCTAGGTACGTGGTGTTTATATACTTGGGTGGAGACCGGAATTGATTATAGGGCGTTGTCTGAGAATGATTCTCCCGAACTTTGTTTTAACAAACTCCATTTCACTAGAAACATCCTCAGACAATGGAAGGCATTAAATTGAAATGCTTTATAAGTGGTGAGTAGTGCTTGTACACTGGTTTTGGGCTTGGAGTCCCCTAAGGGGAGAGGAGTGCAGATATTCTGGTAAGAGAAGAGGACCCCCAAAGACTGCCAGCCAGGAAGATGTAGATGGTGGGACTGAAAGAAAAAACGTTATTGGACCAGTGCGGCGTGGGCGGGAATGTAAGTCTGGAATGTTGAGTCGGATGTAAGATTGGCTAACTTGGGTGAGTCGAGTTTGAAATACTGGATAAAACATCCCTTGCGGATTGATCGGTTTTAATGAACTTGAGAAAATATTGGATGATCTCCTGGCTGAATACAGTGAGATCGGATAAACAGGGATGTTTACTGGGGTTGAAGTAGGTGGATGTAGAGGTGGTCGGAGCGAGGCGTAAGAATCCGAAAAAAGCAAAAGCGTGAATAAGGTTGCTAGGGTGATGTCTGTATGTGGATTGGAGTAGCGGATCGGAGGAAATCTATGCAGCGTGTGAGTATGGGAAGCGTTATGGGATTTCTGGAAGTTTGTACGCCTGGGTCTAGCCTTTGGAACCCTTTCAAGAGGAGTTGGATTTGAGGGTTGTGTAAGTGAGGGCAATTGGAACCGAAAAGGAGTTTGTGGAAAAAATTGTATACCGCTTTAGGTATGCTCTGATGGTGGAGGTTTTGATTCGGAGATGAGAGTGGGCGAAAGTTATGAAAGAGGGAGTATGTGGCTAAGCTGAATGACGGGAGTTGGAGGTTGTGATGAGCATGGAATGACTTAAGGGCAGTTCCAGGCGGTGTAAGTAAGACTGAAGTGTGCGTGGTGATGAGGCTTGAAGGATTGTGTCGGGGGCGCAGGTGCAGGTGATGAAGGGGGTGATTCACGGGAGCGTTAGCTGTGAATAGGGAGGAACTGGAACCGGGTTGGTGTCTGCTTCTGGAGCCAAGGTGTAGAATTTCTGAAATCGGAAGCGAGAAAGACAGTCAGCAATTTCGTTGTAATGACCGGGGCGTGGCGGTGCGGATGATGAACTGATTACAAGCGGATGCCCAGGTGAGGCGACAGAGGAGTGGCATGATGGCGTTAGAAGTGGCGACCTTTATAGATTATGTGGACAGTGGCTAAATTATCCGAATGGATTAGGAGAAGCGATGCGATATGAATAATCTACCGTGGGAAGGACACGCATTGCAAAATTTAAATGACCGAGAAGCGATAAAGGTCTTTTTCTTTTTTTTTTTTTTTTTTGCAGCGGGGTTAGACAAGTGGCCGTGCAATGCTATCGCTAATCCGGTCTATCTTTTTAGGGAGAGAGGACCGGAGTTCTTTGTGTCGAGAATAATGCCCAAAAACTCTAGAAAGGTGGAAGGATCAGGCGTTTCACTGCTGCCAGCGGGGACACCGAGGTCGTGGAAGACCTGGAGCATGGAGCGAGGCCGGATAGAATGCTGTAGAGCAGTGAGGGTGTTGCAGGGAAGAGCAGAAAGGCTGAGCTGGGAGGAGCGAGGAGGGGGCGCTGTGCCGGATCCCTAGGAGCGTGCAATAGCGGCGCCACCGCCCGGCGACACGGGTGCCGGGGAAGCCCGCCCGACTCCGGAGGGACGCCCGGGAGTGGGCTGGGAGAGATGCGGTGCCGAGTCCCTAGGAGCGTGCCAGTGAAAGGACAGGCGGCGCGTCGGGCGCTGGCTGAGGCCAACCGACTCTCGGAGGGGACTCGGGCAGAGGCAGGGGGAAAGGGCTGTGCCGGATCCCTAGGGCGTGCAATGGCGGCGCTGCCGGCGACACGGGTGCCGGGAAGCCCGCCCGACTCGGAGGACACCGGGAGCGGAGGGAGCGATACGGTGCGAGTCCCTAGGAGGCGTGCAGTGGAAGGACAGGCGGCGCGGCGGGCACCGGCTTAGGGCCAACCCGACTCCGGGGACTTCCGGGCAGAGGAGGGGGAAAGGGGGCTGTGCCGGATCCCTAGGAGCGTGCAATAGCGGCGCTACCCGCCGACGACACGGGTGCCGGGGGAAGCCCGCCGACTCGGAGGACGCTTGGGAGCGAAGAGGAGCGTACGGTGCCGAGTCCCTAGGAGCGTGCAGTGGAAGGACAGGCGGCGCGACGGGCACCGGCTGGGGCCAACTCGACTCGGGGGACTTCGGGCAGAGGGAGGGAGGGACGGAGGCAGCCGGAGCGCTGAGAGGGCGCCTAGATGGGGCCGCTCCGTCGCTAGCGGCGGAGGCAGGGAAGGATGCGCGGGTCGGCCTGAGCAGCCACGGGAAGGAGTCGGCGACAGGCGCAGCCGAGAGGACAGCCCGAGGGTCAGCGGAGTCGCCAGGAGGTAGGGTGACGTCATCAACTCTGCGCTGAGCTTGAGCAGGGACTGCCAGGACCCAGGTCGCAGAGAATCCAGTATAGGCGAAACAACTCGGCTCTCCTTGGTTCGGACCTGGGAGAGTGAGAGAGAGACAGCAGCATAAACGGCGGTGGTAGCGGGACACTGTAATGCAAGATGAGCAGGATGCCAGGAGAGGATACGCAGCGCGAGCTGGGGCAGCTGAACCGGTCGCGGGAGCCAGCGACAGTGGTGCATCTGGGGAACTCGCCCGCTCCGGCCGGGACGGTAGCAGCCGGGGAATGAAAAGTCCGCAGCGCCTGGATCCCATAGCGTGCAGGGCTGTCCGGCCCGGGGCGAGGTGCGCCCGACTGGAACTCACCGACGACCCGGGAGGGACCAGGGCAGCCGGGAAAAAAAACCGCAGTGCCAACTCCTTGGGAGAGTGCGAGGCAGGACAGAGGCGCCCGATGGCCGGCTGGACCCCGCCGACTCCGGCAAGGAGTGGCGACCGGGAGAGGGGCGCAGAGCCGATGCCTCGGGCGTGCAATAATGGGCATGCTGGCCGGAAGGCATCAGGGAGGAGCCCACTCGACCCTGCAGGCGGTGGCGTCCGGGGGGCTGCGTAGCCGACATCTCGGGAGGCGTGCAGAGGCAGAGGCGGCCGGCGCCGAGGCACCAGGTGCGGCTCGTCTACCCACCCCGAGGCGGCTGCAGCAGAAGGGAGGAGGGGCCGCTGTGCCGAAACCCGCTGCCCGGGCAGAGGCAGGATGCCAGCGCCGAGGGTGCCTGGCGGAACTCGTCGGCTCCAGCTAGGGCAGCGGCAGCAGGGGAGAGGACCTCATTGCCTGGCGCTCGGGAGTGTGTAATGGCAGGATAGCTGCCGGAGGCGCCAGGTAGAGCCTGCCCGACTCCAAACCGGCCCGGCAGGAAGGGGAGAGGGAAGGAAGGAGAGAGCGCATCTGGGCGAGGCCGCAGTAGCACTGCCGGCCCGGTGACACTGCTGGGAACAGGCGCATCAGTGGACTGCCTCCAGGGTCGACGAGGTCCCCTGGCTGACAGAGCTGCGCCCGGATGCTGGCTGGGAATAGAGGCGGGGACTGCCAGGTTGTCAGTGCGGAAGGCTTCCACGAACAGCCGGAGCAATTCACTTTTCGTGCAGACCAAAAGCAGAATCGGCGGAGCCTCAGAGCCTCACGGAGGCGGGGTCAGTCCAATCTGAACTCGAATCCCGGCTGCCGCGATTTCCGTGGTCCTTGAAGGACCGCCCGACTGGCGACAGTGACAGCAGCAGGGCCGCAGGGCTGCGGGCACAGCATCTGGGTCGACAAGAGCCGACAGGAGTGGGCGAGCCGCCGAAGAACGACCCTGGATCTCAGCCTGCAATAGGGCGGCGGATCGGTCGAGCGAGCCATAAACCCGTGGGGCAGTCGTCTCAGAGCACAGGACAGGTCATCATCCGAACCATGGAGCTGAAAATCCATCGTGTTGGGCCGGTGCGAGCCAGGCGGAACAGGAAAACACTGGATGCCAGAAATGCAAGCACGATGGGAGCTAGGTACGTGGTGTTTATATACTTGGGTGGAGACCGGAATTGATTATAGGGCGTTGTCTGAGAATGATTCTCCCGAACTTTGTTTTAACAAACTCCATTTAAATGTTTTTTCTTTTGAAAAATGGGTTCACTACCTTAAATGTGACTGTGTTTTTGTAAAATTTTCCAGAAATACTTGTGTAAACTACAAGACCACTATATTGGTATGTGCATGTGATACAGCTGCTACCCTAAAAAGGCCATATTTTGAACCAGCTAATATATATAATAACTTTATGCCTAAAAATAGTGGGTAAACATATCACCATCACTTTAATTTGGTTCTTTAATCTCTTAAATTTCCAAAAATTAGGAAAACTTATCCTATTTTATTCAGCAAATCATGGTAAAACGTGGTTTTCTACCCAAAGCTCAACTTATGCAAAAGTTTTGAAGTGTCTTTACCCTTGACTCCAAATGGTGCCACATGTCAACCAACAGTTTAATATGAAACATCATATTGGATCCAAAAAAAAGGCACATATAATGAATATGTTTGTTGATTGAATGAGACACTTTACACTTACAAGACAATCTTTAATATTTTAAATTGCAAAATAAAAAGGAAAGTTGGTCTATAAGGTACAGGGGCTTAATAGGTTCACTTCCCCTAAACTCTGACTGAATATTGATAAGTTTATCTCTCTACCCAGCTGGTGAGCTCACAAGTATTTTGATGAGAACACAGTGACACTGCCCTTGTTAATAAGTTACAGTACTGTGAAAAAGAATTTTAAAATGTATTTGGACAATCAAATAAAATATAATATTAGACAAGGGAAACCCAAGAAAACATAAAACATAGTTTATACATCATGACTCTATTATTCAATAGAGAAAGTTCCCAATTACCAATATCTGAAACCATTCAGTGAGAGAAATATGCAATAAAAGGGAAATCAAGAAAGGGAAAAAAACTTTTTCATGGCACTGTAGATCACAAATAATTAATTAGTAATGTCTTGCTTCAATAGTGCAAGTTCCAAGGAAGATCCGTGTTGGATATCCCAGTCCACCACATAATGCCCTGAGCTAATTTCAGGTTTAGCTCATGCTGAAAAACCCAGCATAATCCTTAGTTGCAGCCCCAGACACAGCCGAAGTGTATTCATGGCACTTTATTCTCACATAAATATGGACTAATTATGAAATTATCAATTACAATCATTTGCATTAAAATTACATAACAATACTCACATGGTCTTCCTGCAGGTCCTGACTACTGTTACCAGTCTCTAATGACGGTTTAACAGTGTATTGCAACTTTGTAACTTGTAACCTTAATCTAAAAGTGTAAGTGACAAGTAAACCCAGTGTATCTGGGCTCCATCAGGTTTGGCCCTTATTTATACTCGTATAGCCTGGAATACACAGTTGATGAAAAAAATGTCAACATATTTTTCATACATGTCAAGATATTTTTCTTTTCACCTGAAGGAAAACATGGAAAGTTAGAACCTCACTCTAAACAGTGTGCTGAATAAAGTCCTTTTAAACATGCAGGCTTCTGAAATCCTAAAGCATGTAAAACAGGTGCAGCGTAGGAATTGAGGATTAGGTCATTGGTGCCCGTTTCACTTGGGACTTACAAGTACTGGCCAAACTTGATAATACTGTAAAGTTCCCTGGTAATCATCAAGCTGCACCACCCTCTCAGGGACACATAGAGACCTTGGTAAAAAAAAAAAAAAATAAGAAAAGAAAGTAAAATGACATTCAGGGGAAACGGGTACATGACATCAGTGTGTTCTAGGTGTCCACAACCATCAACATTTATCATGTGAAGGTTACACATCTAATATGACACATCTAACACCTGTCTTTCAATTGAATGTCTGGGATGCATGATTTTAGCCTGAGTCTATGACCTTAATACTTCAATTGTCTTACACTACCTGTCTGGGCCAAACTGTATAACAGTTGAACGGTTCATAAGATGAAATGTTGTCTTGGGGAGCTGCTGTTGTGCTGATGTCCCAACACTGTACATGTCTAGTGTTTTAAAACTTTCAGTGTGTCCCTGTGTAGCTTAGCACTGTAAAACGTTTGACAGACAACATAAAGGTCTGTGTCCTGCTGAGGCACTTTAGTGTAGCTAGTTCAACAAGCAAGATGCTAATGATCTCCTTCCAATGGTTTCTATCTTGGAAAACTTTTGGAAAAGTTCTTAAAAATACAAGACATCTATTTAGGACCACTGTCATCTGTAGAAGATTTTTGACTGTAGAACTTGCAGAAATATTTGTGATTGTATGAATGATATGGGACTGCATGTTCATTCATCTTCACTCATTTTAAATCTGACTGAATTTTTATTCAGAATTATTCAGGGGAGTTGAGTGGTAGCATACTCTGAGATAGAAGCCTAAATGGACAGAGCCAGACCAGGTAGGTTGCTTGGCACTTCATCCAGTTAACTTCTACCGAGTGCTAGCTCAGTGGGCTTGTGCCCTATACTCATGCCATACATGCTTGTGGGTATAGGACTTCTGCATCGACAGAAAACTTGCTCAAACATTACTGCTTCATCTAATAAACCGTTATGACTTTTCAACAGTTATACAGTTTGGCCCAGACAGGTAGTATAAGACAATAGAAGTATTAAGGTCATAGACTCAGGCTAAAATCATGCATCGCAGACATTCAATTGAAAGACAGGTGTTAGATGTGTCACATTAGATGTGTAACCTTCACATGATAAATGTTGATGGTTGTGGACACCTAGAACACACTGATGTCATGTACGCAGGGTTTCCCCTTGAATGAAATTTTACTTTCTTTTTTTCTCATTTTTTTTTAACCAAGGTCTCTATGTGTCCCTGAGAGGGTGGTGCAGCTTGATGATTACCAGGGAACTTTTACAGTATTATCAAGTTTGGCCAGAACTGTAAGTCCCAAGTGAAACGGGCACCAATGACCTAATCCCTCAATTCCTACGCTGCACCTGTTTTACATGCTTTAGGATTTCAGAAGCCTGCATGTTTAAAAGGACTTTATTTAACACACTGTTACTTTACAGTGAGGTTCTAACTTTCCATGTTGCCCTACAGGTGAAAAGAAAAATATCCAAAACAACCTACCTGAATACAAATGATCTGTATGTTGATGCATGATGACAGTTTAAGTTAATTTACCCTCTCTCACTTAAAGAATGTTGACATTTTTTTTTCAACTGTGTATTCCAGTCTATACCAGAATAAATAAGGGCCAAACCTGATGGAGCCTGAAAAGCTCATTGGGAATCACTCAAAAGACTGCAGAATTTTCTTGGGCCCCTTAAATCCTTGGGCCCTGTATACTTAGTACCCTTTTTCCCCTTGGTGCTATGCCCCCGTGTACAACACCACAATTGAGAGAATAAACAAGAGAATGCACACAACACCCCAAAGTGCTACAGGCCTGGAACCATCCACCACCCAGTACACATGTTCCACCTGGGGCAGAGTGTGAGACTCCACCTGAGAAATCTCCTTGTCCAGCTAGAACTGCATATACATACACAAACCTCACATGTACGGAGTATGACACATTGTAAATAAATGTGAAATTATGCATGACAGCTGATGGTTATGAATACGGTAAAAAAGAGAACAGGCTTTCCACAAAAAGGAAACTGATCTGTTTTACTATATTACATAGAACTACATGGGAAAATAATTGTGATATTATGACACAATTTTATTACTCAATATGATATGATAAACCCTAACTCTTATGGCTTCAAAAGTGGGACTGACAGTCAGCTATATGTTAAGCTGCACCAAAGTCATGAGATGGCTTCTCACACTATCAGGACTAACAGGGAACTCATCCAAACAGGGCCATCCCTGCTTATCTTCAGGGTACCACCCACAGTAGCACATATATGCCAAATGTTGTTTTGGGGAGCTGCTGTAGCGCTGATGTTTCAACACTCTACATGTCTACTGTTTTAAAACTTTCAATGTGTCCCTGTGTAGCTCAGCACTGTAAAACGTTTGACAGACAACATAAGGGTCTGTGTCCTGCTGAGGCACATGAGTGTAGCTAGTTCAACAAGCAAGATGCTAATGATCTCCTTAGAATGGTTTCTGTCTTGCAAAACTTTTGGAAATGTTCTTAAAAATGCAAGACATCTATTCAGGACCACTGTCATCTGTAGAAAATTTTGACTGTAGAACTTGCAGAAACATTTGTGATTGTATGAAAAACATGGGATTGCATGGTCATTCATCTTCACGCATTTTAAATCTGACTGAATTTTTTTTCAGAATTATTCAGGGGAGATGAGTGGTAGCATACTCTGAGATAGAAGCCTAAATGGACTGAGCCAGACCAGGTAGGTTGCTTGGCACTACATCCAGTTAACTTCTACCGAGTGCTAGCTCAGTGGGCTTGTGCCCTATACTCACGCCATACATGCTTGTGGCTATAGGACTTCTGCATTGACAGAAAACTTGCTCACACATTACTGCTTCATCTTATGAACCGTTCAACTGTTATACAGTTTGGTCCAGACAGGTAGTGCAAGACAATAGAAGTATTAAGGTCATAGACTCAGGCTAAAATCATGCATCCCAGACATTCAATTGAAAGACAGGTGTTAGATGTGTCACATTAGATGTGTAACCTTCACATGATAAATGTTGATGGTTGTAGACACCTAGAACACACTGATGTCATGTACCCAGGGTTTCCCCTTGAATGTCATTTTACTTTCTCTTTTTTTTTTTTTTTTTTTTTACCAAGGTCTCTATGTGTCCCTGAGAGGGTGGTGCAGCTTGATGATAACCAGGGAACTTTTACAGTATTATAAAGTTTGGCCAGTACTGTAAGTCCCAAGTGAAACAGACACCAATGACCTAATCCCTCAATTCCTACGCTGCACCTGTGTTACTTGCTTTAGGATTTCAGAAGCCTGCATGTTTAAAAGGACTTTTTTCAGCATGCTGTTACTTTACAGTGAGGTTCTAACTTTCCATGTTTCCCTACAGGTGAAAAGAGAAATATCCAAAACAACCTACCCTAATACAAATGACCTGTATGTTGATGCATGATGACAGTTTAAGTTAATTTACCCCCTCTCACTGAAAATATGTTGACAGTTTTTTAGTCAACAGTGTATTCCAGTCTATACCAGAATAAAAAAGAGCCAAACCTGATGGAGCCAGAAAAGTTCATTGGGAATCACTCAAAAGACTGCAGAATTTTCTTGGGCCCCTTAAATCCTTGGCCCCTGTATACTTAGTACCCTTTTTCCCCTTGGTGCTATGCCCCTGTGTACAACACCACAATTGAGAGAATAAACAAGAGAATGCACACAACACCACCAACGTGCTACAGGCCTGGAACCATCCACCACCCAGTACACATGTTCCACCTGTGGCAGGTGTGTGACTCCCACCTGAGAAATCTCCTTGTCCAGCTAAAGCTGCGTATATGCACACCTCACATGTACCAGGTATGACACATTGTAAATAACTGAAATTATGCATAACAGCTGATGGTTATGCATACAGTAAAAACAGAACAGGCTCTCCACAGAAAGGAAACTGGTCTGTTTTACTATATTACATAGGGACTACATGGGAAAATAATTGTGATATTATGACATAATTTTATTACTCAATATGATGTGATAAACCCTAGCTCATATGTCTTCTAAAACAGGACTTACAGTCAGTTACATGGCAAGCTGCAGCAAAGTCATGAGATCGGGACTAACAGGGAATTCATCCAAACAGGGCCATCCCTGCTTATCTTCAGGGTACCACCCATAGTAGCACGTATATGCCAAATGTTGTTTTGGGGAGCTACTGTAGTGCTGATGCTTCAACACTCTACATGTCTAATGTTTTAAAACTTTCAATGTGTCCCTGTGTAGCTCAGCACTGTAAAACGTTTGACAGACAACATAAAGGTCTGTGTCCTGCTGAGGCACTTTAGTGTAGCTAGTTCAACAAGAAAGATGCTAATGATCTCCTAATCAACGGTTTCTATCTTGGAAAACTTTTGGAAAAGTTCTTAAAAATACAAGACATCTATTTAGGACCACTGTCATCAATAGATGATTTTTGCTGTAGAACTTGCAGAAATATTTGTGATTGTATGAATTATATGGGATTGCATGGTCATTCATCTTCACTCATTTTAAAACTGACTGAATTTTTATTCAGAATTATTCAGGGGAGATGAGTGGTAGCATACTCTGAGATAGAAGCCTAAATGGACAGAGCCAGACCACGTAGGTTGCTTGGCACTACATCCAGTTAACTTTTTAACTAGGGGCCCTGTATGCTTATTATAGCGAATGCTAGCTCAGTGGGCTTGTGCCCTATACTCACGCCATACATGCTTGTGGCTATAGGACTTCTGCATTGACAGAAAACTCGCTCAAACATTACTGCTTCATCTTATGAACCGTTCAGCTGTTATACAGTTTGGTCCAGACAAGTAGTGCAAGACAATAGAAGTATTAAGGTCATAGACTCAGGCTAAAATCATGCATCCCAGACATTCAATTGAAAGACACGTGTTAGATGTGTCACATTAGATGTATGACTTTCACATGATAAATGTTGATGGTTGTAGATACCTAGAACACACTGATGTCATGTACCCAGGGTTTCCCCTTGAATGTCATTTTATTTTCTCTTTTTTTTTTTTTTTTTACCAAGGTCTCTATGTGTCCCTGAGAGGGTGGTGCAGCTTGATGATTACCAGGGAACTTTTACAGTATTATCAAGTTTGGCCAGAACTGTAAGTCCCAAGTGAAACGGGCACCAATGACCTAATCCCTCAATTCCTACGCTGCACCTGTTTTACATGCTTTAGGATTTCAGAAGCCTGCATGTTTAAAAGGACTTTATTCAAGACATTGTTACTTTACACTGAAGTTCTAACTTTCCATGTTTCCCTATAGGTGAAAAGAAAAATATCCAAAACAACCTACCTGAATACAAATGATCTGTATGTTGATGCATGATGACAGTTTAAGTTAATTTACCCCCTCTCACTTAAAGTATGTTGACATTTTTTTTTCAACTGTGTATTCCAGTCTATACCAGAATAAATAAGGGCCAAACCTGATGGAGCCAGAAAAGCTCATTGGGAATCACTCAAAAGACTGCAGAATTTTCTTGGGTCCCTTAAATCCTTGGGCCCTGTATACTTATTCCCCTTGGTGCTATGCCCCTGTGTACAACACCCCAATCGAGAGAATAAAAAAGAGAATGCACACAACACCACCAACGTGCTACAGGCCTGGAACCATCCACCACCCAGTACACATGTCCAACCTGTGCCAGAGTGTGTGACTCCCCCCTGAGAAATCTCCTTGTCCAGCTAAAACTGCATATATATACACCTCACATGTACCGGGTGTGACACATTGTAAAAAACTGTGAAATTATGCATAACAGCTGATGGTATTGCATACAGTAAAAAGAGAACACACTCTTCACAAAATGCAACTGGTCTATTTTACTATATTAGATAGGAACTACATGGGAAAATAATTGTGATATTATGACATAATTTTATTACTCAATATGATGTGATAAACCCTAGCTCATATGACTTCTAAAGTGTGACTGACAGTCAGCTACATGGCAAGCTGCACCAAAGTCACGAGATCAGGACTAACAGGGAACCCATCCAAACAGGGCCATCCCTGCTTATCTTCAGGGTACCACCCACAGTAGCAGGTGTTTGCCAAATGTTGTTTTAGGGAGGTGCTGTAGTGCTGATGTTCCAACACTCTACATGTCTACTGTTTTCCAACTTTTAATGTGTCCCGGTGTAGCTTAGCACTGTAAAGCATTTGACAGACAACATAAAGGTCTGTGTCCTGCTGAGGCACTTTAGTGCAGCGAATTCAACAAGCAAGATGCTAATGATCTTCTAACAATGGTTTCTATCTTGGAGAACTTTTGGAAAACTTTTTAAAAATACAAGACATCTATTTAGGACCACTGTCATCTGTAGACAATTTTTGATTGTAGAACTTGCAGAAATATTTGTGATTGTATGAATGATATGGGACTGCATGTTCATTCATCTTCACTCATTTTAAATCTGACTGAATTTTTTTTCAAAATTATTCAGGGGAGTTGAGTGGTAGCATATTCTGAGATAGAAGCCTAAATGGACAGAGCCAGACCAGGTAGGTTGCTTGACACTACATCCAGTTAACTTGTACCGAGTGCTAGCTCAGTGGGCTTGTGCCCTATACTCATGCCATACATGCTTCAACTGTTATACAGTTTGGCCCAGACAGGTAGTGCAAGACAATAGAAGTATTAAGGTCATAGACTCAGGCTAAAATCATGCATCCCAGACATTCAATTGAAAGACAGGTGTTAGATGTGTCACATTAGATGTGTGACTTTCACATGATAAATGTTGATGGTTGTAGACACCAAGAACACACTGATGTCATGTACGCAGGGTTTCCCCTTGAATGTAATTTTACTTTCTCTTTTCTTTTTTTTTTTTTTAACCAAGGTCTCTATGTGTCCCTGAGAGGGTGGTGCAGCTTGATGATTACCAGGGAACTTTTACAGTATTATCAAGTTTGGCCAGTACTGTAAGTCCCAAGTGAAACGGGCACCAATGACCTAATCCCTCAATTCCTACGCTGCACCTGTTTTACATGCTTTAGGATTTCAGAAGCCTGCATGTTTAAAAGGACTTTATTCAACACACTGTTACTTTCCAGTGAGGTTCTAACTTTCCATGTTGCCCTACAGGTGAAAAGAAAAATATCCAAAACAACCTACCTGAATACAAATGATCTGTATGTTGATGCATGATGACAGTTTAAGTTAATTTACCCTCTCTCACTTAAAGTATGTTGACATTTTTTTTTCAACTGTGTATTCCAGTCTATACCAGAATAAATAAGGGCCAAACCTGATGGAGCCAGAAAAGCTCATTGGGAATCACTCAAAAGACTGCAGAATTTTCTTGGGCCCCTTAAATCCTTGGGCCCTGTATACTTAGTACCCTTTTTCCCCTTGGTGCTATGCCCCTGTGTACAACACCACAATTGAGAGAATAAACAAGAGAATGCACACAACACCCCCAACGTGCTACAGGCCTGGAACCATCCACCACCCAGTACACATGTTCCACCTGGGGCAGAGTGTGAGACTCCCACCTGAGAAATCTCCTTGTCCAGCTAGAACTGCATATACATACACAAACCTCACATGTACCGGGTATGACACATTGTAAATAAATGTGAAATTATGCATGACAGCTGATGGTTATGAATACGGTAAAAAGAGAACAGGCTTTCCACAAAAAGGAAACTGATCTGTTTTACTATATTACATAGGAACTACATGGGAAAATAATTGTGATATTATGACACAATTTTATTCCTCAATATGATATGATAAACCCTAACTCTTATGGCTTCAAAAGTAGGACTGACAGTCAGCTATATGGCAAGCTGCACCAAAGTCATGAGATGGCAAGCTGTACCAAAGTCATGAGTTGGCTTCTCACACTATCAGGACTAACAGGGAACTCATCCAAACAGGGCCATCCCTGCTTATCTTAAGCGTACCACCCAAAGTAGCACATATATGCCAAATGTTGTTTTGGGGAGCTGCTGTAGCGCTGATGTTTCAAAACTCTACATGTCTACTGTTTTAAAACTTTCAATGTGTCCCTGTGTAGCTCAGCACTGTAAAACGTTTGACAGACAACATAAGGGTCTGTGTCCTGCTGAGGCACATGAGTGTAGCTAGTTCAACAAGAAAGATGCTAATGATCTCCTTAGAATGGTTTCTGTCTTGCAAAACTTTTGGAAAAGTTCTTAAAAATGCAAGACATCTATTCAGGATCACTGTCATCTGTAGAAAATTTTTGACTGTAGAACTTGCAGAATCATTTGTGATTGTATGAATTACATGGGATTGCATGGTCATTCATCTTCACGCATTTTAAATCTGACTGAATTTTTTTTTCAGAATTATTCAGGGGAGATGAGTGGTAGCATACTCTGAGATAGAAGCCTAAATGGACAGAGCCAGACCAGGTAGGTTGCTTGGCACTACATCCAGTTAACTTTTTAACTAGGGGCCCTGTATGCTTATTATAGCAAGTGCTAGCTCAGTGGGTTTGTGCCCTATACTCACGCCATACATGCTTGTGGGTATAGGACTTCTGCATTGACAGAAAACTTGCTCAAAAATTGCTGCTTCATCTTATGAACCGCTGTTATACAGTTTGGTCCAGACAAGTAGTGCAAGACAATAGAAGTATTAAGGTTATAGACTCAGGCTAAAATCATGCACCCAAGACATTCAATTGAAAGACACGTGTTAGATGTGTCACATTAGATGTATGACTTTCACATGATAAATGTTGATGGTTGTGGACACCTAGAACACACCGATGTCATGTACCCAGGGTTTCCCCTTCAATGTAATTTTACTTTCTCTTTTTCTTCTTTTTTTTAACAAGGTCTCTATGTGTCCCTGAGAGGGTGGTGCAGCTTGATGTTTACCAGGGAACTTTTACAGTATTATCAAGTTTGGCCAGTACTGTAAGTCCCAAGTGAAACGGGCACCAATGACCTAATCCCTCAATTCCTACGCTGCACCTGTTTTACTTGCTTTAGGATTTCAGAAGCCTGCATGTTTAAAAGGACTTTATTCAGCACACTGTTACACAGTGAGGTTCTAACTTTCCATGTTTCCCTACAGGTGAAAAGAAAAATATCTTGACATATATGAAAAATATGTTGACATTTTTAAGTCAACTTTGTCTTCAAGTCTATTCCAGAATAAATAAGGGCCAAACCTGATGGAGCCAGAAAAGCTCATTGGGAATCACTCAAAAGACTGCAGAATGGGCTTGTCAGAGCTAAGCAGTATATCCCTGTCTCTAAGCAACATACAATCAGTCTCACAACCTTCATGGATCATAACTGAACCAACAACATTAAATCTAAGATGAATTTTAGATATGCAAGACACATAGGAGGAGCTAATAAGCTTTGGAACAATCTATTACAATCATTTTGATTTTATCAGTTGGTTTTCTTGTTTCTATTTGTTTGTTTTTCTTCAACAATTCTTGGCTGGCCATTTCATTGTGTCAGAGAGCTAAAGCTAATTCCAAATTACAATTCATGGTTAGGTCAACTGTACTTACACAGTGACCAACTCACAGATACATTTAGCTCAAAAATTACTGGCACCTTTGACCAACATTAACAAGAAGGTTTTACAAAGTAAACAACACAGATCGACAGTCTTTTGTATCACAGAATACACATTTTTTTATTTTTGAACTATGGCTCATGACACGTATATCTTATACAAGTCTGTTGAAGAACATGTGAGTGAGTAAGTCATGGCAAATGGTTCGCAGATGCTACAGCTTGAGGTGTCGCACTGCAGCTGGAAGGATGGTGGTTCTTTCTGCCCCATCATTGAGTATAGTGTAAGTCTGCAGTGACTTTTGGTTTGACTGCACCAGTGCAGGCACAATCTTCAGAAAGACCCGTCTGGTCTCATGTCACTGTGTGAGGGAAAGTCTATTATTTGGAGAGGAGACAAGCAAAATGCTCGGGCCTTGATCTGCAATACTATGAAGATATGGCTGATACGCCCACATTTCTTTAATTGACTTAAAAATCTGTTCTGGCCAAACACTTTCCTGACTCTTCACATTGAAAGAGACAGTGTCATTTGGGCTCCAGAGAGGGCATGTGACATTATTCTGGCATGCGCGTGTTCCATGATATTGCTACAATTAGAAGAGTGCGACACCCTGCCCTCAGGGTTTCTCAAACCACCTCTCTGAAATACCCCCCGGTCCATGTGCTTTTGTTATCATTGCCCTTTTGTGTCTGCCCTGCCTTCTGACGTGTTACCTGTTGCCCGATTTCTCATTTGTTTCTCCTGCCCCGTCTGTGTATTTAAACCCTGTTCGTGCTTCTGCTCTTTGGACTGTGATTTTGTACTGCAAATAAACTACTGTATTTTATCCCCATATGCACTTGAGTCCTCTTCCTGAGCCGTGACAAACATGTATAATACAATTTTATCTGATGGTATTGGCGGAGGAAGGGGTGTTCTAAAGTTAGCTCCTATTCCTCAGTAGTGTGAATTCGCTTGGTGTGGGCCAATTACTTCAAATTACTACAGATTCCTGGGGAGGGCATGCAATTTGGGTAACAGAGGGTTGCAAAGTTGGCTGCAGATTGGGGCTTAACCCCTCTGTCAACCTTAATGACGGCCCCCACACAAACTACTGAAAGCCAGTCTTTAGACCGTGATCTGCCTGCTAGAATGATGACTGGAACAGGGACCTGCTGTTAGGCCAAGTCCATCCCATCTCAGAGATTCAAGCAGAGACAAAGAGACGGTGGCAATGACAGAGCGACAGGTCTGTGCCAGATCTGTGGAGATGGAAACCATGACACAGTTTCCCACTGCCAGGCTAATCGCCTGTGCCTGACCCCCGCCGTTCAGCTCACAACCATTACTGGCCATGGCCAGAGGTCTGATTTGGCAAGACAACTGGCCCAGCCTCACTAGGGAATGATAGGGGGTAAGTCAGCTAGTTCCGTTAGTCTAGCTGAACTTGGTAATATACTCTCTTATTTACAGATTATCACTTTTGAAGAATGTAACTCTTTAATCTGTGCTGTTCCAAGTGGATTATACAAAAGGCAGCTTGTACAGCCTTTACTGTTGTTGGATGGCATTACCCCAACTGATAAAAATTCTGGACAGATCTGGGATTCAACATTTTTAAAAACTATTATCTCAGGTTATTATATAACATTTTAAAGATATTATTTGTTATGAATACAATGCAGCAGATAAACCTCTTGAATATGTAGTATTTAAGAATGGAGGGTACAATAGTCTTCCTCCTGCTATACCATTGTGATCTTTCAACATGTATAAGTTAATTGTTAATTGTTTGTTCTTGCCAAACATGTTCATTTCTCTGAACTTTGTTACTACAGCTAGAAAGGATATAAGATACAGGTATGAAAACTGCTGAAATTGTAATCACTATTTGCTGATACATGGCGTATATTAGTCAAAATATAATATATGCCATATAGTAGCATATATTACTCAATTATATTTTCATTGCATTTTTTGCATGTAGCGCATGGTTCAAATGGGAAACATACACCCATATCAATTTGCCTTTTTTGGATTCATAAACATGCTGTTAACTTCTCATCACAGTATGATGTGCCAACAACATCTTCATATTTTGGAAAGGTAAGTGTGTTGAACAGAATGCGTCCAGTGTACGATTTGAACCAATCAGATAGCACATACAAGAAGAAAGGCAATGAGATACCGGGCATACATTCAGTTGGAGGTGCGGTCCTTCGGAATCCTGCAGTGAGCTATGATAGTGTATTTGTGCTCGTAATACCATCTATACGTTATAATAACGTTCTTCGCTGGAGACTCTGAAGCTAGAATCTAATATTCAAAGTTCATACCGTTTCCATTATTTTTAGGAAGGTTGCTTTACAGAATGAACATAACTTAGGAAATTAACATAACAGAGGAAAATTTGCTTCACTGTTTGTTTTATTCACTAACAATCCATACAACGTTGAACGACTCAGCCACGTTTTGAAGCCATGGTCACTAGTTATAAGATATGTTTAATGTTAACATGGTGTGTGCCTATCAGTCCAGTTATAATACTGGTCAACAAGTTTCACTTTCTATGAACAGCAGCGATGTCGTAAACATGTACCAGATAAGCGCACGTATAAAACGTTAAAGCAGTTGCAAGTTTGCACCTACCCCATTCTGCAGAGCAACCAAAACCTCTCAGACTTTTGTATGTCAATAGCCTTGATCACGGCGTGTTACATTAGGTGTTAATGTTTAAATTACAAATATAAATTAAAGCTCTGATGTGTTTCGGAGGCTGTTTCCACAAAGTAGCTGATCAAACTGAAACTGGGACGACGCGCCGCGGACACTTCTTTTTTCCCCAAGGACAGAGGTGCAACTAACTCCTTACCACTCATCTGTTTAGGGATACAGCTCAGGTAAGGTGGTACATTTGGGCATAGATTACCCTTTCTTTTCTGTTTCATTTCTCATTTTACTAGAATGTAGTTCCTTTCAATTGTTTGGCGATATTTGTTTTGCCTACAGTATAAAATAAGAATGTATAGCGCTGTGATCATCAAATCAACGCTTAATAGACATGTATTTCACGTACTAATTCACTCAGGCAACATTACATTGCGGTCGTTTAACGGAATATGTATTTATTAATTTCTGTATGTGGTAATAGGCTGTATAGTGGCCTGCGTGGAGATCCGTATGTGAATATGATAAACGGAGAACAAATATTAAAATTACAGAGCGCATGGCCTTCAACTGTAATTTTGCACTCCGTGTCCTGTTGGAATACCCGAGTTTTCAAACAATAATGTTTTTACTAAGTTATCGTAAGCTATACATTCATAATGTAAAAGAGTAAAACTTACTCTTGTTAGTTTCTTGAACACGGCAAAACGTGACAAAGCACTTGTATTAGAACACTCAACACCTAAACTATCATAAAAAATAAGTTCGATTGTACATATTGAAACACAGAGAACGGAAGGACATTGACATTTGGCGACACCTGTTGGTCTTCATAAGCAATATATATTTTAGTAAAAATAGTAAATTGCAGGTTGCATCAGATTAAATAGCTCACTGTCGGACTCACAGTAGATAAAACACTTGAAAACTAGCATATCCATTCAAAGATCGCAGTACACTATTTCATTATACACTATGTTATCATTTATGAATCGTCAAACTCAAGAGGATAGTAAAACTTTTGAATTAGTACCATAATGTGGATTTATATCAAGAGGGGTTATACTAACTACTGAGCTCTTACAGGTGGGCATCACTTAGGAAAAACACAATTCAGCGCAAACAATTAATTAATTAAACAATGGCCTGTATAAATGTATCCTAAGTAATTAAGAAAAAAATATTCTTCTTGTTTGTACATTTCAGTGTTATTCAAGACTGTGTGCTGCCAGTCCATTTCGAAACCACGTCAAGTGTTTGACCCTGGATATCACACATTGCTTGTACATTTAAAACTGCATACATTTTTCTACAAATGTTAGTAGGATCATTCACTGAGGGAGAAAGGATAGGAACCAGGGTACTATTTATTGTATCTGTAACCTGAGTGGCGAGCACCTGGGCAAGTGAAATTTTGGGTTACTTTTCAGTCATTTCAATGCCCAGGTGTAGCCAGCCTGACTTTGTATTAGGCGTGTGCGGGGAGAGTGATTATTGGTGTGTTTGTGGAGGATGTCCAAATAAAGTTTGCTACATTTTACCAGAAGCACACAAAGAAAATATGTTGGCACATGGACGGTGGGGCAAGTGGCAGCACCTAGAGTTAAGGTGGAAATCATGAGATCTATGTGGAAGTGTGTGTGAAATATTCTGCGGAAAAGGGAACTGACACCTTAGATTTTTAGTGTTGACCGCTGTACTTTTCCTGGTTTTATCTGCTGCGCTAGCAGGTCTGTTTAGGTTTTGTTTCTCTTTTTTTGTTGCTTTTGCCAGCTGTCAAGCCGCAGTGCCGTTAACTAGCATTTAAATGTTAGCTTAACAAACATGTTGTCTTGTATGAACTTTTTTATGTTTCTTTTTTCTTGTGTGAACTTTTATTTTCTTTGTATGTTTGTCTGTCAGAGGGGGATTAGCCTCCGGCCTACTTAGTTCATCAGGGCACCACCGGTTTCATGGGTTGTGATTAGCAGCATTATCTATACAGGGGACTGGAGCTCTTGCATTTTGGTAGATGCGTGCTGTGCATGTCATTTTAGTAAGTGTTTCAAATTATTCTAGCTTTGTTTATAATCAGCAGTTGTTGTATTGTGTGAACTTCAGACACTCTATGTGAATTTCACGTGTGAATTGAGCTCTATGCAATCCCATAGTAGAGATGCCTGCACACACGCAGTCTGCTGTTTCTCATTGGGCCCTGTTTTAATTTCTAATTTTTGGAACTTGATCTCCAACCATGAACTAAAATAAATTGTTATTTAGCCTATTCCTGGTTTTTGTTGTCATAAAGTTTCCCTTCTTGAGTATGTTCAGAGCCCCCTCTTGTACTTAGGATAAATTAGGAGGGTGGTGTAGTCTCTTTAGGTTACTACATATTTTCGCGCAGTCAGCAGGATAGACTTTTTTTTTGATTTTTGTGTTGGAGATCAATGATATGATTGATTTATGTAATTTGTTTTTTGAGAGCAGCTTCATTTTAATGTAATTAAAAGAATCTATATTGGAAAAGAACAGTGACAGACACAGAAGGTTGTGGCCCTGGTTAACTGAAGAAATCTCTGGCATGCTGCAGCATTTACAATTACATATTGTTAGGAATCCCTCCCAGATCGGGATTCGAACCAAGGCTGTGGTGGGTTGGTGGCAATTACCCCTGGACCTCTGGGATTACTTAAGTAACATGAGTGAATCCAGGAGTCACATGATCGTCGAGAGGGATGTAGGAGCTCGATTCGCCGCTCCACAGTATACTCCCGCATTTCAGTCGATTTTTTACATTTTTACACTACCTTTTTATTTCTCTATCATTGGTTCGTATTTTTGCATACTGTGATGTCGTCGGATGCGAGAAAAGCAACTTGCAAGCAATCTGTAACACAGCCTGTAGTTGACCATGACAAACTTGTTGGAATAGTAAAGATGGCGGTTGCAGAGGCCATTAAAGAAGCTACCTCAATACTTGTGCAGGACGTGGTAGCTGAATTTACGAGTACTACTCAGGCTCTGGTTGACGCACAGGTCACAGTATTTCGGGGTGAGATGGTCATCATACAGGCCGACATATCCAAATGCCTGGATGGTGTGGAGCAAGGACAGAACTGCCTGACAGGGGTTACGGGCTGTTTCCAAGCTACCGAAAGCAAACTTGTTACACATGGTCCCCTCATCTCCAAGCTAGAACATAAGTTTGACTTCAACAGTGTACAAATTAACTACAATTGCTTCCACCAAAGATTTTTGAAAATACAGAAATTAAACTATATACTTACAGGACAAAACTAAAACATAAACATGTATAATTACAAAACTGACAAGCATAAAATTGACAAGTCCGATTATGATGCATGTTGAGGTTGGAAAACAGGAAATATTTGGGTCATGAGACTAGTGGTGCCTTCGGCTGAAGAAACACAACCAAAAAGACTAACAGGAAAAAAAAAACAAATGGAGACAATGCAGAAAATAAAAATGAAATGATGAAAATGAATGATGAACTTAATGAACTCTGTAAGCACTGAGATATTTGTGTGTGCTACTTTTGTGACAAATTGAAAACCAGGAACCAGTATTAATTAGCCGGTTGAAAATAATTAGTGGATGGATAATAACAATGTTACAACCAGACAAATAAAACCATGAAATCCATACAAGTCTTAGACTGAGGAGGGAAAAAGCACGTTCAGCTTTTAAGCATTCATGTGGCGTGCGGCTGCTTCATCACAATATGTGACGTACATGTACAAATGTACATTTGAGGGGCACATTCGCAAAATTCACATTTTTATTTTATCACATGATACTAAAGTACAGAGCTACAAAATGAGGTATCACTTGCCAAGATTGAAGAAATACTTTGGCCATAATGTTCAATAGAACATTATACTTTTGCAAACTGCAGTTCTGAGCAAACAGCCTTTTTTGCATACATTCTCAGAACAAAAATCACTTTTAGAAAAGGAATTGATGCTTATAATGGTTAGATTAGGATAGTGATTTAATCAATTAGTAAGGTCATTTTGAATTTGCAGTTTTGAAAAAAAAAAATTCATAAATTTATATAAAATATGAAAAAACATAATTCAAGTTAAAACATTAATTTTGTGGTAAATTGTGATACTTCTTTTTACTCTTCTCATTCCCAGCCTATCTTTGCATGTCTCTTAATCATTCTGTGAGTTTGGTACATTAACAGTTGCTCTCCTTATTGTTTTATATTAAAGACAATATTAATGTGTGTTCAAAGTATATTATACTCTTGCTTACTGATGCCTTCTCTAAATACACCCAAGCTATACCCACTCGTGACCAGTGGGCCAGTACTGCAGCACAAGTACTTGTACAACACTGGTTCTATTGTTTTGGTCCTCCAAGCCGTATTTATTCAGATCAAAGGAGGAACTTTGAAAGTGCACTAATCCAGTAACTCTGTAAGATTTATGTTATCAAAAAAAGCAGGATGACCTCTTACCAACCACAAGGCAATGGAAATTGTACATGCATTAATTGGACTTTAATTGCCTGATCTGTTGCACACTTTGCCGTCGGAGCAAAAGAGATACTGGCTGCAGTACCTTTCTCAGGTGACGTATGCATATAATACAACTGTTCATCCATCCACAGGAATGAGCCCTTACTATTTAATGTTTGGTGTGGAACCATGGTTGGGAAACATGAATGAGTGTGTGGGCATAACGCAGAAGCAAGGCTGTGAATGAGTGTGGCATTTGAAACAGCAGGCACCCTGAGACCAGAGTCTTGCTTGCCTGCAAGTATCCTGTACTGTCATAGTAATGTAGCAGTGTCCAGAGCTGGACCTTGGAGGTTATAGCGAGGCAAAGCAGAATAATCGCCTACAACATTTCCCCCTATGAGATTCTTTAAAGAAAGAATTTCACGGCCTGGTCACCATTATCAAACTAGGGTGCTGTCATCGGTGTAGTGATCGAGTTGATTGATGTAGATATCTATAGCAGCCTGTAAATCCACAACAAACATTTTTTGCATTCCTGGTTCAAGTGCAGGATTCTTTGAACCACAGCGATGGCAATATAACTTTTTCTCCATGATGCAGGAGTAGCAATGTATTGGCGGGACAGTCTGTTTTATGGAATTATACACATGCAATTATCATATGTGCTGCTAGTTCAGATAGCTGCAGACGAGATCTTAAAGATGTTCTTTGCTGTGCACCAGTGATCCAGATGTCTTGTAACGTACGAATGAACAACTAAAATAGCTATGAACATGTTGTTTTTAGAACAATCATTAGAGGCAGTTAAAGACATTCTTAGCCTTACAAAGCTTTCGGGAACCCATGCCGGTTATTACATTCAATTTTGTTTCGCATTTCAATTTGAATTTGTAAAAAATTTATTAACACTTTAATTTCCCCACTTTAAAGGGGAGAAAAGCTGAACAGTAATAAAATTAGCAGATGCTGCATATCATATAACCAATACAGGTCATGAACATATAACCTAAACTATTGTAAAGTAAATATGAAATTAATGATCCTGGGTTTTTACACATTCCCATGTATTCCTTGCCTAGAACCCCAGTCATGGAAACTGATACAAGTTCTACGCTGGAGATCGCTGCACTTGGACGGCCCTTCCGTCTGGGCATGCTCTATGACTGCCGCAATGATTGCCTTATTCCAGGTAAGTGTGGCCCTCTTTTCATCCATATGGTTATGGAAGAAAGGTTATAGATGTAAAGATGTTCATAATATTTTGAAAAGTATGAAGACAGGAAATATATGAAAGCAGGAAATTAATGGATGATTGTTTTGTTTTTATTACAGTGCACTCCTGTCTCTTACAGTAACAAGAATTCTTAGCTGTATTCTAGTGTCTCTCCATCAGAAAAATTTCCATTTTTTTTTCTTTTTTGTAATTTTTTAATCCCTATCCTCCGTTCCACTCCAGAGACATTTTGCCTTTTTCCAGGCCATGACTATACATCATTTTTTTTAAATGAACAATCTATAATTAAAATGACCACATAAATCTTACATATAATTCAATAAGCTTTTTTTCTTCTGTATTCCATTGTTTGTTCATATGAATGACCAGTTATAGACCAGTTATAGAATTACAGCAATTAGCATGACTCAGTTTAAATTCCATACGTGAAGGAAAATGTCACCAACATAGCATGTTTTGGTCAGTTTCATGGCTAATGGGCAGTTTAAAAATGGTTCATTGGGAATATTTTATACAATATAGACTTTCAAAAAATTTTCTCTCAGAATTTGCTGCCATCTCATGGTTGTGAAATGTAACTCATAAGCAATGACAGGAACAGCCTAAAGTAAATGCTGTATTTCTATAAATAATGAGACCCCAGTTATCTCTTGTTCTGAACTGTTTCATTACTAAACATTGACATATACAGTAGAGTGTGGCTCAGGACGGATATTTCTGTCTGAACTCGACCCGTGTCTGAAAGAGTAGTGTCCGAGACTGACCCGAACCTGACGGACATTCTGTTTTTATGTCCGAACCTGACCCAAGCTTGACACAGTAGGTCCATCATTTTTATTTATTTTTACACTATATTTTCTCTAAAAAGAACATGAGGCTTGAATTCCAACTAGGCTAGCCCATCCTAATTAGTGGTTCAAAAGTCAAATGGTTGCTGTCTAGTTATTGTTCGGCTGATGCGACCGAACATGAACCAGAACATAATTTCTAAATTTTTGTCCGAACCTGGTCAGACCCCTTAAATATTTCTTCTTCACTTTAAATGTCCTAACTTTTATTTGTTTTAAAATCCTAAAAAATTCTGATTATTTCCAGGTCTACGTGAGAAAAAAAAAAAAAAAAATTCAGTGTGGTCTCAGACTTTTGGACCCCACTGTTTGTGTTACATATTTTGATATACACAACAAAAATATCATATTTTAATCTTTTTATTTTTGTATCTATGTTTGCACATGCCCCCATGTGTGTAACAAGCAGAATGCACAAGCATTGTATACCTGCCAATGTAGGCATGCATTCCTATTCATAAGGCATTTCACCCTTAAAATAGCACAAACAACTGCATTAGATGTAAGATGTGGTCTAAACGGAATTTCTATCAGTTGCATGCAAGACAGCAGTGCACCACCATTGTGCCTGACCACATCCCAGGTGGGCGCAACATTTTATGTTGTTTAGAGAACACAGACACAAAATGCTTAAATGAAAACTGCACAAGGTGGAAGATAGCATACTGCATTCTGGTAAGGCATATTACCCTTTGTATGAATTAATTTACATTGTATTGGCATAACCAATGATTTATGCAAATAGATCTACAGCACTTACTTTACTTTGGTCTCTTTACATCAAACATCTACAGTGCACAGTGTGGTCAGCAAAGGTGTGTGACTAACTTCCTTTTTAAGCGTATATGTGATTTGTTAAGTAATTACTTAACAAATCACATATACTAAATTTTAAATTGATTATTATAGATCTGTTTGTTTTTATAGAAAAACATCATTCACAGCCTTGTGTGATTTAAACTGTATGGGCCAGCATGTTAAGGATGCAAGCCTTCTTTAACATCTTTTTGGGTAAAGTGATGGAAAGAAGTGCAGCTGCATGCTGTGCGTACTATGTACCATTCACCTATCGACACAGAGTTTTGCATACAGGGAATACATTATTCTTTTTATTTCCTTCAGGAATTACATTATGGAACCTGGAATCGCTCCATAAGTCAACCTTTGAGACTTCTCAGCGCAACACAGAATTTGAGATCATTACCTCTGATTCCATTGAGGATAAATCATCTGCTTTGAATGTGAATGCTTCACTGAAAGCAAGTTTCTTAGGGGGGTTAGTAGATGTCAAAGGGTCTGGCCAGTACCTCAAGGATACAAAAGTTTCCAAAAAGCAGGCACGTGTCACACTGAAATACAAAGCCACTACTAAATTCATGCAGATGTCCATGAATCATCTTGCACGTGGAAATGTAAAATACTATTATGTGTTTCAGCAGGATTCAGCCACTCATGTTGTCACAGGTATTCTCTATGGTGCCCAGGCATTCTTTGTGTTTGATCGGGAGGTCTCAGAAAACGAGGACCGTCAAAACATTGAACTGCACTTACAGCTGATGATTAAGAAGTTTCACTTGGAGGGATCCCTACAAATGACAGACAGTGACAGTGCTAGTGTTGAAAAGTTTTCTTGTAAATTTCATGGGGACTTTTCCCTTGAGGTCAATCCTGTTTCTTTTCAAGATGCCATCAAGGTGTATACGATGCTGCCAAAGATGCTGGGGGAGGAGGGGGAGCATGCTGTACCTGTACAGGTGTGGTTGTACCCCTTAAAAAACCTAGACTCCAATGCTGCTCAAATTGTGCGGGAGATCAGTGTGGGATTAGTTTCACAGACACAGAATATCCTGGAGGACTTTGATTTGCTTCAAATGCAATGCAATGATTTGTTGAAGGACAAGGTCATTTCTCACTTTCCAGAAATTGGCGAAAAACTGAAATTGTTCAAAGACATTTGCCTGGGGTACAGATCGGTATTTCAGGAGTCTTTGGCAAGAATGCTACCTTCCATTAGACGTGGAGGAGAAGAGGAAGATGTGCTTTCAGACCTCTTGAGAAAGAGGGAAGCATCTCCCTTCAGTAGCAATACAAGTAAGAAATGGCTTGACTGCAAACAAAGAGAAATCACAGTACTCCACATGTACACTGGAATACTCAAAGGCATGAAATTAGTGCCATCCAAGAGTGAGCTTGATGAGGAGATCTTGAATCCAAAGGCAAAGCATGTGGTGTGTCTTGCTTTCACATCTGTGCAAAACAAGGAACAATTTTTGTCTATTTTATCAGATCATTTAAAAGATTTACCCAAATTAAACAAGGCCCAGACCTCAAGTGCCAATGAGCTGGATGTAGAGAACGAACAGTGGTGTTTCTCTGAACATGCATTAGACAGAACTAAGGAACAAGTGAAGCTGTTTGTGGACTTTGCAGAGGCAAACAGAGACAATGGGAATACCACCTTCATAGCAGCTTCTGTCCACAATCAACACTATAAGGGGGCCAGTATTTACCTTTATGAGAATGGGTTCAAGCAGAATGACCATTTTGATCTTCCATCAAAACCTGAGAAACCAACAGCAAGTGACACAACTCATGACAGTGTGACAGTAGAGTTTTGCCAACCTAAATATGGCTTAAAGGAAGTCACCCACTACTTAATCGAATACCATGCCAGAGATACAGACACATGGCAGGCTGTGAGTACACCCACTGCTGACCCAGTTTATACAGTATCAGGCCTTCTTCCTCACACAGAGTACCAGTTCAGGTGCAGAGCAGTGTGTCCAGTGGGAGTCAGTCCAGTCAGTGAAGAAAGCTCCAGCATTAAAACTCTGCCAACAAATCCTCCCAGTGCACCATCCCAGGTTGAAGGTGACAGAACTGAATTTACAATTGCTTGGAAAAAACCTACTATAGCCGGAAGTGGAGTTAGCATCAACCAGTACATTTTTGAATACAGAAAAATCAGTGAAAACCAAGAAGAGCAAGCTAAGTGGACTGTGAAGACCTGTAAAGATGAATCCTGTCGTGTCACTGGGCTACAACCAGATACAAAATATGAAGTGAGAGTGAGGTGTGACTGTGGTGCAGCTGGTAAAAGCAGAGAAAGTGAGACAGTCACTATTTCACCACAGCAAGGGCCCATGCGTCTTGCTAAAAGAATTAAAAAGGAGAGTCAATGCCTAAGTCATGGAACACCTTCCATTTACAAGGTTCCACTAAAAGAGGTAAATACAGGTTTGAAAGGCTGCAAGAAGTACATTTTTAGCAAAGAAAACAGAAGAGACAATCGGACAATCATGGTTGTTGGGGCTACAGGCTCGGGAAAATCTACTCTGATCAATGGGATGATCAACTACATCCTGGGAGTGAAGTGGGAGGATGAGTTCCGGTTCAAATTGATCGATGAAGGAGAGTCAAAATCCCAGGCAGAGAGCCAAACATCACATGTCACTGCCTATGAAATCAATTACCAAGATGGTTTCCAGATAAGCTACTCTCTTACCATCATTGACACACCAGGTTTTGGAGACACTCAAGGGATAGAAAGAGACAGAGAGATCACTGAGCAGATTCGGACATTCTTTACCTCTGACCAGGGCATCAGTGAAATTGATGCAGTGTGCTTTGTAGCTCAGGCTTCTCTGGCTCGATTAACACATGCACAGAAATATGTGTTTGATGCTGTTCTTTCCATTTTTGGTAAAGACATAGCAGAGAACATTCAGATGCTGGTGACATTTGCAGATGGACAGCCTCCCCCTGTTCTTGAGTCGATTAATGTTTCTGGGGTGCCATGCCTGAAAAAAAAAAATCTTCCTATTCACTTCAAGTTCAACAATTCTGCACTGTTTGCAGACAGTTCTGACAGTAATAAGAGAAGTGATGATGAGGAAGATGAAGACTGTGATGAGAATTTTGACAAAATGTTCTGGAGAATGGGCATAAGCAGCATGAATCACTTCTTTATGGGCTTAACAGAGATGGAAACCAAGAGCTTGATACTGACAAAAGAAGTGCTCAAAGAACGCAAACAACTTGAAACAGCAATTTCAGGTTTGCAGCCACAGGTCCGAGTTGGTTTAGCAAAACTTGAGGAAAAAAAAGCTACTCTACAAATCATTCAGACACATGAAGCTGAGATCAGTACAAATGAAAATTTTGAATTTGAAGTTGAGGTGACAGAGCCAGTTCAGGTTTCCATTGCTGGTTCAGGAAACTACATAACCAACTGTCAAAGTTGTCATGTGACCTGCCACTACCCCTGTGGCATTCCAAATGATGCTGATAAACATGGCTGCAGTGCAATGACTTATGGCCAGTGCAGAGTCTGTCCAGGGAAATGTCACTGGAGTGTGCACTTCAACCAGAAATACAAATGGGACTATCAGCAAGTGAGAAAGAAAATTACATCTGCAGAGTTGAAGGCAAAGTACGAAAAAGCATATGGTGCCAAAATGTCTGCTCTTCAAATAATTGCAAAACAAGAGGAGGAGATTTTAATGCTTCAGGATACAGTGCTGAATCTCATGGAGACCTCCTCGAAATGTTTAGCACGGCTGCAAGAAATTGCATTGAAACCAAACCCACTCTCAACACCAGAATACATTGACTTGCTCATTGAAGGTGAAAAGTCAGAAGCCCAACTGGGGTATCTGGAGCGTATTAAATCACTGGAAGCTATGAAAGAACAAGCATTAATTATTGCAAAAGTCTCCAAGAATCAAGATCTGCTGCCACAAGAACTCAGGGCCTACAATGAGCAAGTCAAAAGGAAGGAATCAGAAACTTAATTTAAGAGCTGGATTACAGGATCAACATAAAATCAAGGTCAAACTTTAAAATCATCAAGTAAAAAAGTAAATCCCATGAGATAGAACAAAATAACTATGAGGCTTAGAAGCAAGTATTCAAAGAATCAAGTATTCAAGTTTATTTTGTGTTCATTTTATCTAGAAATATAAATACACATATAATTATGTTCCAGGGCAAAATGCTACAGTTCACATTTCTGGTCAGTATTTAATGGAGAAATGAACATAAATCTGCACTCCAGAAATTTAAGTGTTGGTAAAAGGGATCATCACAAGGACAGATTTAAATGTAAAAATCATGAAAACCAAGTAAATTGGGTGTGTAATCAAACCATAAGTATACAGCACGACATTCAAAACTACAAACTCATGTTTATTCTGTATTGATTTCATCAGGAAATATGAATACAAATGTAATCATGAGCCAGGGTAAAATAGCATAGTTCACAACTCTGTAAATCAAACTCTGTAAATACTTTACTTGGATACAGTTATTAAACTACTTAAGTGTACCACACCACTACTTATAGTGCTGTAACATGAGATCCTTACTTTTCCTGTCATTCCCAGTCAAATTACATCTGTACTTATACAGTATGTATAAACAGTTTTGGCTTTTCTTACTGAAAGGATAATACTAAATTAGAAACTTACATGCAGTTAAATAAGGTTTTCTTTGTCCAGGTCAACATTTGATTAAAATCTCTTTTTACTCACTTTGATAGGTTTGTCTTATAAATTCTCCTTTAATTTTTTGTACTTTGAAAATATACTTACTAATTGGACAACTAGTATGAAATTGATATTCTGTGTTTAAGTGCTGTAATTCTGCATCTAGTTTGGGTTGTTGGAGAGAGCATTGACACAGGTCCATTAAAATCTGTGTAAACGGAGCAGCAGTTAGACCACCAAGCAGCTTTCAGAACTAGGGAGGTGTAGTTACCATACTTTGCTATAACCATTATTTATATATTTTACTATTTTCTGTATTTTACTGTGATATATTCTCAAATAAAAATGTGTGTGAATGTTCATTGTAACAATTTGTGAGAATTTTCTCATATATATCAGATTGAACAAAATTAGGATGACATGGAACATATGAAATGTGTAGAGGAAGCAGAGTTTTTACATTGAACATGAAACTAGTGTGTTGCATGATTAAAATACAGATAAAATAATTTTCTGATAATTATGTTTTATGTCACTGGGTTCTGAGTGCTTATTTTAGCTCTAGTTGGTGATTGCCAAATGACCATAATGTGATTTTGTGTGTTTAAAAATGTAAAAATCTGAGGTTCCCCTGTAAGACTCTAGTGATGATGATGGTGGGGCAGCTGAATTGTTGACTGTCTTCTGATGCAGACTGAACACTCACCTCTTCAGACTGCACCTGAATCACGTTAGGGGGTCTGTCCTCTGTGGTTTTAAGTCTTTGGTATGATTTATTGGATATACTAGTGGTGTTTATGAGTGGTATTTTAACATAGATTGGCATAACTAGCTTGGTTGGCTAACATGGTTATCTAAGATCTGGAACATTACTCATATAATCATGTGGATGCACTTATGTTCTCATACATCATAAGAGAATCTGTTAAATTAATGAAATGTAGTGCAATGTGTTGCCCTGACTGATACATACATGATACAGACAATGACTGTTCCTGAGTATGTAATCTTTTAAGCAACATAATAAAATTGTTGGATTAATGCTTTAGACATTGTGTGGTCTGGAATTATTACCTGTTTGCTATGCCCTCCTTTTGCCTTTAATGTTAAATGGGTCTGATTTGTTTTTCATATTTGTGGGTATTCTGAAAAAATCTCCAGGTACAAATGATCCACATCAAGGAAAAATTTTGATTGCAGGTATTGAATCATTGTGTGTACCTCCACTGAAATATGAAATGCTGGAGAACCAAAGCTGTTTAGTGACACTAATTTGGTACATAGTAAGTCATATACTGCAATTATTCATTGCATGCAGTGTAACTGTTCATATCTCTAAATTATTAAATCAACTACATACAGTAAAACAGAACATGCTTCCTTTTATTAAAGTTTTGTGAAGTAGAGGATGTATAATTTTGGTTGTTTTAACCTCTGTGCCTACACTGGAATAACATTTGTACCAATAAACCAGTCATTACAGGTGGATGCCTGTTGGAAAAAGCAGATAAAATTATTGACAAAAAATTATTTCATCACCACGGTGATTTATGGCACACCCACCATAACACCATCTCACTCATTATGGTGTGACTGCAGAGTAGCATTGTTCAATAAAGAAACAGTGTGGGAGGCAGTGTGAATTAAAATATTACAGTTGCATGTAACCACTACCTACACTCTCTTGTACATACATCATTGCTACAACTGGGACACTAATAGGGCCCTGAGTCTCACAAGCAGCAAAAATCTTCATTCAACATGTAAATGCTCAGTTGTATATCAACTCTCATCAAGTGCATTGCCTGTTTAGTCAATTATTTTACAGGTGAAGTACCATAGAGCATGTTGTAATATTGTGATAACTCAGTTCAGTTCAGTGCAAGTATAATGTGATTAAGAAACATTACCTAAGTAACAACAGCGTAATATAACACTAAATTGGTTAATAATGATTGGTTAGTGATGATACTTTCATGGTTTCACCCCAGTTGGGAGGAATTAAGGGCTTCAGCCAATCACTGTTTTTTGCTGTGGAGAGATACTCCGTTTAATTGGTCCAAGACGTCAGTGACTCATTTTATCTCTACCCATAACAAGGTTAATTAAGACTTTATCCTATCCTTTAATAAAAACCTTATCCTATCATTACTAGCTAACGGAAATTTTAATTTGAAAAGGAGCAGGATTCATTCTCATTCTCACTCATGTTGATAAGAACAGCTAACAATTAGTCTTTCCAAGTTTTGTAGATACTGTTTTTTTTTTTTTTATACAGGCCTACTGTACTGTAACGAAACTACATTCTAAGACACAAAATTGTGATTTAGACAAAGCCTCTTTCTAATGTAATAAAATATGTTCCATAGTCAAACATATTAATGAAACTCAAAAATTATGTCAAAAAGCACACAGTAGGGGTTTGAGAGGAAGCCATTACACCTGCAACAGGTTCACATCTCTTATAATTTTGGCATTTAGGAGATGGTCCTGCCTGTTTCTGCATACTGTAAAGGTGGGTAAAACTGGCTCTGGTTTTGGGGGAGGTATTAACCTCCTGGTGCCTAGCCATGCTCCTCCACAGCAGGGAATTGTGGGAGATATAACAAAATCGCTGCCAACCCCATAGTGAGCAGTCTGGACAGGAGGTTCCTCTGGCCACCAGCTAGATATAGAGGTGGTACAGTGATATTTCTCTGACAGAATGAAGGAACAACTGAAAGTTTTTGTAGACTTTGAACAGGAAAATGAAGACAATGGGAATACCACCTTCGAAGCAGCCTCTTTCCATAATCAGAACTATGAGGGGGGCCTTTATGAGGAAAGATCCAATAAGAATTACCATCAAAGCCCAAGAAACCAATTACAAATAGCAAGCATGACAGTGTGACAGTAGAGTTTGGTCATCCTAAATATGGATCAAAGGAAGTGACCTGCTACTTAATCGAATACCATGAAAGAGGTACAGACACATGGCAGGCTGTGAGTACACCCACTGCTGACCCAGTTTATACAGTATCAGGCCTTCTTCCTCACACAGAGTACCGGTTCAGGTGCAGAGCAGTGTGTCCAGTGGGAGTCAGTCCAGTCAGTGAAGAAAGCTCCAGTGTTAAAACTCTGCCAACAAATCCTCCCAGTGCACCATCACAGGTTGAATGTAACCCCACTGAATTTACAATTACTTGGCAAAAACCTACTGAAATTGGAAATGGAGTCAGCATCAATCACTACAGTGTTGAATACAGAAACATCTCTGGAAACCAAGAAATGCCAGTTAAGTGGACAGGGAAGACTTCTAAAGATGAATCCTATCATATTACTGGGATACAGCCAGACTCAACATATACTGTGAGAGTGAGTTGTGACTGTGGTGCAGCTGGTAAAAGAGAAAGTGAGACAGTCACTATTTCACCACAGCAAGGCCCCATGTGTCTTGCTGAAAGTTAATTTAAAGGGATGATCAACTACATCCTGAGAGTGTAGGAGGAGGAAGAGTTCTGGTTCAAACTGATTGATGAAGGAGAGTCAAAATCCCAGACAGAGAGCCAAACATCACATGTCACTGCCTATGAGATCAATTACCAAGATGGTTTCCAGATAAGCTACTCTCTTACCATCATTGACACGCCAGGTTTTGGAGACACTCGAGGGATAGACAGAGACAGACAGATCTCTGAGCAGATTCGGACATTCTTTACCTCTGACCAGGGCATCAGTGAAGTTGATGCAGTGTGCTTTGTGGCTCAGGCTTCTCTGGCTCGATTAACACATGCACAGAAATATGTGTTTGATGCTGTTCTTTCCATTTTTGGTAAAGACATAGCAGAGAACATTCAGATGCTGGTGACATGTGCAGATGGACAGCGCCCCCGTTTCTGAGGCAGTCAGTGTTTCTGGGGTGCCTTGCCTGAATAAAGGTGATCTTCCTGTTCACCAATTCTGCACTATTTGCAGAGAATCTAATTTCTGACCGTAATAAGAAAAACTATGAAAAGGAAGATGAAGACTGTGATGAGAACTTCGACAAAAAGTTGTGGGACATGGGTGTGAAAAGCCTGAGGCATTTCTTTGTGGGCTTAACAAAGCTGGAGACCAAGAGCTTGAAACTGACAAAAGAAGTGCTCAAAGAGCGTAAACAACTCAAAACAGCAGTTGTAGGTTTGCAGCCACAGGTCAGAGCTGGTCTGTCAAAACTTGAGGAAATAGAAGTAAAATTGTCTTCCTTCTCCTCATAGCCATCAAATACATCATGTAAAATTATAACCAATTTTTATTTCTGAAAGGGTCATACTCATAAAATGACATGCAGTTAAATGTGTCCTACTATGTGCAGACCAACATTTGACTGAAAACTCCTTTTGTCACATGCCATGCGACTCTCCTGGGTTGGTCAGAATAGGCGGACACAGGGAATTGCGGTTGCAATGACTTAAGTCACACACAAACCAAACGTAGAAAATAACAGTGTTCCCAAATAAAAGCCAGTGACACTCAACTGAATAACTAACACAAAAAAAACAGCTCAGACACTTTTCAGCTCCCTCTCCCCTCCCCCTCCCCCTCTCCCTCTCTCTGTAAAATTCAAATTCAAATGTGCTTTATTGGCATGACAAGGTACTCTTGTGTTGTTAAAGCATAATACAAAATACAAAAAACACTGAACAAAGACAATAACAACATTCCCATCCCTAACATGAACACATTTACCCATATTAAACAGATGTATTGATAGATTGATGGGAAAAAAAGAAAATAATAATAATAATAATAAAGGACTGCAGGGCTTCGTAAGATTGTGGCAGGCAGAAACATATTGGGCTGCTAACCCAATTGAGGTGGTCTCTTCTCCAAGGAGTATTTTTAATTTATCAACTTGTGTTAGATTTTGGAAATCGCCAATGAGAATAATACATTTTAGTGCTTTGTGTTGGTAGCCGTGTGGGTTGCCCTGATTTAAATGAACCCAGAACTTTCGTGCTCTTTTCTCAATGAGCAGCTGGAGTGGGAAGCAGCCTACTTCAGCTCTACATGCATTATTGGGAGCATTTCTGTGGGTATGAAGTATTGCTTTACAGAATTCTAGATGTAATTTTTCTATTGGGTTTTCATCCCATGGATTGCTATTATTTAGTAATTTTGGGCTCCATACTTCCTCCCATAGAGAAGGATGGGCTGAATGATGGAGTCAAATATTTTTAGCCAAATTTTAATTGGGGGCTTGAATTTGGAAATTGTTTTTTTGAATGCATAGAATGTTTTGCATGCTTTGTACCTTCATGCATTCACTGCCATGTTAAATGACCCTGAAGCACTAGTCACTAGACCCAGGTAGTCGTAACTGGTGGTGTGCTCCAGGGTGTTGCCTTCTAAGGTGAAGTGGTACCTGTTTCCCTGAGATCTGGCGTTTTCTGAAAGACCATAATTTTGGTCTTGTGCAGATTTACTATCAGTGCCCATGTCTGGCAGAAATGCTCTAGGTATGACAGGTTCTGCTGTAACCCTGTTCTGTGGGTGACAGCAGGACTAAGGCATCCGCATAGAGTAAGAATTTGATTTCTTTATCATGTAGAGCAAGTCCAGGGGCATCAGATTGGTCCAACTGTGTAGCCAATTCATTGATGTAAATGTTGGAATGTAAGTGTTGGACTCAGAGTGCAGCCCTGTCTCACTCCACGCCCCTGAGTGAAGAATTCAGTTCTTTTGTATACATCTCTTTCTCCGTAGACATCAGTTTTATGATGTCATTGATTTTACCCCCTACATCACCAAGAGTTTAAAGAATAGTCCTTCGTGCCAAATCGAATCAAATGCTTTCTTGAAATCGACAAAGCATGCAAATATTTTTCCTTTGCTTTTTTGGTGGAAGTGTTTGTTTATGAGTGTGTGTAGGGTGTAAATATGGTCAGAGGTGCGATGATTTGGTAAAAATCCAATCTGACTGTTATTCAAGACATTGTGTTTGGTAAGGAAGGCCAGTATCCGGGCATTAATTATACTGCAAAATACCTTCTTCAGGTTACTGCTCACACAGATGCCTCAATAATTGTTTTGAATTTGTCTCCACTTTTAAATATGGGGGTGATTATACCTTGGTTCCAGATCTCAGGGAAACACCCAGCATTCAGGACTAGATTAAATAGTTTTCGTAGAGCCTCATGTAGGTTAGGGCTGCTGTGTTTTGGCATCTCTGTGCTGATACCATCAGGTCCACAAGCTTTCCTGGTCTTCAGGGCCTGCAGTTTGTTTTTTGATGCCTGCAGAGTAATTATGCTGTCCAGAGGATTTTGGTTATCCTTGATAGTTATTTCTGTCTTTTTGTTTTTTGTTTATGGAAGTCTGATCACAGTTGAATGATTTTGTTTCAATTTTTTGATAAAGATTTTCAAAGTGATTTTTCCAATTATTGCCATTTTGTAAGGTCTGGTGTTTGATTTTAATTTTTTCCATAGATTCCAGAAAGTGTCCTGGTTGATTGCTCTTTCGATTTCTTCAAGTTCTTTAGACATATAATTCTTCTTTTTCTTCTTTAGGAGCTGTTTGTACTGTTGTAGGGCGTGGTGGCATCTAACATGTCCTTCAGTGTTATTGGGCTCTCTGTGTTTTTGATTGGACAGCTGTCTCAGCTGTTTTCTAGCTGTAATGCATTCCATATCAAACCATTTTTCTTTTGGCTTATCTTTATGGTTTGATCTTATTTTCAAATGTTTTTTTTGTTTTATGCTAATTTAACAAATATGTTGTTTAAATGTTCTGCTGCCATGTTTAAGCCCGTGTTGTTGCATGGGTGCTGTGTATGTTGGAAGGCATTTAACATGCTCTCTATTTCAGCACTGCTCAGCGCTGGCCTCATTACACTTGTATGTGGCTTCCAGGTTGAAAAGCTTGGCTACAATATGTTGAGCTTTCAGGGCTCATGCTGGTTTATTTAAGGTATAAAGTTATCTGGTTGTGGTCTGACAGAGGAGTTTGTGGCATGACAAAGAATGTACTAAAACAATCTAGGTCCATATCTGTAATTGCATAATCTACTACACTGCTACCCAAAACTGAGCTGTATGTGTATCTACCCAGAGAGTCCCCCTGGTCCTGCATCTGCTTGCCATTTTTAACAATGTAGCTCTGTCTTTGTGTAATTGTAAAGACCCAGGCCTCCAGATTGCAGCCTCTTTGGGCTGCAGTATCTGCTCCCTTGCCATTTTTTTATTCACCACACTGTCATAGCTCTGTGTAATTGATTTAAATGTAAGAAATCGTATCACGAACAGATATTTGATTTTTTTGATATAAATAATATATGTCTACATTTTGTGTTCAATAATTATTTTTTATCTGAATCCAGATGTGAGTCTTACCTCTGTTTTGTTGTATGGGTTTTTCTGGAGAGATATATGTAAGGGTTCCAAGGCAGAGGGCCCTCTTTGTACCAAATGATAATCCCCCTGAATTTCTGCCACATTTGAGGGTGCAGTCGGGGGATGTGTTTACGATCCTGGGTAGAGGGCACTATCAGCTCCCTATAGCCATTTGGAGAGGGAATTAGTTCATCTGTATGACACTATGTTACATTACATCCATTTGATTACAGGATTGTGATGTCAGTTTTTACTGTGGGGATGCTTGAGTTGACGCTTTTATCCAAAGCGACTTACAGTTGATTAGACTAACCAAGGGTTGTAATCCCTTGGTTAGTCTAATGTGTCTAATAGTCAATGTGGTAATCCCTTGGTTAGTCTGCTCTGTCTTCTCAATGGATTTCAAAACTCTCTCTCTCGTTTACAGTGAATGTTAGTCTAATAGTCAATGTGGCTCCCAGGCCAATCCCAAGATTTCATCTTTCACCATAGGTCCCGCTCCGAGATGCAGCGCAACAGCAAGCAAAACGTTTGGGTTGGAAAAACTTTTGGATTCGCAAACAGAACTTTTGGATTTGCAACCAAAACTCTGGGATTCGCAAACAAAAGTTGCATTAATCACAAACTTTGTTTACTTCTTTAACATTTTTTGATTGCAGTGTCGATAGTTTTGCTCTCAAATCTATTTTTGATTGCATAATAAAGACACAAAAGTGACTTGATATGATTGGTGCAGAATAAGAAAATAAGAAAATCAAAACAGGTTTCAGTTGATTTTTACTCATGAAAGTCAATGGACTTCAGAGGTATTGTATTGTTTCCAATTAAATTTAGACGAATGGATAGCAGGTAACCCTGTTGGGGAAGTAAGATTTTAATAAAGAATAACAGTTCCCTAAAATCAGCTGGTACTAGCAGTTAATGCCCTCATTTAACATCCAGCACTCTGTATACTGCACACAACTGATGCTAACTATCAAAAAAATCTCACTTCAACAACACTTAAATTCAGTTAAAATAGACAGAATTTAGTACATTCTATTAAACAATTAATTAAATCACCAAGTTCAAGATAGGGATGAGCAGTCTGGTGGATCAGTCTTAGTCAGAAATGTACACTTACAAAAGAAATACAATGTACTTAAATAAGTTTATACGTCACAATATCACTGGCACTCCATCATAAAATTAACTATGCAAGGACCAGGCAGGAGGGGAGAGACCCTTCTTAAGATGGGCCTGGAACAGGCCTCATTGCTTAGTCCTATTGTTTAGTCTTCCTGCTTCATCGCTTGCTCAGTCTATCTACCAACACTGCTGGAACTATTGCACATTTGGGATTTACTTTGCTCTTTGGTTTGGCTGCAGTTGGGTATAACTGCTGGAATAACTCCTTTGTTATTCCTCCAGGTAAACAAGCATCGGCTGTTTACCTTGTTCTTCATTTCATTTGTCTGTTATCCGGGAATTTCTTGTTTGTTCTTGTGTTAGAGTTGTAATTGTCAGATAAACATTTTAAACCATTTCATTTGCAAGTGTATATATATTTCTGATAAAAGTTGATCCATCAGACTGCTTATTCCTGTACACAAACTTGAATAGTTAATATTTTTAATATTAATTATTTAATTAAATCAATTTTAACCTACCTGTTGGTTAGGTGAGGCATGAGACAATTTTAGTAGTTCGTGTCAGTTGTTTCCTGTATTCAGAGTATATGTTCGGTATCCAAACGAAGGCTTTAACTATTAAAATGCCCTGGATTCAGGGAATCATTATTTTTTTCAATTAAATTCAGTCAATTCAATTCAAACTCACTTCCCTGACAGTGTGTATGGGAAAGAGACAGAGATTGTGAAAGTGAGTGAGACTGTAATCCAGTCAGCACAAGGACACTGAGGTGTTATTTCCAAACAGGTAAAACCCAGCACAGAGGGGTGTGTGTTCAGTGAAGCTGGTGTGGAATCTGTACAGGAGGGTCAGTGTGTCAGAGTCAGAGACGCTGTAGAAGGACAGAGTGCCGGCCGGACGGTCCACACACACTCCTACTCTGTATACAAACACTCCCTTATCTAACTGGGACTCTCCTGCTCTGCAGTAGGGGGAGGGACGGGCAGGTATGGCGGTTTCCTTCTTTTTGTGCCAGATGGAGTATTTGCCTTCAAAGTACCACAGATTCCAGGAGTTTTATTACTTCCAAATTGACACTCATCACCTCTTCCTCTCCTGCTAATTACTTTATATGTCACTGCAATTCCAACATCTCCCCCTCAGGCACACTCCACTCAGCCTCCCAGTAGCAGTGTTCAGACAGACTCTCCCTGCACATGACCTGGAACCAGTAGTCAAATCTGTCTGGATGATCAGGATATGACAGGCAGCTCTCCAGTGTCACCCTCCTGTTCCCCTCAGACAGAGACAGGTTTCTGTGTGCTGTGTTTGGATCCAGTGTGAGCTGACAGCCATCTGCAGACCAGAGAAATTAATGAGATTAATTGAGATTATAATGTTATATATTATGATAAATATTTATATTATAATAAATACTCATTTTCATCTCAGTATGTGTATGACTGGGCATGTGTGAGACAAAGCAGAAACATGGTGTTTTTTATGTGCATGTGTGTTTATGTGTGAGAGCTTTTGTTTGCATGCCTTCATACTTGGGTGTGTATTTCCAAATATGATCTGCACACAAGCACTTAAACTGAACTCGAGGACCACACAAAACACATTAACATACAGCCTATGCTCTGTGTGTGTCTGTCTGAGGACCACTGTGTAGCTTCACCTATTTTACTGTATGTGAAAGAGAAACACTGTATATGTAAAATAGTGAAGAAAAGAGGGAGCTAAGAAATGTGAGAGTAAGAGACTCACATTTCCTGGGTCCTGGTTTGTTCCTGCTCTCTCCTCCATGGTCCACACTGTAGGAACAGCAGAATAGACGGTGACCGAGTGACACACAGTGTGGAAACTTTCTTACTTACAGCAGTGTGTCTATGAGGTGCAGTGTGGAAACTCTCTGTACTTACAGCAGTGTGTCTATGAGTTGCAGTGTGGAAACTCTTTGTACTTACAGCAGTGTGTCTGTGAGGTGCAGTGTGGAAACTCTCTGTACTTACAGCAGTGTGTCTATGAGTTGCAGTGTGGAAACTCTTTGTACTTACAGCAGTGTGTCTATGAGGTGCAGTGTGAAAACTCTCTGTTCTTACAGCAGTTTGTCATGAGGTGCAGTGTGTCTTACAGCAGTGTGTGAGGTGCAGTGTGGAAACTCTCTGTACTTACAGCAGTGTGTCTATGAGGTGCAGTGTGGAACTCTCTGTACTTACAGCAGTTTGTCTATGAGGTGCAGTGTGGAAACTCTCTGTACTTACAGCAGTGTGTCTATGAGGTGCAGTGTGGAAACTCTCTGTACTTACAGCAGTGTGTCTATGAGGTGCAGTGTGGAAACTCTCTGTACTTACAGCAGTGTGTCTATGAGGTGCAGTGTGGAAACTCTCTGTTCTTACAGCAGTGTGTCTATGAGGTGCAGTGTGGAAACTCTCTGTACTTACAGCAGTGTGTCTCTGAGGTGCAGTGTGGAAACTCTCTGTTCTTACAGCAGTGTGTCTATGAGGTGCAGTGTAGAAACTCTCTGTACTTACAGCAGTGTAAGTGTGTCCAGTTTAGCAGCAGAGAGCGCTCTCACTCCTGAGTCTCCTGGGTGATTGTAGCTCAGATCCAGCTCTCTCAGGTGTGAGGGGTTTGAACGCAGAGCTGAAGCCAGAGAATCACAGCCTCTCTCTGTGACTCGACAGCCTGACAGCCTGCAGGGAGAAGGAGATCAGCTCAGGACAAACAAGCCTTACAGAACCTAAATATAAAACATTGTGGCTGTGGAATTAAGAAACTATCATCATCCAGCACACACATTGAGGCCAATTTTGTGTCCCTCTGTTGAAATTGTTATCTCTTTAAATGAATGGGAAGACCCATGAAGATGTCATCTACGTCAGCACCTGAAAAGGGGGTGCATCACACTGACAAAGTAACCCTGAATGAAACTATTTTTCCTTACTGAATTATGTCCTAAGTTCACAATCTCAATTTAGAGTGTAAAGTTGTAGGCATTAAAGCAAAGTAAAAATGCATCCATTTTGTCGGACGTGTCTTTCAAAATCCCTTTAACACTCTCCTTATGCAGTACTTAATATGTTTGAATTTTAGTTACTTTCTCTTTCTTTCTTATTTCTATCCATGCAAAATCTATCATTTTCATAGTCCAGATTTTTTGTCTCTTAGCATGTATGTTTAGCGTTGCAGAAACAAAGGAAGCAGTCAGATTTCATCTACGCCTGGTCTGCCATGTGACTTGTGCCAATGATCAGTCATCACAGCACAACCATAAGTTTGTTATTACTTAAATATCTGTATCCAAAGGATAATCCATGAAAGAAAAAAAAACACTTATTCCTGACATGGTCCTTAGTGGAAAATTTGTGTCTGTGTGTTAACTACAGCACAGTATTCAAGATGATGGACACTGTGGTGCCACCTGATATCAGATATATGAGACTCACCCCAGTCTCTGCAGTTTACAGTGCGGGTCCTCCAGTCCAGCAGAGAGCGCTCTCACTCCTGAATCCTGCAGCTCATTGTCTCTGAGCTCCAGATCTATCAGCTCTGAGTGGGGGGAATGCAGGACTGAGGCCAGATCATCACAACAGCCCTCTGAAAGATTACACCAACCCAGCCTGTGGAGAGAACATACACACACTTTAATTGTACACCAACCCAGCCTGTAGAGAATATACATAGTATAAGTAAACACCAACCCAGCCTGTAAAGAGAATACACACTATAAATATACACCAACCCAGTCTGAGGAGAGAATAACACAGGTCTACTAAACAGCTTTAAAAGTTTAAACAGTTTAAAAACACAACCATCATAACTGCCATCAATAATGCTTCTAACTGTATTATTGATGGCAGTTATGATGGGTATGTGTTTAAACCAAACAAACTGTGATCCTGTCTCCAGCTGCTGCCACACCTGAGTCACCATCACACACAAATACAGTATAAATATACACCAGCCTTGCCGCTGAGAGAACACACACACCTTTTTCAGCAAGGACCCTGTAGGAAATTGGTGTTTTTAAATATTCCAGATGTCATCCTCGGGTACAGACACTTAAAGTACGAACATGAGAGGCTGTAATGCATTGAGGCTACCAGTCTGTGGCTCATGACAGTGACCAGTACAGGCCTTATAGTCATACAGTGGCCCTTATAGTCTTACAGTAGACCTTATTGTCAGAACTCAGAGGGACCCAAGCACAGACGTAGATATGTAATAAACAGGACTTTATTAAGCAGCCAAAAGCACAGTCCACAAATTCAAAATCAAAGTCGTTAATCAGGCAGAGGTCAAAACCAGAGAGACTCTGCAAAAGTACAAAAACACAATCCAGGGTGGTAGTCAAAAACAGGCAAAGAGTTCGTAAATAGGCAGGCTCACCAAAGGTACAAAATCACAAGGCGAAGAATCAAAACCAAAAAACAGACAGGCTAATAACAGGCAGGCAGATCAGGAACAGAAAGGCTCGTATTACAACAGGTACTAAACACACTGAGACAAACTCACAAAGAACAAAAGACAAGGCAGGGTATAAATACACAAACTAACAAGCAATGAGACACAGGTGTAACAGCTTGGTGAAACACAAGATAATCAATAGAGTAGGGAACAAGGTGGGCGGGGAAAACAGAATGACAAAAGCACATGGACAGGGAATGAAAAGCAAAACACGGAAACAATTGAACAAACCCGACAGAAACAGAAACAATAATCCTGATCACCCCGCATTACTGATACTTATACAGTAGCCCTTACAGTCATATAGTAGCCTTTACAGTACTACAGTAGCCCTTACAGTCATACACTAAACTATAAAACTAGTGCAACCTCTCTATTTGAACACATCCAACTCTAAAGTACCCCCATATCTATGGTGCTGCACAGTCGCAGTAGGGTGATGGTTTTAGGCTGCTTCTCCCGCTCACAGGCTCAATACCATCCACTAATTTAGTCAATCTTGTAACTCATACCATGTCCAAGAAAAATTATATCATTAACAGCAGAGAATGACATAGAGATGCTTTCAAATTCAAGTGGTAGCATTTTGGCCCTAAATAAAATTCCAAGGGAAACATCTTAACTTATTCTTATAGGTTCTTATAGCAGCTTTACTGTACACAAGTATTATACCGAAAGTAACTTACTTATTTGACATGAATTTTTCATTCATAAAACTATTGTTCATTGAAAATTAACACTTTTTTCTACACAAATCCATTTGAATAATTTGTTTATCCCACACAGCACATTAGCTCTTCTTTAGCAAGGGTGCCAGTAATTCTGGAGGTGACTAAATTACTGGCTGTATTTTTCCTTCTTAACTGCTGGACCATCATGACCATTTAAAAAGATAATTACATTTTGTATTTCATTTGCTGTATTCGTCTAAGCAACCTTTGCTTAGAGCTGTGATGTGTGTGTAGTCTGAATGCAATCTAGATACTTTTATCTACTGTTGCTCTAACAGTAAAGTGGATTAGCTAACCTGAACCAGTTAGAAGACAAGGTAAACCTCAAATCAGTGCTGGTTTATGACATTCTAAGGTAGGTATTCAGTGACCTTATATTAGATCTCAGTGATGGAAATTAAACTAATGATACCTTTATAACTTCCAAAAAAATGGGTGAAAACAAAATGGAAAAATGTGATTGCCTCAAAAAGGAGAGAAATTTGAGTATAAAAATAAGAATGCAAATTTTGGGGAGAAAACAGAAGTCTAATTTTAAAACAAAACCTACACTGCTTGTCAGTGTTAATGGAACATTTATACACAGTAATGTCATACACAATGTAAACATTTTTTACACACATAAAATCTTTGGGAAAATCAGTTTATGCCAAATTTCCCTGGGAAGTTTCCATGAATATATTTTTAATATGTAAAAGCTGAAACCAATGAGATTACACAACATGGCTGTGAGATTATTTTTTTTCTCACTCTCAACATGCCCAATTTTCAAATGCATTAACTGAGGTAGCAAGATTTTCCTTGACGTTTCTGTTACAATCAGGGCAGTAATTATGTAACTGTTACAAGTTGCAACATATCTCAGCAATAGAGTTTATAAGTGCAACTTCTGGAGTCTCACCCCTGCCCAGCCACAGTCAAGGGCTGAAGAAGGAACTGTGGTGGGGATTTCTTCTCATGAAAGTGTTTCCAGTCATTATTTCCCTGGCTGCTGCAGCTGAAGGGAACAGTAACATTTCAGACTCAGAGACTCCATCAGCAGCTGCTAGCTTCCCCACATAACTGCTCACAGTCTTTACTACAGCAAATACCTAACTGTGTATTACCAGCTTATGCAGCTTTCAAGGTAAACATCACTTATCAGCTGTGAAATGATTGGTGGCAGTATGAAGTGCTGTGATTGGACAGGGGGAATGAATATTCTGATTGGACATTCAGCATTCAGGCAGCATCTGTGACCAGACAATGTGCAGACTCCACAGGAACCTGTCATCCTGTTTGCTTTGCTGTGATAGAGAAGTAGGATCGATGGGGATTCGACTTACGTGGGAAATGAAAGAAGGCTGAGGGAGGAAAGAGACACTTATAGTTCAATAATCACAAATTGTATTTACTAAAGGTCACACAGTACACAGCACTACTTACCCCAGTCTCTGTAGTTTACAGTTTGGACTCTTCAGTCCAGCACAGAGCAGCTTCACTCTTAAATCTCCCAGGTTATTGTAGCTGAGGTCCAGACTCTGTAGTTTACAGTTTGGACCCTTCAGTCCAGCACAGAGCAGCTTCACTCCTGAATCTCCCAGGTTATTGTAGCTGAGGTCCAGCTCTCTCAGGGGTGAGTTTGATGACTGGAGAGCTGAGGCCACAATTTCACAGGACTCCATTGTGAGGTTAACACTATCAAGTCTGCAAGAGCCAATATATTGTCATTACATTATGAAATAACAAACATATAATATTTAAAATGTATAATGTGCTAAGTCTGACCCCCCAGTGGGATCAAGAGTGCAACGAGACCCACGGACTTCACCACCTTAACAAATTGGAAATTTGGCCCAATAGTTGGCCAGTCTGGACCTCCAGCCCACCATTTCCACAAAAACCTCCACAGCCAGTAATGACCATAGCAAACCTCTATAGGCAGTAATGACCACAGCAAACCTCTATAGTCAGTAATGACCGTAGAAAACCTCTATCATCAGGAATGACCATAGCAGACCTCCACAGCCACTAATGACCATAGCAAACCTCGACAGCCAGTAATGATCATAGCAAATGTCCATGTGCAGGATTGGCCATAGCAAACCTTCATAGCCAGTAATGACGACATCAAACCACTATGGTCAGCAATGGCCACAGCAAACCTCTGTAGCCAGTAATAATCATAGTAAACAACCTTAGTCAGTAATGGCCATAGCAAACCTCCAGTCCTGGAGGGCCGCAGTCGTAGCTGGTTTTTGGTGTGTTTTAGCACTTAATTGATTGAGTTAAATTGATTTAAAATCACTGGTTGGCTAAAGAGTCCACACACCTGGTTTCCAAGGCCTAAAATGACTGCCAATCAAAAGGAAAGAACAAAAACCCGCAAACACTGCAGCCCTCCAGGACTGGAGTTTTACACCCCTGCTCTATAGTCAGTAATAGCACAGCTGGGATTAAAACACTCAGTTGCAGGGCTCCCAGGTGAACCTCTTTACACTGTGATTGTCTCTAAATCTCTACATTCAGGGTAAATTATCTACAGCACTATACATTACAACTGCAATTTACAGACACTTTAAAATAAGAACAAGGAATTCAGAGAGTAATTAGCTACATAACAGTACTCACATGGCCTTCCTGCAGTTCCTCACTACTGGTACCAGTCTCTGCTGACCTGCTGCTGATGTGTTGTACGTCTTCAAGTCAAATTCATCCAGGACCTCCTCTGACATCAGTAACACAAAGGCCAGAGCTGAGCATTGGTGTGGTTCCAGCTCTTTATCAGAAAGTCTTCCTGATCTCAGAAAAGTCTGGATTTCATCCACTAGAGAGCTGTCATTCAGTTCATTCAGACAGTGGAACAGATTGATGGTCCTCTCTGCTGAAGACTCTTCACTGATCTTCTGCTTAATGTACTGGACTGTTTCCTTAATGGTCTGTAATCTGCTTCCTGTCTGTGTCAGTAGATCTCCTAAGAGACTCTGAGTGGAGTCCAGTGAGAGGCCCAGAAGGAATCGGAGGAAAAGGTCCAAGTGTCCATTCTTACTCTGTAAGGCCTGATCCACTGCACTCCTGTGTAACTCAGACAGCTTCATTCTGTCACCTTCAGGTCTTGATTCTTCCAGTTTGAGTGCATTTCTGTTCTCATTTACACATGAATGAAACACAAACAAGGCAGCCAGATACTCCTGAATGCTCAGATGGACAAAGCAGTACACTTTCTCCTGATGCAACCCAGACTCCTCTTTAAAGATTTCTGTGCACACCCCAGAGTACACTGAAGCTTCACTGACATCAATGCCACTCTCTCTCAGGCCCTCTTCATAGAATATCAGATTGCCCTTTTCCAGCTGTAGAAAAGCCAGCTTCCCCAGTTTCAGGATCATTTCTGTTTTTAATGCTGAGATCTTCTTTGTGTCAGTCTGATTGGTGGCATGAGTTTTCACTTTTGTCAGAATGAGCAGGAAGTGTGTGTATATTTCAGTCAGAGTTTCAGGGAGTTTTCCATTGACTACACAACTTAACATTCTCTCCAGCACTGTAGCAGAAATCTGACAGAAGACTGGAATGTGACACATGATGTAGAGACTCCTGGATGACTTTATGTGTGAGATAATCCTGCTGGCCCGGTTCTGATCTCTGATTCTCTTCCTGAAGTACTCCACCTTCTGTGGGTCATTGAACCCTCGTATCTCTGTCACCTGGTGGACACACTCAGGAGGGATCTGATTGGCTGCATCTGGTCGGGAGGTGATCCAGAGGAGAGCAGAGGGAAGCAGATTCCCCTTAATGAGGTTGGTCAGCAGCACGTCCACTGATGCTGACTGTGTTACATCACAGCAGAGCTCATTGTTCTGGAAATCCAGAGGAAGTCGACACTCATCCAGACCATCAAAGATGAACACAACTTTGTCTCTATCGCATTTAATATTTTTAATGTTTTTCAGTTGTGGAAAGTAGTGCTGAAGAAGTTGCATCAGACTGAATTCTCTCTCCTTCAAATTCAGATCTTGGAAAGAAAGAGTGAAGAGGAAATGAATGTCCTGGTTGGCTTTTCCTTCTGCCCAGTCAAGAATGAACTTCTGCACAGAGACAGTTTTCCCAATGCCAGCGTTGCCCTTTGTAAGCACAGTTCTGATGTGTTTCTCTTGTCCAGGTAAAGGTTTAAAGATGTCATTGCAGAGGATTGCAGTCTCCTGTGTGGTTTGTCTCTTGGATGCTGTCTCAATCTGTCTGACCTCATGTTCATTATTGACCCCCCCACCTCCCCCCTCTGTGATGTAGAGCTCTGTATAGATCTCATTGAGGAGGGTTGGGTGGTCCTGCTGTGCCAAACCTTCAAATATGCATTCAGACCTCTTCTTCAGATCAGTTTTCAGTTTCCATTGGGCTCCTCTGAATTCAGCTGATAAGAAGACATAACTGTTATGTTTACAATGACATTGTAAACTTTGCTATTGACACTCCTCTCACCCATCCCTGACATTCTGATTCCCTCTCTGTTAGAAAGGGGCAGAGTCAGTACACACTAAACACCAAACTAAATACGTACATGACTGCTCTATGTATTTACAGGAGCTTCAGTCAAATCATTTGTTGAAAGGTCTCAAATACATTGTACCTTTTCCTGAAGGTTTTAAAAGAGCCCACATAAACATAAACACAGTGGGCCATTTAACATGAAGGAGCAGCATGCTGCTATTTGTAAAAATGGGTGTGTTGTTGATTTTAATTATGATTAAGGAAATACTGTATAAATAAATCACCTTGCTCTCTGTTGCGTATGATTAAAAGAGCACATCCAATGAGAGCAGCAGCAGCCAGAGGGAGAAATACGGCTAAAGACGCCTTCCAGCGAGGAACAGGGAACATCTCAGCTGAAACACACAGTAGCATCACTCACTCATACATTATGTCATATTATTATAAATACAAGTTATAAGTGTATACTTATTTATACTTTATCGACAAACTGTTTTAAGTGAAATGTGTCTTATTCATTATTGAGCTGATTGCATAGCATGCTTCTCACCAGTGATGTTAAATGCTGTCTCCCTCTCTATTCTGGGCTCCTGCAGGTGAACTGTACAGGTGACTGTGTTGGTGTTTCTGTCCTGTATGATGATCCTTCGTCTCACAGTGTAGAGGTCCCCACTGTCTCTGTGTGTCTCTGTAGCTGCAGCAGGGAGACTGTGTCCCTCACTGTCCAACCAAAGCAAGCCAGGCTGAATATCCCAGCCTTTAGATTCACACAGCAGGCTGACCCACCCTGCTCTGTGTGGCACCTCCATAGAGATCACTGGCTCAGTTCCTGCAGGAGCACAAACTCAGAGGTTATCATTATCATTTACTGCCACTTGCTATCATTTAGCCAATTTGTCATGACAGAAGTATTTGTGAGAAATGTCAGAATGGTTTGGGGAGAGAGAGTACTGACCTCTTATTTGCACTTGAACAGAAGCATCATTCGACCACCTTGTAGACTGAATAAAACATTTATATCGTCCCTCATCAGAGGCTCGTAGTCCTGTCAGTCTGAGTGAAGCGTTTCCTCTCTTCAGCTCCTCTGGGGACAGTGCTGTCCTTCTTCTGTAAGATGGAATCTGATTCTCATTTCTAATCTGTCTCTCCTGGTAATTATGCACCACTGAGCCTGTAGAGGGAACTCTGGACCACTCCACACGCATGTCCTCAGCACTGATGCTGGGTTTGAGGTAACAGGGTAGAACAATGTCTTCACCAGCTATAGCAACAATGGGCTCAGAGGGAACAAGAACCTCAAATCTCTCTGCAGATAAACACAGAAAGACAGATTCCATTCTCTATAACAACACTGATACAACATTAGCTATATTACACATGAACTTGATATGTCAGAACTGCAGTCAGTAATAGTGCAGGTGTGGGTGTGTTAGCTGTCAGTACTGCAGTCAGTGATAGCGCAGGTGTCAGTGTTGTAGCTGTCAGTTCTGCAGTTGTGGCAGATCAGTGTGCGTGTGTTTTGTTTAGTTGTCCCCATTAACATATTTCGCCCCGTTTGGTGTTTTTGTTTAGGAGACCAGCCGTCTGCTCACTATTATTATTTAACTGATTCTTTCAGGTGAAATATTTTATCTGTTAGCCCAGGTGATTAGCACCAGCTAGGTTTACTGTCAGCCTTATTCGGGGTAGTAAATGAATGAAGGATAGAAGAGTCAGTTTTGATGTGATCTGGGAATATGGGAATAGTATACTATATTGCAATCAGAATATATGTGTACTTCTGGTTTATTGTAAAATAATCAATTGACAGTGACTTTAATGGAAAACCAACTGAGACCAACTTTTGGCTGATGTTTACTCATTGTTTCAGATTAACCCCTCTCTTATCTAAAATGAGATAAGTCCGTATTTCTTGGGTGGAAGAAAGTCAGTGGTAGTACAGGGGAAGATGTACCTTGACTGGAGACAGAGATCTGATGGAGAAGCAGGAGAATTAAACACAGACACTCTGATATGTTGCCCTTCATCTCTGAAAAAGACACCTCATATAAGTGAATGTATATATAGATAACATAAACTACCACCTCGTCTTCTCCCTCCGTTCAGTGTTCCAGTGTTGGATGGGGGAGATGAGGTGATAATTGAGGAAATAAGGATACATTTATCGAGTATTGGGACACACCCAGTATGAGGGGTGGGATTACAAAAATTACAAAATAAATTAAGAATAGATTGAATTGTGATCAAACCAAACATTGAATCAAATGAAATGCAAAAAAATTATAAAATAAAAAAGTTAATAATATAAAGAAGTGTTAAAATGCTATCAAATTAAATAAATCCCTCGGTGATCAAATAAAATTAATTGTAAATCATTTTATCATCATATCTGACTTACCAAACATTTATTTATGAACTAACAGTTTAATCAGTTATTTGCACTGTATCTCCAAACACCACACTTTAATTAGTTCACTGCTGCTTTCATGACGACATTCATCAATTTGATGCTGATTTCAACTCAACTTTTATCGGTTTAATGGCAGTTTCACAGTTTGACCATGGATGCGTTCCATTCCTTGATTACTTTATTTGATTTTACAAGCAAAAGTTTAAAACAAATGTCTATAAGTTTTCTGGTCACCGTGCATATCAATGGAATTCAGATTCCCAGGGTGATTGAACTGGTGGCACAAGCCAGTTCTGGTTTCTAATCTGCTGTTCTTTGCTGGAAATAAGATGATGACTGCTATGGGGTACACAGTATGGCACTGAATCCCAGACACATTTAGTGTGCGTATATTAACTCCCTCTGGGTCAGAACAAATCATGCTCTCACTGATTCTGTGCCAGTTGGGGAATCTACCCCATTGCCCACAGATTACCAGCCATCCAGTGCTGTATTGGATGTATTAGAACATTAGGATAACATATTAATCCCTGGGAGACTGGGGTTCAAGTCCCAGCTGCAGCCCTTCTACCCATGCCTCCTCTTCTCTGTAACCCTCTCAGCCTCCCTATTGTCTGAATAAAGAAAAAATACATAAGGAGGGCGGTTTGGCCACTCTCCTTTAAAAAAAAATTCTGGACTGTTTGGTAACGTCTTCATTCCCCCATATTTCTAACACAAATGTTGCATGCAAATTAATATGTTACTGTACTTGTCCTTAATAATAAATGTGCAAATCTGGCAGAGAGAAACTGTGACGGATGCATGAAGGGCAGAGGACACAAAGGACCATGACCTGTACTAGTAAAAACAGTGCAAACATATTTACAATGAATACAAAAATAAACAAAAGAAATTAAGAAATGCACAATGCACTTAGCTATGAATGCCAAGACACATCAACACTCGGTAAAATACGTCTGTGAAATAACAGATGTCTTGTCAGTTTGCTTATTTAGCTACAACTTCCACCTGTTGCCTATGACCTAACTTCCACCGATGCCTGTGGCCTCGTACCTATGACTGAATCACAGCCGTGCTGATATTCAGTACAACAGCATTCCCTCTCGCGTGATAATATACTGTGCGGTGAGGAATTCAACTGCAAAATACTAGTCTTCTCCCATTTTTTGAACTACTGTCCCCACTCACAAGGTGTATTAAACAACAATAAGTAATAATAAAATAAGATAATAGATACAAAACAAAAATGTGAAGAACATAAATCAATCAACTCTAATTAGCACATGTAGGACAGTATGCAAGTCTGTGTGCATACACTTTACAGATGTATTTCTCACATGTGCAGGACATAGTATTTGTTTTACAGTCCTTCTTTTGGGGCAGAATTGGCATCTCTTCCTCTTGCCTGCCCCAGCTGCAGCCTCAGGTGGATCAGGACAAAATTCAGCCCCCTGAACAGCTTTCACAAGCGCTGCAGAGGATGCTGTGCAGGGGGAGGCCCTTTGTTTGAATGTGTGGGGTTAAAGTGCCTTTCCCACCTGCTCCGTGAACACCCTCTTCTTGTTCCACTTATCAGGCATATAGGTAGGGTTGATCTCCTCCCATATCATGAAGGCATTGTATGTGAGCACACATCATGATGTTATTCCTTTGTTGTGGTTGTAGTCCAGGATAATGGCTGACTTCCTGTCTTCATGACCACTGATCTCAGCTGTTTTGTGCACTCTGCTCAGGTGGACTACAGCCTTGTTCCTCTTAAGGATATAAGAAACTAGAGGGGTGGTGGGAGTGAAGGCAAACACTGATGAGAAGGCCTCTCTCCCCCTTGTTGTGAGGAGTGCAGTGGGGAGCTCAGGCTTGTTGTTTCTAACTGTGCCAACCATGGTGATCTTCCTCTTAAGGAACTGCTGGCTGAATTCTTAAGAGCTGAAGAAATTGTCACACGTGACATTGTGCTCCCTCAGTCCATCTGTCAAGAACAAGAACAAAATGCATCCCCTGGTTCTTCTCCAGGCCTCCACTGGTCGGCTTCTCTGTGTAGACTTGCATCTTCCAAGTGTAGCTGGATTGTGCGTCACAGGCCACCCATATCTTCATTCCATACTTTGCTGGCTTGCTAGGCATATACAAATCACCCTTCCACTCTTTGCATCCCAGAGTATAAATGTAGCCTCACCCGGGACCTATACACACCCGCTAAGATTAGCAGCCCTATGTAGGCACACAGGTCAATCTCATCCATCCTTCTCCAGTCGTCTCCATATTTATGGAAACCCTGCAAATTTGTTATCTCCAGGATGACTGTTTCCGATGGCTTGTGTGATGAACATGACGAATTTTGAAGTGATGTCCTGGGCATGGGCAACTGTATTTCTTGTGGGCCCTGGGGTCATCCTTATGACTTTTTGTTCTGCCATCCTGCCCTGGTTGTCATATGGTGATGAGGACCATGTTATTTTGCTGTTCTTTGACAAAATGCCTCGCTTTCAGCTTTGGGGAAGCATCATGCTCTGGTTTGTATTCTTCCTCATCTTCTTCTTCAGAAAACTTATCCTCCTCTAAATCATGGTTCTCCTGTTCCTTCTGGACATCTGAAAAAATCAGATCTATGACCTGTTGGGCACTGAAACGTGCACTCATGGCTTCAGCAAAGAGAAAACTGGGAGTACTGTTATCTGTAGCTCTTTTATAGCAGATGGTTCCACCTCTGTCTGAATTCCCCAACAGTAATCAAAGCTTTCAAGAAATGTTTATTTTGTCTGAAATTTTGTTTATTTTGTCTGTGAACTTGAGTCATGTGTGGGGTCATGGAGGGGAGATGCTGCACATGCACAAGAAAGTTTTAGTTTTGTCTGTGTTCAATTAGTAGCACACATTCTCAATTTCTTATTGTGTGAGTGTGTGTGTGTGTGTGTGTGTGTGTGTGGTTTAAGTGGTATGTAAATGATTTTATAACTGCTAAGTCAAAAATGACCCAAAGACAATCTTTGTACCCTGGTGATGTCCAGCTTTCTTGGAAATATAAACAAAGCAATGGGTCACTTTAGGAAAATTCACCAACTGATCATGTTCTCAAATTGAGAAAAAAAATGCATCTGGCACACATTTAAGCAAAGATCCACAGCCATTTGAACAATGAAGGCTACTCCTTCACATTGTGGTAGGGTCTAAGCGGGTTAAGTTTATTAGTCCCATCGCTCTCTAGTGGCCACTGCTGGTTGGCCAGGCACATGCAGGTGCATGAATAGACCATACACTGACTGCATAATCCTCCAATGACATAGGTAGTGTTTGATTGTTCATGAGCATGCAGTGCGGAAAGAAGCAAGGGCTGGTTGTCATGTGAGTTATTAGAATCATGTGCCACAGCATCCTCCATCCGATTCAGTGGAAGTACATCGCAGTGGTTGACTAAATAGTTCAGCTGCTGCTTCCAACTCCAGCCTGGCCTCTTCAGTCTCTGGTAAATGAACTTGTCTTTTGGGGCCATAACATGCCTAGATTTCTTTACACGCACTGACTTCCTTAATCAACTCTTGTAATAGCTCCATTTGCTTGTTGGACCCTATTCCAACGCGATTATTAATTACTCGTAATAGGGAAGCCCTTGTTAAACATTATCAATGCCTCCCTTATGTCTGGACAGTTCTTCAAAGTAGCACATATAAAGTCTATTTTCAAGAAGCCCAATCTAAATACAAATGATCTATTGAACTATGGGCCTATCTGAAACCAGCTCCTCTCAAAGATTTGAGAAAAAGCGGTAACAAATAACTTTGCTCCTATATCAGATCCGTAACATTCTGGAAGTCTTTCAGTCTCGTTTTAGAATGACAGCACTGTCATCAGCCTTTAATACTGTCATTCATCTTATTGTCTTATCTTATCTTATTGAAAATCATGTTGGCCTAAGAGGACAGATGCGTATTTTGTGTCTTAGGCTGTGTTCACACTGTCAGTCCAAATCCAATTTTTTGCATATCCAATCAGAATCCTATCTTCCTGATTGACTGTGGTGTCAAAAGTCACAAATGTAAAAAAACCACCTGGAATTCGATCAGAGCATTCAGACCTAAATGGATTTGCAAAAATGCAATTTGAATAGGATTTCAAACCACCTACGAATGTACAAATGGCCGCATTCAAGTTGCATACAGAATTGCCCATTGATGTAATTTGATGCAAAGTGATAACACAATTGCACTATTATTTTCTGTATTTTTGAACTTGGTATTATTTGATGTTATTACTTGATTTAGAACTTGATGTTAACTCAATAAATTTGAAATTTTTTAAACTTGGCCTATTTCGTAACCATTTTGTTGGGGCGATGGGAAACAGGTAGGGCTTGATAACCCCCGTAGAGAACCACTGCTCTACGGTAAGATGTGGAGTATCACAAGGATCTGTGCTTGGTCCTCTGCTGTTCTCCTTGTATGACCTCTTGGCAATTTCATCCACAAACATAGCACTAATTTTCACTGTTATGAAGATGACACTCTGTTGTACATTTCAGCCAAATCCAATGCCTGGGTGAAACTGTCAAACCTGAAGCCTGCCTCAGAGATATAAAGGAAAGGATGGCCAAAAATGTCTAAACTCAGGAAAAACTGGATGTTGGTGTCGGCCCAAAGTCCAGAAGGAACAGGCTCTCTAATATGGCATTGCATCTTGATGGTGCCTCTGTGGCTAAGAGCGCAGTCACCTGAGACCTTGGTGTCCTTATTGACCTCGGCCTTTCCTTTGAAACGCTACTCTTAAGACGCGTACAGGACTGCCTTCTTTCATTTGAGCAATGTACCTCAGTCCTGGAAAATGGAAAAAGTTGTCAGCACAGGATGCTGAAAAGTTAGTTCATGTTTTTTGTTATATCCAGACGGGGCTATTGTAATGCCCTCTCATCAGGTTGTGAACTGCCCCCCTAAAGGCCCCCCAACTATACCTCTGGCCCTCCTACTCCAGATTGTGGCCAGTGAGAGTTAGGTATAATAGAAATATCAACTGAACTAAAATCAACTACAAAAATGTGGAACTGTGCATCCCCTCATATCAGATATGCAGATAAAGTTCTGCTGGCTGTTCCAGAATGAGTAGAAAAGGGAAATATCACATTTCCAATACGATGCTTCAGTGTCCTCTTTAAGGGCCAAATTATGTTTAGAATTCTACAGAATAGCTTTTTAATATACATTAATTTAATTTGTATTAATTCCTTTTTTTCATATCTGTATATAGCCATGGCGTATTTTCTTAAAGATAAGCCAAAATATCAATTTTCATGTAATGTTGTGTAATTAATTGTAAGTTGAAGCTCTTATTGCGCTTGAAAGGTGCTACATAAATTATTAAGTTATTACTAACAGAGTGGTTTTGTCTCTTTATGGATGACTTTTAAGGGAGGGAAACACTGGGCTGCTAGTAGGAAGAGACAGAGCTGTAAACTGGACTGACTGGTTTTAAGTATCATTGTCACGCTTGCCGTGTGACGCATTTGAAAATTATATTGTTCCTGTCATACATTCAGTTTAAAACTACACAAAGAATACATAATATAAACCTAGATTCTAACACCATTATCAACAAATCAGCAGAGCAGATTGCAACCACTGGGTCTTCTGTCTCCAGTGAATGTTTTATAATGAATTTTTGCTCAGTTTTAGTTCTAGGGTGCAAAGTTACTGTGTAATGATGTACACAGTACCCATCATTCACAAAATACATACTTTGATACTGTATAAAATGTATTATAGAAGCTAACATACATCCTAGGATACTGTTTCAAATGTTGTATAAAAGTTAACATCCATGCTAGGACACTGTGTAAGATAATTTGAATAAAATATAAAATCAGAAGCAAATGTAACTCTTGGGATACATTATCCATGGTGAGTATATTTAATATAATTTAACAATATGAAATATAATAAAATTGTAATTCCATGGTAGACCATCACAGAACAAGCATTCAGTGTAATCTGAAATCTTATCACACTGGTGAAGGAGGGTACTGGTGCCTTTTCTGTTATACCAGTTTGCATATTAACAGCTTGAATCATTAACATTTCCAAAAATTCATGAATGAAGACTGGTCTTAATCATGGGTTTATGAGAATTCAGTCAGCCTTGAGAGGCATTCATACCTGCCTTGAGAGGCATCTGAAAACCTGCTTACAGTTGGAACAGTAATTATGTTCTTGATGCTGGTGAAATGGCTTAAGCTCCGTTTTACAGACAGGAACTTACGGATCTGACTTTCCTGCTTGTGATCAAGACTGTACTCACCTGTGCACTGGTACATGGTGAAGAGACTATACTTATTCTTCTCTTCTGGCTGTGAGTTGAGTCTGACTCCGTATTGTTATTGCTATTATCATGTAGAGCGGAATATTCAGTTTGAATGTTTCAGTTTGAACTTGCTGAAAAGAATGTGGGACCAGTTATTATAGAAGATTTTCCAGTATATCTGCCAGTAGTTATTGCTGAGTATTGGATTGAATTAGGTGGTGGTGTTGTACCTGAGAGATAGGTGGTTTGGGGATCAAGGAAGTAAAAATTAATTTGCATGGGCCATGCAAATTGCTGCTCAATGTGAGATAGTGAAGGACCAAATGGCAGCCATGTCACCAGGCATGTCTAAGCCAGAAACTGAAATTGTAAACTGCATTACACTATCAGGAGAGCAATCTGGATTTTATGTTTATTTGCCCTGCCCTATTTCCTTTATGGTTTGCCCAGTGTTACGTCTCTGTGTGTGTTATTGTGTTGTTGCATGTTCCTCACACTCTTTCTCCCCTCAGACGTTTCACGCTATCTCCCCCCCTTAGCAGTCCGCTGCTGCCGTCCTCTTCGCTATCATCCCACCCCTGCCATTCGTCATTCTTGCTGTCTCTCATCGACATACTGCCAATCAGACGCAACTTTTAAATACCCCTACTTCACAGTGAAGAAATCTGTCCTGATGGTTTCATGTCTGTGCTGGTTGTGTGTGTTCGTGCAGCGTTTTGCCCATGTTATCCCTGCTGTGTGTTGTGTGTGTGGTTTCTGGTGTAGTGGCATCCCTTTTTGTTGCACCTCCTGTTGTGCTCTTTTGTTGGCCACGCCGGGCCCAGGAACAGGATAGATAGGGGCCCCTGTACACTGCACGCAGTGGGATACTGATATACAGACACACTAGGGTAGGAGTGATTGCCACCCCTTGTATTTTCGGTTTGGTTAGTTAGAGTAGTTAGGTAGGTTTGCTTTGTGTGTTTAGGTAGTTAGTTAGCCTGCTATCGTTGTAATATGGTTTTGATCTTTTCATTCCATTGGCAACACTCATAGTTCTGACTCCTCGGTCGTGTGTGTGTCAGTGTAAATATACTGTAAATACTGAAATAAAGATTGTTGTCACCTGTGCACCTTCTTCACTTGGTCACTTAATAAACACTCTTCACTGTACTTGTATATTGTGCTCTTGTTCCCCCTACCTGTTTCACTGCAGTTATTTCTCTTTCATCCTGTGTACATGTTACGTTCTCTTTCCCATACTCCTAGACTGCCAGGGCCATAACACCCAGCTTATGGCCAGACTGAGGGCAGATAAGATAAGCTAACAGAGCTCAGGAGTGAGAAATGGCTCACAACCACAAATACCTTTAAAATGGCCATACAATATTATTTTTCAGTGGTTTGATGTGTGTGTATAAAATGTAATTCTATCAGCGAACTCACACACACATTTCATCTTTCAGTTTACTGTTGTGCTGATATGCCAGAGTAGTTCCTCTTCAGCTGAGGGAGGTTTTTGTACAGGTCTGTATCTGTGGGTGGATACTCATCATACTGCTGACAGTAGTAATCTCCTGCATCTTCAGCTTGGACCCCACTGATTTTCAGTATGTAGCTGGATCCAGATCCACTACCAGTGAACCGAGCTGGAGTCCATGATGCTCTGCTACTAGCACTGTATACCAGGAGATTCTCCAGGTTTCTGCAGATACCAGGCTAAAGCATTACCTATGTTAACTAGCCCTGCAATTGAGAGTGACACTCCCTCCTACAGAGACAGACTCCACTGTAGGACTCTGAGTCAGGATGATGTCAGCTCTAGAAACATGTGTCAGTTATGTTCCATTCCCTGTCCATTTTTGTTTTCATTGTGTTTCCCCGCCCTCCTCATTACCTGCCTTGATTGCTTATCTGTTTCACCTGCCTTGCTGTTCATCTGAGTCTTGTTTCCTGGTTAGTCTTGTGCGTTTATACCCTCTTCATTCATTTGTTTGTTGCGAGTTCGTCTCAGTTGTTTATTCACTGTGTACCTGATTATCACCTGGTTTGTTTTCTGGTTTTTGATTCCTGCCTCTCGTTTTTGTACCTTTCGTTGCGTCTGCTTGTTGCCCACCAGTTGCCTGTTTTTGACCTTCCCTTTGAACTGTGATTGTGTACCTTTGCCGAGCCTTCCTGGTTTTGACTTTCGCCTATTTTGACTACAGTTTTTGGATTCCGCCCTATAAACACTCTGTTCCTGCATCTGTTGTGTTTGGGTCCTATCTGGGTCGTGACACAATGGAAGACCAATTACTCACAGAGTAACAGAGAGAGCCAGTGTCCAGAGGAGTCCCAGTGCAGCCCTGTTCTCTACTGTATGTGTCAGAGACTCACAAAACACTCAGCTGTGTGAAGCGTTTAACTCCTAAGAAACAGGACTGTCCATCTATTAATACTGTAAGTATGGAGCAGTGAGGCAGAGCAGATATGTAAATCCATTTCCTGTTAAACGCAGATGTGTCTTTGGTCTGAACAGAGGAGCTAGAGACGTCTCTCCCTGTTTTCTTGAGTAATATTTATATTCCCATTTTTCCATTTGGGTATTTACATTTTATGTATCCAGTTCATAATGAATAGTGCCATATTTGGTTGTATTTTACTGGTTTTAAACCTGTATGTGAGGCTGGTAGGGATGGGAGAATAGCAGAAAGAGCTCCCTCCTGTTTCCCAAGTTCTGGGAGACCTTCAGCACCATGGACAAAATCAAGCATACATTCTACAAGCTTTAAAGCACAGTACATACCACATGGGCTGCCATGTGATTTCATTGGATTTTTCAATGAACTACAGTGATTCTTAGAATGGAAAAAAATTCTTAGCAATTATCTGTTTTTCCAGAATACATTTGAGTATCAGTCCATATTGAGTGTAGCATGTGTGAACCTACCAGTTACTATAATCCATAATCAAATATCACAAGTATAACATCTTTTGATCCATAAAAACATACATCTGAGATGCTGTAGCAGCAGGTGCCCATGCAAAAAGGAAAGAACCAGCAGCTTTATGGATTTCCCAGGTTCCCCATTCAAGTAGTAACCAAGTATAGTCCTATTTTGGCTTTAGTGTTTAATTTGTGTTACGCAATTTCCAAAAAAGGAAACAATCTTCTTAAAATATTATCTTTTATCTTTTGCCAGAGAGAAGAAATAATGTTAACAAGTAGTACTCATGCGGTATACCTGCAGAAACATGTATTTGAAAAGTGTGCATTTCTGTTTGATAAATTGGCTTGGTAGCTTACTAATTACACTGTGTTATTATTAATATCCACTGTTAATGAGTCAGTAGAAGTGGATCCTGGTAGACATGTATTTTTTAATTATCTTCCTCCAAGGTACATTTATTTATTTGTTAATTTTATTCTGACACTCTGGATCATCCATAGTTCAGAGGATAGCAGAGAAATAATTTAGCACAAATCAGGAAGAGAGCTCACATTAACCAGATACATATACTTGTATTCTGTGCGTTTCATAATGACCTCAGTTGTTTTCTCATTGCATAACGTTTTTTAAGGATTACAGTGCCTTTTCATGAGGTAATGAAAATGCACAACCAATGCAGGTGGCAGGAAAAAAAAAACAAGAATCAGGAATAATGAATTATAAAAAAGAAAAACAATAAAATACATAATGTATGCATTGTAGCTGCAGGTGGATCAATGAGGTCAAAGGGTGGCAGGTAAAGCAGTATACTGTATTTATTAGACACAAACTTTGCCTCAGCAAAATCAACAGAGACATTTGGTATTCCACCCAAAGCCAGCTTGCTGAAGAATGCAAAGGAGAGGGACGTCCCTTCCTAGCCTGCTACTCCACCCACAGTGAACACATCATAACACAAAGGGAAGGTGGGTAAACAAATTAACCAGCAGGAAAATAAAGGAGATTAACATAAAATGAGGCAGTGTGAGCATATGGCAGTAATAGTGAAATAAAGACAAGAAAACAGATCGAAAGTAGCCAGCAGTACAGCTTATACCGAGTGCCTACGCACTGCAGTTTCAAGGCTGGTACACTCTACATATACTGCAGAGGGCATTATAGCCTTCGACAAAAGATCTGCTATCAAATGGGCTTTTAGAACATAAAGTTAGCTCACAGCAGTCACAGGCAGGGTAACTCTCTTACTCAACTGACTTAGCCAGAATGCACATGGCCTTGAGTCCCCACAGGAGGCAAACAAGAGGAAATCAGATTCACTTCCAAAGGGGTAACGTGACCATTCACAAAAATATTCAGCACTGTACAACCATCATAGACAATGTTAGTTAAATGAGTAGTTACAACATGGATAACTAACTAAACATACCCCTCTGTAGTAGGGGTAAATTCTTTCAACCAAAATTTTTTTTTACTCACAAACTGTGTGTTAACTCCAAATTGTGTGTGCGATTGTGTGTGTCCCTATGGAGCAGGGATATCCAAATTGTTTGCTAGCACCCCCTGCACTCACAGTCTGCTGGCCTAGGTTGTACATAAACTCATGTCTGTGCAACTTTGCAACTTCAACTTGTGGTGGGAAAACAAAGTGCAGCTGACATCTCTGTTTTGGAGTGTGTGCTTGTCTGCACTCTCCAGTAACTAGAAGTAACTCATTTATATCTGTACCTTATTTGACAATTCATAGCAGCTTTGTTATATAATTCGAGGTTAGGAGACGAGGCATAGTGAGTGGTATGCTGATGTTATTCAGAAATAAATCAGAAATCTGATCTTCAAGCTGTATGGAGAACAGCGTGGTTCTGTATTTAACCTCTCTTCTATATAACAGGAAGTGAGATGGACATATGGAGTGTGAGGAAATCGATACAATCCTGTGATTGCTCAGGGCTCAGTTCCATCTGTAATTACAGGCAAAGAGTCACATGACTAAGGAGGAATCCATTATCTGATGCTCTGTTCATGGGCCAATTCCAGATCTTACATCCTCATTCCGAGTGAGTCCACTTCAGGCCTGTGTATGTTATATCTCAGTTCCTGTGGCGGTTCCAAGGGGTGGCAAGGGGTTGCAGCTGCCACCCCCGAAAAAGGCCTTGCCACTCCAGTTACCACCCTAATTGAAGGCAATTAATATTTTAAAAAATTGTGTTCAAAGTTAATTGATGTAGTTGGTTAATTCTTGTAAACGTCTTTACGCACCAGTAAACGTCTTTACCCCCCCAATTAAGACAAAAATGGGTGGGCTCGCCACCTGACCCGGGAAAATCCAAATCGATGTCACCGCCATTTAGTGTCATCTCAGTCCTTCCATGCTTATTTAGTGTGTTGTTGCTCAATGTTTCAAATGTTTTTACAAGAATTTGACGGTTTAAAATATGTGTGATAGCGCTTAATTGCATGTGTCTAATAGCCTCCAAAGCGAGAGAGTTTGCAGGCCTGTGTGTTAAACAGAAACCACGAAATCTACAACAGCAATGGTTGATTGTTCATAGCCAGCTCATAGTCTAGCTACAGCTCATAGCCTGCTAGCTTAGCTCTGTGTTGCTCAAAGTATAGGTCGCGGACCAGTGCAAGCACACAATGGCTTGTTCTAAACAAGTAAGTCTGGATTCTTTCTCTAAAAAAATCCACCATGGCTTCTTTTTTCAGCAAAATAACATCAATGATTCAGAATGAATAACTGTCTGATATCAGCCTCATTTTTCATGCTGTTTGTTTTAATTTATCACCCTGCTTTAACTTTTTTCTAGCTCCTGACAAAAACACAATGGCGAACGATAATACAAGGTCAGATATTGCTGTCATATTCCAGCTTTTTACATTTCATTTCTTGCTGAGGACAGCAACAAGCGAAAGCTCCATTATTATTATTTTTTTAATGAAGATGCAGACAGATGGTGCAGTAAAAGTAAAAATTGAAGACGCACTGTATCTCAAGAAACCAGTTTCTGTCATCGCTAAACTTTGAATAAAATCCTTAAGGTCGTACGCTGGGAAAAGCTGAGCCCTCTAAGGTGACCATGTAAGATCATACAACGGTTAATACCAGTGGTGTAGATACACAGGCATACGCTGTATAACATAAATAACAGAACAACATCATGACAAATTATCATCGTGCAACATCGTGACAAATGAAGTAGGCTAGTAATGCCTTGCCCCCTCTTCCACAAATCATACAAAACGTTGCGATTCTATTTCGCAAGAACTCGCGTGAAAGTTTTATTAGGCAAGATGAATAGAGTAGATCATATCTAAGCATCAGTCTAAAAGCGCTCAATTTTGTGAGGAATAAAAAAAGGACATGGGTTTTACGCGTAAGGTTTTCCCCGTTCATCTTAGAGGCAACTCGTTGGCGGACGACCCATCAACACTCTCTAGGCCAGGGGTCCCCAACCACCGGGCCGCGGACCAGTACTGGGCCGTGGGTCCTTTAGTACCGGGCCGCAAAAAAAGAATAAAATGTTTTTATTTAATTAAATTAGTCCGTAAGGTATTTTATTTTGAAAAAATGACCACTGCAGTCCGTGCTGTTTACATTAGTCCGTAGAGCAGTGCATTCGCATTTTACGCGAAGATGTGGTCCTGAAAAGCCTCGCATAAAGCAAATTCACATAATTCAAGTCTAATATCTACATTTAAATTAATGGAAATGCTCGAGATGCGTTCTGCGGTCACGTAACGTCGACTAACTTACTCAGAAAATTCGTAAAAAAACAGCAAGAACTAGTGGGAATCTATGAGAGAGAGTGGATATCGTATTGGTAAAGGGGATATCGGATAATGCTAATGGTACAGTATATAATTACATTTCTGCTAAATAAACGCAGTACACTACTTTAAATACTACTCGTAATTTCCTTTGCCAATTCAAATATAATATATAAAATATATTATATATTATTTTATAATATAATATATAAAATATGCGAATTCGCATATTTTAAGTTAGCGGAAAAAACGAATGCACTCTATTATGCACTTTATTGTGTTTTGTTATGCGCGTGAACCCCATAGGACCAGCTGATCTAACGTTAAGAGTGGGATCATCCTCCAGTCTAAAAGCATAGCGAGTAATAATGGCAACTGAAAGAAACGTATTTGTAATTAATTAAACTGACAGCCCAGTTCTTATTAAAGCCTGACATGCGGTCTCTCCTTGGCCGAAGACATGGCAAGTTGAAGCCATCTGCTATTTTCACAATTAATCAATGTGTTGTTGCGAATGAGACGGGCTTGGGCACGGCAATTTACGGTGTTGTCATTTTGAAGTACCACTAAATCCAGGTCCACTCTGATGGGAAAGTAGATTCCCGCTGGCAGCAAGCTATAACTTTTTAGACAAACCACGTATTGCATCAAGAAACAGAGCATACGTTCACTTAAAGAGCATGATATCTGTAAGCTTATTTTCATATCTTGAAGCATAAACGAACAGGACATAAACTTTATAGAGCGCTTCTCTGGACACAGCTTTAAAGTACTAACCATATCAATAAACATCAAAACAAGACACATAATAGGAGGGGTGTTGTGCGGTGTTATTACTTTTGCTACTGTTATTACCTTGTCTCGTCCCATACCTTATGCGTTGGCTATGCAACTCACAATGCTGGCTACCATTCTACGATCATGCTCCCTGAATTGATCACCTGGGTGGGCATAGCCCACGCTTTAGAACAGGGGTGGGAAATTTTTTTTCCAGAAGGCTACTTACTTACTTTGATAAAGTAAGTCGAGGGCCACACATTGGACGATTGAAATGAAACATGAAACGCATCGTGCTGTTATGTTAAATTACATCATTTTTAATGCAGTAGCCTATCAACTTTTATATCACCCTGAATGTTGTCAATTGTCTGATATGTACCACTGCTATAGCTCTTTAACATTTAAATAAAAGAAATACTTATGAAACACATTGAATTATGTTATATACATGGACTTGAGGCAGACTGATTTACAATTATCAAACGTGAATTTACCACTGCAGTACAGACCTGCATCACTGAATGAAAAAAGACACAAACACATTACATAATTTATATAGGCTACATGTACATGAGCAGTTTTACAATTGTCTAATTTTAATATTTACGGATATTTATATTTAGAAATATTTTAGGCAGTTGGGCACCAAAAGTGACAAACAAGACTGACAAAACAAAAGGAACAAAGATCATCTGGCAATAACACACCTTCATTACGGAGTCACGATGAACTGTGGATCTGTGTGAAACCATTTTTACTCTTGTAACTGTGTGATTTATAAAACTGTGTGAGATGAATAGGTGACATGGATAGGAAAAGCTTTTGATGACACATAGTGTCATTCGTGGATTTTAGCCTAATGTGAACAATTGGGCCGGTCACTTCTCTGAAAGACCATCAAAATCTGGCGTCATGTTGGACGTTGAGATGTGCAACACAGAGGACAGATGTTTATCCGTCAGCCAAGAGCTGTAGCGGGACTTGTAGTTCATCACAGAAAAAGTCTGTTCGCACACATACGTGGAGCCAAATAAAACGAGCAGCCTCTGTGCCTGCCCTCTGAAGTTCGGAAACTGTGCGTCCTTTAATGCACCATAGAAGTTGTCTGGCAAACAAGATAATTTCCTATTTGACACGTTAGCTAGTCAGGTCGCTTTTACACTAGCTGGCTACGTATAAATATCACTACCATTGTATAAAATGTACCAATAACCCATGGTATCATAGCGATACTTGCTATGCTGATACATTTACCATATCAACCCACTACATAACTATCGGTATCCATAGGGTAGTTAGAAAATATTCAGTCCCATAACGGTTATCATCTTTATTATTTTGCAGCGAATTTCTTACGACCTCTAATTAATAATTTAAATTCACCACTGTAGCAGGAATACAACCCAGCATGGCTAATTATACATAGCCAGCTATCTTACGAGCGATCTGACTGACCGTGTTGGTAGTCGGTACAGAAGTAGGTAACCGAGGGATATGAATGGACAGTTAATGTACTTACACAGTTGTTTCAGCTTTGGAGAGATCTTTTTTTCCTGTCAAATAAAATGCAGCATGTATCTTCTAAAACTTGTCTCTTGTCCGGACCTAACCGAGCGCCCCTGTGTAGTTACACAGGACAGTAGCCTAAAATGATTAGTATATGTACGTTTTCCTATTTGCTCTCTTTTCCGTAGATACATACGGAGTGTTTATGAGTTTTATAATAGCCACGCACGGCGGTAAGCGTAGTGCAGGTTTTGTGTGCCTGCCTGCCCTCCAGTGACGTTGGCCGAACTGCGTAGTACCTGTTAGATCTGTAGAACATGCACTTCTGTGTAATTTCAGCGGCTGATTCTACATAGGTTAATCATTACTTTTATTCATGTCATGCTAAAGTGGCAACACAGGCATGTCACTTGAGGACTGTGCAGAAGTCAATTTTAGGCCTTTAGCCCAATTTTAATTGTCGGCAGCACCCTCTGTTGGATTCGAGTTAATAGCAGTACAGACTTGCCATTTCCTTTGAGATGCATAACGCAGCACTTCTTTTATTTTTTCCTTCGGAGGTGTTGTGGGCCGGATTAAAATAGTTTGAATGATGTCCATGAGTGATCTAGAATTTAATTTGGATTTAATTTACTCTCCTGCTGCTGGAGGAATGTAGCTTTGGATGGCAAGTAGCGCTGGATTCAGGCTGATGACGCAACAGTGACGCCAGAGTGACATCACAGTGGACATCACAGGAGTCCCGAAATTGTATAAATATAGCAATTATTCAGGAAATTAAGCAAGATCTTCTTGATCTTGGATCAAGAATCTGAAGACATGGCAGGCGACATGGATTATGTGGAGTCTATTCGATTTCTGTTTGCAGAGCAGGATAGAGTAAGTTCTGTACTACACACCATGTGCTTGTCCTGGTCAAATACAATGAAACGAGCTCATTCACACATTTATTCACTTTCACTCAGTTATGATGCCATGCTGAACAGACTGATTCTTAAATTGTAACTCAAGCAATTATTCAGGAAATAGGCGATATTTAAAAGCTCAGAACAACTTACTTTACAGCAAAAATTGAACACCTTTTTTTTAAAATTATTATTTTAGATGGTTGATGAGGCTGTAGAAGCCGACATGGATTCTTACCTGGAGGATATTCGATTCCTGTTTGAGGCAGAGGACACCGCTGCAGAGCAGGATACAGTAAGTACTATACTGCAAAGCATGCACTCAGCCTGGTAAAACACAATAAAACGAGCTCATACTTTACCCTGCACTTTCACTTATTCATGAAGCCACACTAAAAAGAGATTCTTAGATTCTAAATCAAGCAATTATTCAGGAAAATAGGCTATTTTTTTATTCTTTGAGGATTTGCATGTATTGGAGGACTAAGCGAGTATTGATATTCATGTCAATATCCCCAAGGTTAGATGTTTATTGATAAACTTCAACCATTTTTAAACTCCATACAGCTTATCTTACAGCAGAAAGTTAAATACCTTTGCTTTTTATTTTAGATGGCTGATGACATGGATGATTACCTGGAGGATATTAGATTCCTGTTTGATGCAGAGCAGGATACTGTAAGTACTGTACTACACACCATGCACTCGGCCCGGTCAAACACAATAAAACAAGCCTTAACTCGAGCCACATTAAACAGACAGATTCTTATGGCTTTGATTTTGGCATTCTGAATTTGGGGAGCTGAGCTAATACTGATGAAATGTTACAACAGAAATGTCTTATTGAGATGATTATTGGGAAAAATGATTATTGGGAAGCACAAGAATGTTCTCCAGATAGGCAGTGCTTTATGTGTATATCATGTGCCATGTGTGATTGCAGTCTTCCCTGGAAGAGGATAAGATTGCAGCAGGCGACACGAAGAGAGTCAAGTGGGTGAAGGACGCTGCAGAGAGTGAGTCACTCGTACTGCCTTCTAATTGTCAATGTTGGAAGTGCGCTTTAACATGTGTAACCCATGAATGTGCTACAATACAAGAATGTCCAGAATACGGGTATTAAAAGGAGTCTCTCCCTGGTATTCTGTAGGGCTGAAAAAGATGAAGAAAGGCGTGAAGAAGTTCTTTGGCCGCCTTGGGGAGACTGTGAGGCGCGGCTTCTGCTGCTGCGTCTCTGTGGAGGAGTAAGACGTGGAGATCCATGCACACATTTCCGACGTTTCACAAGTGCCGCACTTTATTAGACAGGTGAGAATTCCTATTCACTGCTGACATCACGGGTCTGCTATTCAAAACACAGTGACCGAATAGAGGACCTTCCATAATTTAAACTCTGGTATTGTGCTAAATATTGGATCAGAAATGATTTCTGTCTGTTTTAGGCCTGTGCATTCAACAATAATCATTGGCTTTCGTTCCTTTGTGGTGTTGCAACTCTAAATCGGTTCTTTGTAGCAGTGTAAAAGGAAAGGTTTGAGAATGAAATAATGGGCATGTGTCTTTTTTTAGATTCTAACATTCTGGATTCTGTCAATTTGGATCTATGAGGTAGTAAGTAGTTTATGGGGACACCAAGGTAAGCAACTCTTGGCATCGAGGTAATTCATATTTGGGGACACCAAGATACATCATTCATAGCATCTCTGAAAATGACAGCAAGGTTTCAATATTATTTTCGCTTCAAAATATTTTTTGGATTTCCCCCTTCTTTCCAAACTTGAACATGGTCGTACTGTTCCCAGCTGACTTTGGGAGCAGGTTGCTGCAGTGGGTTTATTCGTTTGGCTGTGTTCAGGGTGGGGAAAAGGGGTAGAAGTCCAAAAAAGATGTTTGGGGACATGTTATGAAATGAAAATGAAATACCATCAGCCTGTTGACAATCGGCCACCAACTTTATTCAGAGTGCTTTAGAATGAGGACCTAATAACCTCTGTGTTGTTTCATCATTCAACACCTCACATTGCGACAACTGCCCTGAAGTGCCGGTGTACTTCCTGGTTGTTGCCTTGAAGATTTTCCCAAGAGTCAGTGCGGCAGAGGAAGAGTGAGCTCAAAGGGATGCAGGTGATGTGCATATGTCACTCTGTGTGGTTTGACAGTATTTGTGCCTATTTGTGCGGCGTGTGTGGTGTGTTTGTTCATTTCTGAGGTAGAGGTTTTCAGTAAATCCTTTTGCAGAGTTAATGAATAGCATTTAGAAAAGCCTTAATGATAAATACCTTATTTAAAGAAATGAAATTGTTTTGTTATGAACCAATCAGACTGCTGTGAGCACAAATGTTGCTTCCCCACATACCTCTTCAGTTCATTTCATTTCACAGATACTTATACTTCCACTCATCAAAGATTTGGAACCTGATTTTTATTGTTTCTCTTCGTATTTTTGTTTTTCCACACAGCTCGCGGATCGGATAAAGGGACAGACAGAAACATCTTATCAAACGGACTTGTGTGCATGGATACTTTTTACCATTAAATACAAAAAAAAAAGCACTTTGGTTTTGCTTATTTCCTGTGAAATAAAGAGAAAGGGAGATTATGCATTTTCAGTTAACAGCTCTTAAGCTTTGAAACAATCTTCCCTGAACATTACTACTTTTTCATTGCACATTTTCTAGTATTATAGTTTAAATTATAAATGTATATTTTATGTACATTCATTTTACATTTGCTATTAAATACATTTTACTCTGATCATTGTATTTATGTGTGAAGCACTCTGTGCTTTAGCTTGAAAGATGCTATAAATAAATAAAAGAATTAAATGATTGAATGTCATGAGATCATGCCATTCAACCCACAGAGGTTTTTCATTCATTGTTACTGAACAATGGTTGTTTAATAAAAATAAAAGTGGGCAAGCATAAAACATTTAAATCCACATTAATGTTTAATTATTATTGTGTACATAATTTACCATTCTAATTGGGCTGATTTATGCAAAAGTCACGTGAAAACAGGAATACTGCTGATACTGAATACTTGTGGCGTCATGCAAGAGACATATGTCTTTTGAGACATGTTTAGGAAAATGTGTTCAATGTCCTGTTTTATTATGTGGAGATAAAATGGGTTGTTGGGTGGCGCAGACAGTAAAGGCACATGTGATATCTCACATGCAGCTAATAACAACCTAACTGGATGTCCCCCAATCAGTGTTACAGTAAAACAGGATATCCTAGCACTATATTTACCTGGGAGGTAGACAGAACTGCCAACACATGTTTTTTTGAAACCCAGTGACCAATGTATTAAATCTTGAGTGTACCACACATTTCCAATACATACACATCAAACATATAATACAATATTTACAATCGTTCCCTGTCCCACAGTCTCAAGAAAGACCTGCAACAACAAATATAGTCCCACAACAATCACAGCAACAACAACAACAACAACAAAACAGTCTCCAGGAGTAGGCCTAAGAAAAACCTCCACACAGTTGTGGGTCCTGTCCATTCAGGTATGTGCGAGCCGACCTTCTTTTTTTTTTTTTTTTTTTTTTTTGCTTTGTGTGTAGAGGTTTTCTCCTTCCCACACCGCCCAAAGCAGTTTTCCTTTCCTTTTTTGCTTTTTTATTCCACACCACCCAAAGCCACCTCCTTACCATTCTTATTAATTATGTTGTCGGGGTTGTTTCTTTTGATACTTGCTGGGTGGTACAGAGGGGCATTTCTAAACACATATCCATTTCCCTGTGGGTCAATAAAATCAGGCTCTGTCCCAGTCCGAGCATTGAAGTCACCACACAGCAGCACATTTCCCTGGGTCTGGAAATGGCAGATCTGTGTGTGCAGGGTATTAAAAAAATCTTCATTGTAATAAGGTGATTCATTCTGGGCAGCATAAGCTGTGCACAGGTATACATCTTTCCAGTTTGCAATGTTTTTGTTTATTTTTGTTTATTTTCATTTTAACTGTGATGGGTTTGGTAAGTTCCCCTTTGTACAACACCCATATTCCCTGAGTCTCTGCCATGTCACACCTCCCTTCTTTTAATTGAGGGCACAATTATTTCACCATAGCCTGGAGGACAGTGGGTGAGAGTATCCTCTCACCACCAAGTTTCGACTAAGAATTAAAATATCAAAATATGAAATTAAAATTATGACTTTATATGGCAGCTCTTCAATTTTATAAGTCACTATTTCTTGTGGAAAGGGCTTACCTCTGCCTCTTATTTTACTTGGTCAGTTTAGCAATTAGCTTCCTCCTAGCTTTTTTGTTGTTCTTCCTTGTTAATTCTTATTCCTTGTTTTTTTTTTTTTTTTTTTTTTTTTGGTTAGTGATTCTGTCGTTTCTGCCCTTGTCCTATTCTTCCTTTATTCATTATTCTCTTTAGTTTGTGTCAATATATATCTCTGTTTCACTTAAAAACATGACAATTCTACAGTTTTAAGAGCTTGAGCAGCCTCTCTCTCTGGTCTCACTCCCTCTGTCTCTCTCACTCTCATCTTTTTTCTATCACGGGCTAAAAGTTATGGCGGGCAATTTGTTCCGGGCTGACGCAACAATCGAGTTCTGAACAGCTGATAGCGTCCGTTGCTATAACGACACAGGGATGACCTAACGTCTAGAACGTGAGGAGATTAAATCGCTCGCAGTTGTACACGAGTTTACCACAGAATTTACTCTACGAAGAGATCGCCATTCACCACTTCAGCCTGAAAACATGGAACCCAAACCAGCTCAGTTAAGTATTTCTTTAATTGTATTAGTATTATCATTATTTAAGACTGCTATCTTAGCAAATTTGTTTTTATATGGAGTAGAACTGTTCAAGTTCGCTAACTCGTTAGCCATCTCGCTATGTATTTACTGCTATGACTATGATAAGCTAACTTACAAAGACTTAAAGGTAAATGCAGACATAAATATTGACTGATTATGAAATGCTGTCAATAATCGCAATTTTTTTCTCTCTCTCCTACAAGAAATACGAGAAGGGGAGAGATGCAAAGAAATTCACTCTTCAAGGTAACGATATACTACAAAAATCACTCCAGCCTTACCTAACCGTTATATAGGAGCATAGCTACGGAAATATATGTGGCGAAAACGTTAAAGTTTCCCAATATCGACGAATAAAATTCTATCTCAGGTACCAGGTCTAACCCTGAAAGTACCATCAAAAACAAATCAATGAATTTGAATCCCTGTGCTGATTACTGCTAAATATAACTGGGTATATTAAAGAGAAACTCTGAAAAAAAGATATCAACGGTTTCATTTCATAAGATTCATATAATATTCAGTAAACATGGCTCCTTCATACAATTTAGACCGCTTTCTTGGTAATATTTTACCAAGATATTTTACTCAGGAATACAAATAAATGGTAAAAATTCACCTAAGGACCTGCAAACTCCATATCAACCGTACTGTTATAGTCAGTGCAGAATTTCAGTTCTCTGTTTGGGATAAGATAAATGAAGCTGCAGGTTGGGATATTGACTTTTAATCGTTTCCAAAGTATTCCCAGTAAATTCAAGTTACTATTAATTAATGTTTTACCTTTTATTTGGATTTCTCATGTCTTAAACATCAATAAAATAGTTTAGTCAAAATTGGATGATGGGACCTATGTTTACTGAATATTGTATGAATTCTACCAAATAAAATGTTAAATCTGGGTGCCATCTGTCAGCTTAAGTTCTTTGATACTAAGTTATGTCTGTCCAAATGTCACAATATTTTTTTTTCTATTTCTAACTACAGAAACAAATTTAGAACAATCTGAGCGGTGGGTGATATGGCTTGTGAATTTGACATGGAATGATCCACTTGTTTCCCCTTTTCTGAGTTCAGGCCTGCAGTCCAATCCATTTAAGATTCTGCCACCAACTTCACTTGGGGGCATGTGACACAAGTTCACATACAAACTTCGTAAGTGAAGTTTTCAAGGTCAGAAGATTTTACATTTTGTACCGCAACCCTGTGCTGCTGAAGTTCTTGCACATCTGAATGTGTGCATTGGACACTGTAAGTTTCCCAATTTGTCTTGTGATTAATACAACTTTTGTTTGTGAATCCCAGAGTTTTGGTTGCAAATCCAAAAGTTTTGTTTGCAAATCCAGAAGTTTTGCTTGCTGTTGCGCTGCATCTCTTGGGCGGGACCTATGCTGAAAGATGTAAAACACACATTTCTATTGGCCAGTCTCAATCTGGAGTGACAGCTTGAGCTGCATCAGGGAGACTGAGAGACCTTTCACTGTCTCTCCTTCTCATCTTTGTTAGCATCTGAGCCAGCAGAGAGACAGTGAACCTTCAGTCCTCTTCATCTGTTCCTCCCAGTAAGCCCTTTGTCAGCCCTGGGGTGTGGTGATATACACTGGCCACCAGAGGGAGACAGCTCCCACAGAAAGGAGTGCTGCAGTAAAACCAGCATCTGCTCTGCCAGTGTCAGGTCTGGAGTCTGAGCTGAGTGTTGATTCTGGTAGATAGCTTAGCTCTAATGTAGAAGGGCAGGGCCTCAAGAACCAAGTAGATGGGATGTCTTTGTATTTTTGTATGAATCACATCAGAATTTTTTTTTTTTTTTTTAAAACTGATTAAAAAGTTTTAATTCTTCCATTGCATTTACATCACACAAGCTTTAGTCTCAGTTTTGAGTAGCTTCTTTGGTCCCAGTGCATTAATATTCCAGTGTAGAGTGTCATTCAGGATTCAATGCTCTTTGCATGTGAGTCAAGAAACACTGCAACTTTAAACAGTCAGATTATTTTTGTGTAGGGTGTTATCTTACAGTGATAAATGCTCAGGTGTTATATCATGTGCCTAACATAAAACAATAAATTGCAGGGGGAGAAGAATTGCAAATTACCATCATATTTATTTTTTGTTGAAGCCGAAGGCAATGTGCCGGACAGGAGAAATGATCAGTGCGGCTGAGTTTTGTAAACCTGGCCAGAAATATGGAAGGAGTTTCTCAGTGAAGGTGTAACCAGTGAAGGAGTAGATATGAGACCTGGTCTCCACATTATAAAAGGAGACCTGACCCCCCTCATAATCCACATACACCCCCACTGTCCTGGGCTTCTCTCTCAGGGGGAGGGGGACAGAGGGACCAGCTAGAGCCTCAAACTGAGTCCCATTCCTCAGCCACACAGTCCAGTATCCATTCCCAGGGTTCAGTGTAATCTTCCCCTTCCTGTTGATGGACTCTTTAGCCACTCCAATGGCCCAATCAGTCTTCTCTCCAACCTGCACCTCATAGTAAAATCTCCCTGAGGAGAACCCCTCCTTTCCCAGGACACAGGTAACAGGATCAAATCTCTTTGGGGTATCAGGGACATTCTGTTGTGTGTCTCCCTGTCTCATTCGTTTCCCATCCTCAGACAGGATGAGACTGGCCTGTGCAGTATCAGGGTCCAAAGTCACATCCACTGTGCAGAGAACAGAGACAGTAGTAAATTACAACTAATTTAATATATCGCATAAGTTATTGTGTAAAAAATGTTGCAGAGAATTTGCAGTTTAATGTTTTTTACATTTGGATGTGTTTCTTTGGCAGATGCTTTAAGTGACTTCAATAGTAAATAAGCAGGAAAAGTAGCGGCAGAGTGAGGCAGGAGGACAGGAGCAGGGATAGGCTGGTACTGAAATGTTTCTTCCTTTTACCTACAGAATGGAAAATTTATGGAATGGATGGAAGTTTATATCTGCACTACATAATTGAACATAAAGTTAAAGTTGGCGGTGAGCCCATAAAATAAAGTAGAAATATAATCAGAGTAACAGAGTGTGAGTGTTTGTGTTTATGTCAGTGGTGTCAGTGTTGACTGCATCAGTGTTGAAGGTGCCAGTGTAGTTTAAGAGGAGCTTAACCCTACCTGCTGCTTCACAGATCCACTCCCACACTGAAAGAGAACACAAATTATAACTGATAGTACCATCATAAATTCATTATTTCACTTTTGTTAATGGAAAGTGATAAATCAATTTTATTTTAGTTGTGTCTTTGTTCACTGGCCATCCAGCCTGTGTCCATCTGTCTTTGCACTCCATGTAAGTTTTTCTTGATGAGGTCATTATGCACCTGAGATCTTGAATGTGGGTTTCATTTGTGCAGTGTGCAGATGGGATTTATAAAAAAATGGCTCTGGTTGGGGGCAGTGTGATGGGCTCTGGTGGTGGGGCAGTGTGATGGGGTGCTGGTTGGGGGGGCAGTGTGATTGGGCGCTGGTTGGGGGCAGTGTGATGGGGTTCTGGTTAGGGGGCAGTGTGATGGGCTCTGGTTGGGGGCAGTGTGATGGGCTCTGGTTGGGGGGCAGTGTGATGGGTGCTGGTTGGGGGGGGGGCAGTGTGATGGGGTGCTGGTTGGGGGGCAGTGTGATGGGGTGCTGGGGGGCAGTGTGATGGGCTCTGGTTGGGGGGCAGTGTGATGGGCTCTGGTTGGTGGGGCAGTGTGATGGGGTGCTGGTTGGGGGCAGTGTGATGGGGTGCTGGTTGGGGGGGCAGTGTGATGGGGTGCTGGTTGGGGGCAGTGTGATGGGGTGCTGGTTGGGGGGCAGTGTGATGGGGGCTGCTGGTGTGGGGGGGGGGCAGTGTGATGGGCTCTGGTTGGGGGGGGCAGTGTGATGGGGTGCTGGTTGGGGGGCAGTGTGATGGGGTGCTGGTTGGGGGCAGTGTGATGGGCTCTGGTTGGGGGCAGTGTGATCTGGTTGGGGGCAGTGTGATGGGGGCTGATGGGGTGCTGGGGGGCAGTGTGATGGGGTGCTGGTTGGGGGCAGTGTGATGGGGTGCTGGTTGGGGGCAGTGTGATGGGGTGCTGGTTGGGGGGCAGTGTGATGGGGTGCTGGTTGGGGGTGGATGACATGGTCTCCTGTGCACCATTTCTGGAGCTAGAACTACAAAAACACGAGCCTGTGCTCAGAGAGTGTGTGCTCTGAGTCTGTGCTCATTGAATCTGTGCTCAAAGAGTTGTTGTAAAGATGTATTCACAAATGTCACAAATGCATGTATTCAACATCAACATTAAATAATGTTCTTAGCCCTGAACATGGTGTGTGGTGGTCAGGATAATTAAAAAGAGAGAAAAACAAACCAAAGCTCTTATACTTTTCCTGAGCTATCAGCTAAATTCTGCCACATCCCACACTTTTACAAAAAGAGCTGAATTTAGAATGACTTGTTTTTTCTTTTTGTAAGTTAAAATTGTACAAATGTACAATAATTGATGAATTGTGTTATTGTGTTACCTGGTTTAGTGACGACTCCATCCCTCCCTGCAGGGAAACAGATACTGTGATCATTCAGCTCTATAGTATCTTATTTATGAACACAGACTCTATGGCAGTCACAGATTATGTGTGTGTGTGTGTGTGTGTGTGTGTGTGTGTGTGTGTGTGTGAATGTAACAGCAGTCAGTGCAAGTCTGTGCTCCTGTGTCTGTCAGTAAGTACTGTCTGCAAACAGCCAAGCAAACAGCTACACCCTCACATAGAAACAACTGCAAACTCACACATGCTGCCTCACACAATATCACACAGGGTCAGTCATGCTGCCTAACACAATATCACACAGGGTCAGTCATGTTGCCAAACACAATATCACACAGGATCAGTCATGTTGCCAAACACAATATCACACAGAGTCAGTCATGCTGCCTAACACAATATCACACAGGGTCAGTCATGCTGCTTTACACAAAATCACACAGGATCAGTCATGTTGCAAAACAAAATAGCACACAGAGTCAGTAATAATGCTTTACACAATATCACACAGGGTCAGTCATGCTGCCTAACACAATATCACACAGGGTCATGCTCATAACATAATGTCACACAACATGTGCCTAACACAATATCACAGGGTCAGTCATGATGCCTAACACAATATCACACAGGGTCAGTAATGCTGCCTAACACAATATCACACAGGGTCAGTCATGCTGCCTAACACAATATCACACAGGGTCAGTCATGCTGCCTAACACAATATCACACAGGGTCAGTCATGCTGCCTAACACAATATCACACAGGGTCAGTCATGCTGCCTAACACAATATCAGACAGGGTCAGTCATGCTGCCTAACACAATATCACACAGGGTCAGTCATGCTGGCTAAATTATTACAGTTATGTATGTGAAAGAACAGAACTTACATGACCATTCTGCAAAAAGACCTCTGACTGCAGAGAACAATGAAACAAAAATCATTAATCTAAAATCATTATATCATAAAGAAATACATGCTCAGCTCTCTAATCATTGTAGATTTTCATCACTGACCCTTTGACCTGATTCATACTTGACTGACAGATGACAGTCAGTAGAAAGATTAAAGGTAACTGGGGTGCAGTGATAATGAAAGCATTATAAATATAATCTTCTCTGTGTGTGAGGGTGATCACCTGTCTTCTCAGGGGAAAAAGAGGAGCACATCTCTGTTGGCAGGTAACTGGCTCTCATGCTGCTGTATCTGGTGTGTAGATCAGAGAACTCCTGCTCCTTTTCCTGCAGCTGTTGCTGCACTTGGGAGTTCTCCTTCTCCTTGTCTTCCAGCTGGTTCTGCAGTTGGGAGTTCTCCTGCTTCTTCTCCCCCAGCTGTTTCTGCAGATGGGAGTTCTCCTGCTCCTTCTCCCCCAGCTGTTTCTGCAGAGGGGAGTTCTCCTGCTCCTTCTCCCTCAGCTGTTTCTGTAGTTGGGAGTTCTCCTGCTCCTTCTCCCCCAGCTGTTTCTGCAGTTGGGAGTTCTCCTGCTCCTTCTCCCCCAGCTGTTTCTGTAGCTCTGGGAAAAAATATTACAGATTGTCAGTTGTGCTGTTTGTCTAACTTGAGAAGTAAATGCCATTGTATCTGGCCTGTACTGTAGCTGAGAAAATGCTTGCTCTTCCAAATGTTTCTTTTATTATGGAAAATACTGTCATATAAATCATGTATTTGTATGTTCACACACACAGATACACGTACACACATATATTTGTGTATTTTTTATTTTATTGACAATCTTCATTACATTATATTACAGTCATTTAGCTGATGCTTTAATCCAAAGTGACTTACAGTTGATTAGACTAGCCAAGGGCAAATCCCCCCTGGGAGCAATGTGGGGTTAGGGGCCTTGCTCAAGGGCCCACCAGCAATGGTGTTCTTGTTATGGCTGGACTAGGGTTAAAGCTGCCAGCCTCAGGGGTCCCAGTCATGTACCTTAGCCACTAGACTATAGGCTGCCCTCCTATAGTTTTACAAAACCCTGGTACAATATAAACCTGCATGGAGATGATTGAAACATATACTATATAGGTCACCAGTATTGGAACCCTTTCCTTTTTTTTAAAATAAAATTTACAATATCTTCAGAAATAAATGGAAATATATAAACTTATTATCAGTAGAATATTTTTATTGGATGTCTAAAGTTATTCAACAAAAACATTTCTTTTCAACTTGCAGGAAGTAATTTTAAAGTATAAAAATAAAATATGGCATGGACAGTATTAATGGCACCCGTTTGTTGCACTCCCTTTCACAACAATGACAGCCTTCAGACCTTTTTGGTAGCCATTTACAAGCTTCTTGCACCTGTCTGCTGGTAGTTTTTCCCACTCCTCCAATGCAAACTGTTCAAGCTCTTGGATGGTTGCAGGGTGTCTTTTCCCTATGGCAGATTTCAGCTTTCTCCAAAGATGTTCAATGGGATTGAGATCTGGACTCACTACTGGCCAGAATAAAACAGTCAATTTCTTCCATTTTGTTGTGCTATTTGATGTGTGCTTTGGGTCTTTATCATGCTTGAGGACCTGTGATCTTTGATCCAGAATAAGCTTCTTTACACCAGGTAGCACATTTCGCTCTAAAATGCCTTGGTAATCTTCCAATTTCATTATTCCTTCAGTTCTTTGAGGCCTCCAGTACCTTAGGCAGCAAAGCAGCCCCACAACATTATGGATCCACCACCATGTTTGACTGTAGGTAGGGTGTTATTTTGCTTATGAGCTTCATTTTGATGCCTATAAACAAATTGCTGGTCTGCACTACCAAAGAGCTCAATTTTTGTTTCGTCTGTCCACAAAACACTTCCCCAAAAGGATTGTGGTTTGTCTAGGTAGGTTTTGGCAAAGATCAGTTGTGCCTTCTTATATCTTTCTTTCAGCAGTGGGGTCTTCCTTAGCCTTCACGCCTGTAAAGCCCTTTTGGTTTAGTGTGCGGTTTATGGTACGGGTTGAAACCATCACTCCAGATCGCTCCAGGTGTGCCTTTAGCTCTTTGGATGTTACACATGGTGTTTTTTCCACAGTTGCACCAATCTTCAAAGAATTTTCTCATTGATTTTCCTCTTTGACCCACATCTTGGGAGGTTCTTGACAGTTCCATGAGCAGTAAACTTCTTAATAACATTGCACACTTTTGAATCAGGGATGTCAAGGACTTTGGAGATGGCCTTCTACCATTTACTATTCTTGTGTTTGGAGATAATAGCACTTCTGATGCTCTCAGACAGCTATCTTGTCTTCACCATTGAGAAAAGGGATCAGGGAAAGTAAAGTGGCCTTTTGAAGTATTAAAGCCATCATTCATTGGTTAAATCATGTCATGTGAGCCCTCATAATTTATCACAGGTGAGTCCAATCTAGTCTGATTAGAATTCCACAAAATTGTGTCAATAATTGTGTCATGTCCATATTTCCGTTTTTATATTTTTCCTACTATTGCTTTTTTAAATTGATATTGTTTTGTCCTTAGCTGTTGTGTATTGAACATGAGTTTATATAGACCAAGGATGTTTCACAGCACACCTATTTTTCAGGAGATATTGTACATGATGTATTCAAAATTCAGGGGTACCAATCATTGTGGAACTGTATGAACTGCTACACCTCTCTTATCTAATAATACTGATTTGCTTGTTGTTTCTTTATAGATTTGTTTTTTAGCCTTATGTTAATCAGGTTAGCAATCTAACAACCAGTTCTCATTTACAATACAAATATGGATGTCAAAGCAAAACATTAAAATAAATTAATGCAGTTTATGTGAAAACAGGTATAGATACCAAGGTGGACATCTGGAGGGATTTCTGTAACTCTTTCCAAACAGGGCCAGGGGTGTAGTGGAGTGATGTGTCCTGAATTAGAGTGAAGCTTTACATATAACTCCACATTCACTGCTGTTAATAATTCCACACTCACCAGTGTTAAAAAAAACTACACTCACCAGTGTTGTGGGTTGAGGAGTTCCTCTGCTGCTCCTGTACTTCTCTCTGCACAGCCAAACTCTGAGTGTCTGTGCAACAACAAATTAATAAATTAACAATGCTTCAATACCTTATATACCAGATACCTATACCGTACTCTGATTTACTGAACTCACACTTAGACCCAGTGTGATTCTGTTTTGACAGTAAACTCCTCATAAACACACACAGTAGAGGACCAGTGTGGTTTTGTTCTGATACGAAAATCCTCATTAACACCTACAGTAGAGGCCCAGTGTGGTTCTGTTCTGATAGGAAACTCCTCATTAACACTTAAAGTAGAGGCCCAGTGTGGTTCTGTTCTGACAGTAAACTCCTCATTAACACTTACAGCAGAGGCCCAGTGTGGTTCTGTTCTGATAGTAAACTCCTCATTAACACTTACAGTAGAGGCCCAGTGTGGTTCTGTTCTGATAGTAAACTCCTCATAAACACTTACAGTAGAGGCCCAGTATGGTTCTGTTCTGATAGTAAACTCCTAATTAACGCTTACAGTAGAGGCCCAGTGTGGTGATGAGAGAGATCAGAGTGATGATCCACAGAGAGATGAACAGCAGTGATGTCCTCTTCCACAGAGAGTCTCTCTGAGCAGAGCTCTGCCCCCCTGAGGAGGTAAACAGCACACATCTCTGTATGTCTGAATGTTGATGGGATTTCCATCTGTGTTTGATTAGAATATCTTTTGTTCATCTGACCAATGGCATAAGTTCAAACTGCACACTACCTGCTGATTGGCTCACAGGGGCAGATGGTTTCAGCTCCACAGTTTGGTAAAGGTACTCTGACTTTTCTGTCAGGAGAATAAAACAGAAATAAGAGCAGAATCAGCTCACAATGAGAAATGAAACGGTAAGAATATTGAAGAATGAGTGCTGGTGATGTGGTCAGGAGAACTTCAGAGAGAAAATCTTTATCAGTAACAATCAGAATTATGACATACATTAATGGATAAAAGTCAGAATTTTAAATATTTTTCTGCCATACCTAAGAAAAGGCTGGGCTTGGTGAGAACACACAGTTCAGAACTTGTATAACAGTGTTCCAAGAATGGCTGAGCTGAGCTGAGGGCAAACTCAGAACAGCTCTTCATTATTTACTTCATATTCATATATTAATAGATGTTTCTGTTTATCTACTCCTTATATCAGTCAACATTGCCTTTCTGTGATAACATGAAAAACACACATTTTCTAGCATGGATCCCTCAGATCAGGCTCTCAGAGAAAGATCATGACAGAGATGCACTGAAGGAAAGATTTTTATGTTTAAATTATAACGATTCATCCATTCATTAGATGAATCAACATATGTTTGAATCATACTACTGCATTAATGTGCACAAAATAATTTTTCAAGCTGGAGGGAGTTGTATCAATCAATTTTTCCTGAGGTACAGTATGTTAAATATCAGCCATGAGTAAATGAAAGAGCACAGCTAGAGCTCCACTGTTATCATCAGAAAAGCTAAAACAGAATAACCGCAGCTGTCCTTACACCCCCCATGTTTTTATCGCTTTTCTGTCTTACCATCTTGGCTGTGATACTTCACTCCAGTCATCATCACTGGAGAGGAGTGAAGGGCATCGGGATCCATTTTCTCACTTACTGCTGAACTGCTCTCAAACAAACTGTGCTGTAGTTTACTCTGCTCTCAAACACACTGTACTGTAGTTTACTCTGCTCTCAAACACACTGTTCTGTAGTTTACTCTGCTCTCAAACACACTGCTGTAGTTTACTCTGCTCTCAAACACACTACTGTAGTTTACTCTGCTCTCAAACACACTGTACTGGAGTTTACTCTGCTCTCAAACACACTGTACTGTAGTTTGCTCTGCTCTCAAACACACTGTGCTGTAGTTGAATCTTCTCTCAAACACACTGTACTGTAGTTTACTCTGCTCTCAAACACACTGTACTGTAGTTTGCTCTGCTCTCAAACACACTGTACTGTAGTTTACTCTGCTCTCAAACACACTGTGCTGTAGTTTACTCTGTTCTCAAACACACTGCACTGCAGTTTACTCTGCATTCAAACACACTGTACTGTAGTTTACTCTGCTCTCAAACACACTGTACTGTAATTTACTCTGCTCTCAAACACACTGTACTGTAGTTTGCTCTGCTTTCAAACACACTGTACTGTAGTTTACTCTGCTCTGAAACACACTGTGCTGTAGTTTACTCTGTTCTCAAACACACTGCACTGTATTTACTCTGTTCTCAAACATACTGTACTGTAGTTTGCTCTGCTCTCAAACACACTGTGCTGTAGTTTACTCTGCTCTCAAACACACTGCACTGTATTTACTCTGTTCTCAAACATACTGTACTGTAGTTTGCTCTGCTCTCAAACACACTGTACTGTATTTTACTCTGCTCTCAAACACACTGGACTGTAGTTTGCTCTGCTCTCAAACACACTGTACTGTACTGTGCTCAGAAACATACTTTGTGAAAGATTGAAACTTCTCTTCTCTTTATGCTGTCCTGTGAGTGAACGCCCAGCCACAGTGCATTATAGTGCTTTGAGTTCAGAAACCTCAGGATCTCTGAAGGGTCATTGCTGGTCAACTCTTGAGCCGTGACACCAGCCCTTTCACACTATTCTGGAATAGAATTACTCTGACTAATATAATAATCAAATGTAACATGTGGCATGTAAACTGTACACAAACTCCATTCCCCCTGTCCATGTGCTTTATCTTCTTAAGCTAGAGCAGATTTAATGGTATCATATTTATGATCTGGCACCAGACAAACTGAAAGTGTATACTGTATCAATGTAACCTTTCAGTAGCTGAGTGCAACAGTAGTGTGTGTTTCCTGTGTATGATTAAAGTTTGATATGTATTTGAAAAGGTAAAGAGCTGAGCTGACATCTCTGTGCAGGTTTGTGTGCATCTCATCACATTTTCATGAGTGTGCATCATTCTGCTTCCTCAGCAGCAGGCAAACAGTGTTATATTTTATCACAATCTGCACTCTGTCCTGATCTTAGGGGTTACTGGCGTTTGTTATTCCTGTGTTCTCACATTTATTTTTAGGCAATGGTTTCAATGCAGTAGTTCCACATTCACATGAATTATCAATCTGATTCTGTTTGTTGTGCTGAGTGATTTTGGATTCACTGTTCATTTGGTATGTGAGTTGTTGAGTAATATTAAGGTATCACAGGTTTGTATCAAAAACAGAAAGAATATTGCACAGATGAAAGCACAGTGAAAACACAGAACTGTGACTGCTGTTAACTCTTATTCCTCCATTGGGGTCTGCAGTCAAAGAGGGTGTGGTTTTGCTTAGAGGGTTAGCGATCAGAGGAAAGAAGAGAACTTTGAATCTGAATATGGGGACATGCAGACCCTGCTCCACACCTCATCACACAGTGAGTAAATGAATATGGGGACATGCGGACCCTGCTCCATACCTCATCACACAGAGAGTAAATGAATATTTTGACATGCAGACCCTGCTCCATACCTCATCACACAGTGAGTAAATGAATATGGGGACATGCAGACCCTGCTCCATACCTCATCACACAGTGAGTAAATGAATATGGGGACATGCAGACCCTGCTCCATACCTCATCACACAGTGAGTAAATGAATATGGGGACATGCAGACCCTGCTCCATACCTCATCACACAGTGAGTAAATGAATATGGGGACATGCAGACCCTGCTCCATACCTCATCACACAGTGAGTAAATGAATATGGGGACATGCAGACCCTGCTCCATACCTCATCACACAGTGAGTAAATGAATATGGGGACATGCAGACCCTGTGACAGAGAGTTTGAAGGTGGCAGTAGAGAGAAGGGGAATCTCACTCTTGCAGCTCCTGATCCTTCTCTCATCTCTGTTAGCATCTAATCTCTCTCTTACTCTCTCTCTGTCTCCCTCACACTCTCTCACACATAGTCTCTCTCTCTCTCATCTGCAGCAGGGAGACTGAGAGCCCTTACAGTCCTCCTTCACCTGTCCCTCCCAGCGCTCTCTCTCTCACACACATGCTCTCTCTCCCTTTCTCACTCTCTCTCTCATGCTCTCCCTCTTTGCCTGCACTGGAGTGTAGTGATATATACTGACCACCAGAGAGAGACATCTCCTACAGGCAGGAGTGCTGCAGTAAAACCAGCATCTGCTCTGCCAGTGTCAGGTCTTGAGTCTGAGCTGAGTGTTGATTCTGGTAGATTTAGCTCTAATAAATGTAGAAAGGTGGAGCCACAAGAACCAATGGCATGCAGTTGTATGTGAGTCAGCATCTGAAAAAAAAAAATCAATCTCCAAAAATCATTTTTATGAAATGAGAAAAAATGTTTCATTCTTCCATTGTATTTGAGTTAGCTTTAGTCTCAGTTTTGAGCAAGCTTTATTGGTCATAGAGCATCAATATTCCAGTGCAGAGGATCATAAAGGATTCAATGTGCTGTGCATGTGAGTCAAGAAACACTGCAATAAAACAATAAATTGCATGGGCAGAAACATCACTTAATATTATATTAATGTTTTGTTAAAGCTGACAGCAGTGTGCCTAACAGGAGAAATGATCAGTGGGGCTGAGTTTTGTAAACCTGGCCAGAAATATGGAAGGAGTTTCTCAGCGAAGGTGTAGCCAGTGAAGGAGTAGATATGAGACCTGGCCTCCACATTATAAAAGGAGACCTGACCCCCCTCATAATCCACATACACCCCCACTGTCCTGGGCTTCTCTCTCAGGGGGAGGGGGACAGAGGGACCAGCTAGAGCCTTGTACTCAGTCCCATTCCTCAGCCACACAGTCCAGTAACCATTCCCAGGCTTCGGTGTAGTCTTCCACTTCCTGTTAATGGATTCTTTAGTCACTCCTAAAGTCCAATCAGTCTTCTCTCCAACCTGCACCTCATAGTAAAATCTCCCTGAGGAGAACCCCTCCTTTCCCAGGATAGAGACAGCAGTATAAAATCTCTTTGGGGTATCAGGGAGATTCTGTTGTGTGTCTCCCCGTCTCACTTGTTTCCCATCCTCAGACAGGATGAGGTAGGGCTGTGCTGTATCAGGGTCCAAAGTCACATCCACTGTGCAGGAGAACAGAGAGACAATTAATTTAATATATCACATAAGTTATTGTGTGGAAAAATGTTGCAGAGAATTTGCAGTTTAATGTTTTTTACATTTGGATGTGGTCCTTTGGCAGATGCTTTAAGTGAGTTTCATAGTAAATAAGAAGGAAAAGTAGCAGCAGAGAGAGAGGCAGGAGGACAGGAGTAGGGACAGGCTGGTACTGAAATGTTTCTTTCTTTTTACCTACAGGATGGAAAATACATGGGAAGATTATCTGCACTACACAATGGAAAATACAGTTAAAGGTGGTGGTGAGCCCATATGTAATTAGAGTAACAGTGTGTGAGCGTTTGTGTTTATGTCAGTGGTGTCAGTGTTGACTGTGTCAGTGTTGAAGGTGCCGTTATAGTTTAAGAGGAGGATAACCCTACCTGCTGCTTCACGGATCCACTCCCACACTGAAAGAGAACACAAATTAAAACTGATACTACTGTCATAAATTCATTATTTCACTTTTGTTAATGGAAAGTGATAAATGAAACGTTTCATTTAAAAGTGTCTTTGTTCATTGGCCATTCAGCCTGTGTCCATCTGTCTTTGCTCTCCATATAAGTTTGTCTTGATGAAGTCATTGTGCACCTGAGATCTTAAATGTGTGTTTCATTAGAACATGGAGGCGGTTGGGGGGTACTCTCACTGCCCCCCCCACACACACACATCAGGGATGTGAGTAACACATTTGTGTTTGTGAGCATTCTCTACCTGATGGCTGAGGAGGGAGAGTTGCTGAGTGATTATTCTTACCTGAGGATGGATCAGTCAATGGCAAACAGTTTTTATGTCTTGATCTAAGATGCATAAAGTCTCCACTAAGCACCTGAACCAGTGCAGATGGGATGGGCTGCTGGTCAGGGAGGCAGTGTGATGGGCTCTGGTTGGGGGGCAGTGTGATGGGCTCTGGTTGGGGGGCAGTGTGATGGGCTCTGGTTGGGGGCAGTGTGATGGGCTGCTGGTCAGGGAGGCAGTGTGATGGGCTCTGGTTGGGGGGCAGTGTGATGGGCTCTGGTTGGGGGCAGTGTGATGGGCTCTGGTTGGGGGGGGGTGTGATGGGGGGGTGCTGGTTGGGGGGCAGTGTGATGGGCTCTGGTTGGGAGGGCAGTGTGATGGGCTCTGGTTGGGGGCAGTGTGATGGGCTCTGGTTGGGGGCAGTGTGATGGGGTGCTGGTTGGGGGCAGAGTGATAGGCTCTGGTTGGGGGGCAGTGTGATGGTGTGCTGGTTGGGGGGCAGTGTGATGGGCTCTGGTTGGGGGCAGTGTGATTGGGTGCTGGTTGGGGGCAGTGTGATGGGCTCTGGTTGAGGGGCAGTGTGATGGGCTCTGGTTGGGGGCAGTGTGATGGGCTCTGGTTGGGGGCAGTGTGATGGGGTGCTGGTTGGGGGCAGAGTGATAGGCTCTGGATGGGGGGCAGTGTGATGGGGTGCTGGTTGGGGGCAGTGTGATGGGCTCTGGTTGGGGGCAGTGTGATGGGGTGCTGGTTGGGGGGCAGTGTGATAGGCTCTGGTTGGGGGCAGTGTGATGGGCTCTGGTTGGGGGGCAGTGTGATGGGCTCCGGTTGGGGGGCAGTGTGATGGGGTGCTGGTTGGGGGCAGTGTGATGGGGTGCTGGTTGGGGGGCAGTGTGATGGGGCTCTGGTTGGGGGCAGTGTGATGGGCTCTGGTTGGGGGCAGTGTGATGGGGTGCTGGTTGGGGGGCAGTGTGATGGGCTCTGGTTGGGGAGCAGTGTGATGGGCTCTGGTTGGGGGCAGTGTGATGGGGTCTGGTTGATGGGGTGCTGGTTGGGGGGCAGTGTAATGGGGTGCTGGCTGGGGGGCAGTGTGATGGGGTGCTGGTTGGGGGCAGTGTGATGGGGTGCTGGTTGGGGGCAGTGTGATGGGGTGCTGGTTGGGGGCAGTGTGATGGGCTCTGGTTGGGGGCAGTGTGATGGGGTGCTGGTTGGGGGGCAGTGTGATGGGCTCTGGTTGGGGGCAGTGTGATGGGGTGCTGGTTGGGGGGGGCAGTGTGATGGGGTGCTGGTTGGGGGGCAGTGTGATGGGCTCTGGTTGGGGGGGCAGTGTGATGGGGTGCTGGTTGGGGGGCAGTGTGATGGGCTCTGGTTGGGGGCAGTGTGATGGGGTGCTGGTTGGGGGCAGTGTGATGGGCTCTGATTGGGGGGCAGTGTGATGGGGTGCTGGTTGGGGGCAGTGTGATGGGGCTGGTTGGGGGCAGTGTGATGGGCTCTGGTTGGGCGGGCAGTGTGATGGGGTGCTGGTTGGGGGGCAGTGTGATGGGCTCTGGTTGGGGGCAGTGTGATGGGGTGCTGGTTGGGGGCAGTGTGATGGGCTCTGGTTGGGGGCAGTGTGATGGGCTCTGGTTGGGGGGCAGTGTGATGGGGCTCTGGTTGGGGGGGCAGTGTGATGGGGTGCTGGTTGGGGGGCAGTGTGATGGGCTCTGGTTGGGGGGCAGTGTGATGGGGTGCTGGTTGGGGGCAGTGTGATGGGCTCTGGTTGGGGGCAGTGTGATGGGGCTCTGGTTGGGGGGCAGTGTGATGGGGCTCTGGTTGGGGGGCAGTGTGATGGGGAGCTGGTTGGGGGTGCAGTGTGATGGGCTCTGGTTGGGGGCAGTGTGATTGGCTCTGGTTGGAGGGGCAGTGTGATGGGGCTCTGGTTGGGGGGGCAGTGTGATGGGGAGCTGGATGGGGGTGCAGTGTGATGGGCTCTGGTTGGGGGGCAGTGTGATGGGGCTCTGGTTGGGGGGCAGTGTGATGGGGAGCTGGTTGGGGGTGCAGTGTGATGGGCTCTGGTTGGGGGCAGTGTGATTGGCTCTGGTTGGGGGGCAGTGTGATGGGGTGCTGGTTGGGGGGCAGTGTGATGGGCTCTGGTTGGAGGGGCAGTGTGATGGGCTCTGGTTGGGGGCAGTGTGATGGGGTGCTTGTTGGGGGCAGTGTGATGGGTGCTGGTTGGGGGCAGTGTGATGGGCTCTGGTTGGGGGCAGTGTGATGGGCTCTGGTTGGGGGGCAGTGTGATCGGGTGCTCGTTGGGGGACAGTGTGATGGGGTGCTGGTTGGGGGCAGTGTGATGGGCTCTGGTTGGGGGGCAGTGTGATGGGGCTCTGGTTTGGGGGCAGTGTGATGGGGTGCTGGTTGGGGGCAGTGTGATGGGCTCTGGTTGGGGGCAGTGTGATGGGCTCTGGTTGGGGGCAGTGTGATGGGGTGCTGGTTGGGGGGCAGTGTGATGGGGTGCTGGTTGGGGGCAGTGTGATGGGGTGCTGTTTGGGGGGGCAGTGTGATGGGCTCTGGTTGGGGGCAGTGTGATGGGCTGTGGTTGGGGGCAGTGTGTGATGGGGTGCTGGTTGGGGGCAGTGTGATGGGGTGCTGGGCAGTGGGGGGGCAGTGTGATGGGCTCTGGTTGGGGGCAGTGTGATGGGGTGCTGGTTGGGGGCAGTGTGATGGGGTGCTGGTTGGGGGCAGTGTGATGGGCTCTGGTTGGGGGCAGTGTGATGGGGTGCTGGTTGGGGGCAGTGTGATGGGGTGCTGGTTGGGGGGGCAGTGTGATGGGGTGCTGTTTGGGGGCAGTGTGATGGGCTCTGGTTGAGGGGGGCAGTGTGATGGGGTGCTGGTTGGGGGCAGTGTGATGGGGTGCTGGTTGGGGGGCAGTGTGATGGGGTGCTGTTTGGGGCAGTGTGATGGGCTCTGGTTGGGGGGCAGTGTGATGGGCTCTGGTTGGGGGCAGTGTGATGGGCTCTGTTGGGGGCAGTGTGATGGGCTCTGGTTGGGGGCAGTGTGATGGGGTGCTGGTTGGGGGCAGTGTGATGGGGTGCTGGTTGGGGGCAGTGTGATGGGCTCTGGTTGGGGGCAGTGTGATGGGGTGCTGGTTGGGGGGCAGTGTGATGGGGTGCTGGTTGGGGGCAGTGTAATGGGGTGCTGGTTGGGGGCAGTGTGATGGGCTCTGGTTGGGGGCAGTGTGATGGGGTGCTGGTTGGGGGCAGTGTGATGGGTGCTGGTTGGGGGGCAGTGTGATGGGGTGCTGGTTGGGGGCAGTGTGATGGGCTCTGGTTGGGGGGGCAGTGTGATGGGGTGCTGGTTGGGGGGGCAGTATGATCGGGTGCTGGTTGGGGGGACAGTGTGATGGGGTGCTGGTTGGGGGCAGTGTGATGGGGTGCTGGTTGGGGGCAGTGTGATGGGCTCTGGTTGGGGGGCAGTGTGATGGGGTGCTGGTTGGGGGCAGTGTGATGGGGTGCTGGTTGGGGGTGCAGTGTGATGGGGTGCTGGTTGGGGGCAGTGTGATGTGATGGGCTCTGGTTGGGGGCAGTGTGATGGGGTGCTGGTTGGGGGGCAGTGTGATGGGGTGCTGGTTGGGGGCAGTGTGATGGGCTCTGGTTGGTTGGGGGGCAGTGTGATGGGGTGCTGGTTGGGGGGCAGTATGATCGGGTGCTCGTTGGGGGACAGTGTGATGGGGTGCTGGTTGGGGGTGGATTACATAGTCTCCTTTGCACCATGTCTGGGGCTATCACTACAAAGACACAAGTCTGTTGCAAAGATGTTTTCACAAATGTCACAAATGCATGTATTCAGCAGCAACATTAAATAATGTTCTAAGCCCTGAACATGGTGTGTGGTGGTCAGGATAATTAAAAAGGGAGAAAAACAAACCAAAGTACACTTTTCCTGAGCTATCAGCTAAATTCTGCCCCATCCCACACTTTTACTAAAAGAGCTAAATTTCGAATGACTTGCTTTTTCTTTTGTAAGTTAAAATTAGTGCTTGAAATATAATTACAGTACTGTATATTGGAATTGAACAAATGTACAATAATTGATGAATTTGTGTCATTGTGGTACCTGGTTTGGTGACGACTCCATCCCTCCCTGCAGGGAAGCAGATACTGTGATCATTCAGCTCTATCGTATCTTATTTATGAACACAAACTCTATGGCAGTCACAGTGTGTGTGTGTGTGTGTGTGTGTGTGTGTGTGTGTGTGTGTGTGTGTGTGTGTGTGTGTGTGTGTGTGTGTAACAGCAGTCAGTACTAGTCTGTGCTCCTGTGTCTATCAGTAAGTACTGTTTGATCCACAGCACAACTGACAACCAGGACTACAGCAACACTCTCAAGCAAACAGCTGCACACTGACATGGAAACAACTGCAAACTCAGACATGCTGCCAAACACAATATCACACAGGGTCAGTAATGCTGCCTAACACAATATCACACAGGGTTAGTCATGCTGCCTAACACAATATCACACAGGGTTAGTCATGCTGCCTAACACAATATCACACAGGGTTAGTCATGCTGCCTAACACAATATCACACAGGGTCAGTCATGCTGCCAAAGACAATGTCACACAGGGTCAGTCATGCTGGCTAACACAATATCACACAGGGTCAGTCATGCTGCCAAACACAATATCACACAGGGTCAGTCATGCTGCCAAACACAATATCACACAGGGTCAGTCATGCTGCCAAACACAATATCACACAGGGTCAGTCATGCTGGCTAAATTATTACAATAATGTGTGTGAAAGAACAGAACTTACGTGACCATTCTGCAAAAAGACCTCTGACTGCAGAGAACAATGAAACAAAAATCATTCATCTAAAATCATTATATCATAAAGAAATACATGTTCAGCTGTCTAATCATTGTAGATTTTCATCACTGACCCTCTGACCTGATTCATACTTGACTGACTGATGACAGTACAGAGATTAAAGGTAACTGGGGTGCAGTGATAATGAAAGCATTATAAATATAATCTTCTCTGTGTGTGAGGGTGATCACCTGTCTTCTCAGGGGAAAAAGAGGAGCACATCTCTGTAGGCAGGTAACTGGCTCTCATGCTGGTGTGTAGATCAGAGAACTCCTGCTCCTTCTCCCCCAGCTGTTTCTCCAGCTCTATGAAACAGAGAGATACTCTGTACGGTTTGTATGCATGGAGAAGTGAAATCTCTCTGTTGTGTAGTTGAGAGGCACCGAGGAGAAATGTATAAATTATGTTCTTTTATACACACAAACATGCACACTACATGCTAAACAAAAGCATATGTAAAAATAACATGCACAACTAATCATGAGTAATGGTGCAACTCTAGTGGTACCACATTATATATTAGAAATAGAAGAAAAAAATGTTTTCATTTTTGTGGCTCTTGTCATTTTGAGGATAGATTATGTTTTATTGTAGATTGTATTGATTTCACCTGCAGCATACACACCACTAATTAGGTTGCTGCAAATTGTTCGTGCACATTAATTTATTTACATTTTAAACTTTATTTATTTTTTTTAAATTCCTCAACTTTGTTTTATTGTATTGATATGGAGTATTTTTTCTGACCAAGGAGTATCTCGATTAGATTTTATTTCAAAGTTAAGCCACTTCAAGAGGACATTGTGTCTAGTCTTACCCCACCTGCTCTCCAGCAACTGAAGGATAGCCTAGTTTGGGAGCAGGTCTCTGTGCACGGGTGTGAATCTATGATTGCAGTGAATTTGAGAGTCTTGCAGTATACTTTGAATGTCCAGACAGACTTGAGTGCACCACCTAACACATCAGTGTGACAGTACTTTATTACAATTTATGATTATTCCTAAACTGGTATGATCTGTTCTTGTGGTTACTGTCAGTGTCAAGCAAGAACCAGAGATGAATTTAAGGCTCTGATACAAGAAAAAGCTGAAGTATTAATTTAATCGTGTGATTAAGCCTATTGGATGCAACTACTTCATAGGTGTCATTTTGTACACACTACTCCATTTTGTATTAGCAAAAATAATTTACATCCCCCGGCCAAGAGGAAACAAGAATTCAATGTGGCTGTGGTTGAACCACATGTATGAGAACATATGATCTTTTAAAAGACATTTCAGTGAAGTTTGTCATTGGACATAGGACAGTGCTGTCACATGACAGAACATCACACTGTGCCCATTTTGAAACTCTATTTGCTAGCAAAAAATTCCACAAGGTGCCGCTATAGAACCCGGTTGAATTTTTCAACTTTAAGAGGCCATAACTTTTGAACCGTTTGTCATAGAGACACGAAATCAATACTAGCAGATCCGTCTCCTCGAGACGAACAACTTTGCAACTTTGCAACTTTGTGTCCGAAAAGATGTATCAAATAGATTTTGCGCTATTTTGAATTTTGTGAACAACACAAAAAAATCTTCTTAAAATATACCGTACATCCAATCGACAGGAAACTTGGCAGCTAGCAAGTATGTACCGGTCCCTAACAAGTTTACGAAGGAAAAGTTCCCATGTCAAAAAATGACGACGCTACAAGCAAATTAATTAGCGACATAATGAATAAAATATGCAAATTCGGCAATTTCGCCATTTTTCAACCAACCTATCTGAATCTTGGTGTGACCCCAGACAATGCTCCAGTGTAGACATATACCAAACATGAAGAGGATAGGACAAATACCATGGTTGCCACAAACATTTGAATATTCAGCATTTTTAAATCCCAAAAATAATACTTAAAAATCTTCTTCTCATGAACCACTTGTCCGATCGACATGAAATTATGTAGCTAGCATGCTAGTACTAGTCCCTACAAAGTTTGCGAAGGGCAAGTTCCTATGTCAAATAGCCACCCTGGTGGCCAAATTTGGTATGTCTAGCTTAAAAACTGTAGGTGGAGTTATGACCAGAAGAACCAGGAATAATAATAAAAAAAAATAAAGATTCTACAGAAGAACAGTAGTTTGCGCCTTCAGCAAGCAAACTAATAAAACACATTATCTTTTGTCATTAATTACACTTTATTTTCATTTAATTACTGAAAAATGAGACGCCATGTCAACGACTACAGTTGTCTGTGATTGGGGAAGACGGTTCTTGTTTCACTTTCCTTTTTGTAAGAATTGCCATTGACTAATGCTGGGTCCATAGATTGCGGAGTTCCCCTTATCAGGAGGGAATGGAGTGGAGCAGGAGAAATTTCTCCTCCCTGCTCAAAGCTCTGGGTTTTCTACTTACTGCTCCTCTCTGGCTCCCCACTCACACATGAGAGAAACCCCACTCCAGGTTCCCTCCATAGCAAACTTTCATAGCAAACACTCCGCTGCATTCACACTAGTCAACATCTGGCCACTTAAGAGAAAACATGATTCAATACCTTAAGAAAAGTGTCCGGCTTTATTAAATCTTAAGCAACGCAAAGGCTATTGATATATTGTAGCAGGGGAACAATGATATTGTTTACCCTACTTTGAACCATGCAGGGCATCATACTTGTCTTAAACATAACTGAAATGTAAAATGAGAACATTGGCTATTGCACTTATAATTGTATGGACGAAAGTAAAGCACAAAGGATTTTAGGTTGTTTGATTACCTTTTGCAATCTATTTTAAATGTATTTAAAATGTATTTTTAAATGTTTTTTCGAGGGTTGTGCATTATAAATTTTGAATATAGACCCACTCATCTTTGAGAGACTAGAGGGAAACTAAGGGTACATTATGCTACCCACCTTTAAAGTTTTTCCCAAATGTACACAGAGAAGTGCATCGTGTTTAGATTTATATTTTATCGTAGTTATCACCTCACCACAGTCACATTCACAATCTCTACCATTTTCATTGTCTTTATGAAAATAGTTCTTGAATTCCATCTTTGTTTTCTCCAGACAGCTTATTAATATATGGTTTCACAACTGCTAGCTATACCAAATGTCTCAATGTTTACACATTCAATTGCATTAAGGGCCATCATGCGTGTGAGACATGGACAAAAAATATGAAGTATAATGAATTCTCAGACAACATTGAATGCACTGAGTTGACTGTGATGTGTCAAGTTGTATAACGGTACAGACATTTGATCTTGGGCTTGGAGTCCAAGGGGGCAGTGTCATACCTCACAATTTTCACCACAAGAAGAGAAAGAGAAATACAGAAGGAAGGAAGCAGACATGAAGGTGGAGATGGGGAGGGGGAGGGATGCTGGAAGCAGCAAGCGTGATGGGAGATAAGGTACCTGACAATTTCCTACCAGCAGAGAAAACCAGATTGGACGCACAGAGGTTTTTGAATGAGGGGTTGTCTGAAAATACTTCACCCGAACTTTTGTTTTAACAAACTCCAGTAACCACACTCACTATATTAACCAGAGCACTCTATTTTTATTTTAACAACCTGTTTACACATTCAGTTGCATTATGGGCCACATTGAGTATGTGAGATGGAGCGATTCTGGAGCGAGAATGGAGCAAGAGAGAACACTGACACTCCTGCTGTTTTAAAAAGCTGCTCCTCGTTCCAGACGTCCCTCTGCTTTCCACTCCACTCCACTCACATACTCTGCCCCTCATTTCCAAGTCTAAACTAAGAGGCGACATAGTCTTCCAGACCTCCAGGAGGCACTGCACATCTAAAGCTTTCGAATACACAAAAAGTCCTGTCAAGGCCCACTTCTGGAGGATGAGCTCTGATGGGCAATATGGTGGGATTTACAAATCACCAGTGTTAATAAATCTACACTCACCTATGATGTGGATGGAGGAGTTCCTCTGTTGCTCCGTGAGTTCACTCTGCACGGCTGAACTCTGTTTGACTGAAAAAGTAACAGTGAAATAACAGTGATAATATTTAACATGAAGATGTCATTTCCAGATGTCTGAAACAGAAAGTCCATACCTGACCTGTGTGAAGGATTGTAAAACCGCAGTTATGCTTTCTCACTCATTATTCCATATTGCTCTCTGATACAGTCATGGTTTCTCACTTATTATTCCATATTACTCTCTAAAAAAAGTTATGTTTTCTCACTGATTATTCCACATTACTCCCTGATACAGTTATGCCTCCACACTGATTATTCCATATTACTCTCTGATACACTGTATTTTTTTTTACCTCCTGATATGATTTGAAAGACATTGGGCCTCATTCACCAACCATTCTTAAGAAGAATTTTCTTCTTGAAACCCACCTACACAGTTTTCACAAAGATTCTGACATTCACCACTGTTTTCTTATTTAGGATTTGTTCTTAAGTAAGAACAGAATTTATGCACACTCAAGAGCACTCGTATGCACATTTGACTGCTGACATGTTTGTGCAAAATAATTGGTTATTGCGTTTTGTTCAATTGTGCAGTTGTATGATATTATAGGATTTAAATGATGACAATATTTATGTCATTAATATTGCTTATATTATTACAAATTACGATAATATTTATACAGTTGAAAATATTTTAAAATAATTTTTGTCATTATTTTACAAAGCATTATGGTCTTTTAAAATAAATAAACACTACGCTAACACTTTAATTCACATCAATGTTAACTCAGCCGCACTCTCCCGCTAGTCATGGATGGAATAAATCAACTGGCCACACAATATAAATTCCCCTATACAGCAGAAGATCAGGTCCCAGTCAAGAGAGGATTCCATTCTATTGCTGATCTACCCAACACCATTGGCGCAATAGACTGCATTCACGTGCGCATTAAGTCACCCTCTCCAGATCCGTTCCCATATCTCAACCACAAGCAATAATACTCCATAAATGTACAACTCATCTGCGACTCCCAGAACCACCTTCTGAATATGGTCTCCTGCTTCCCAGGAGGTACACACGACTCCTACATTTTACAAAAAAGTTCTGTGGGTATGCGCCATCGAACAAGGAGCTGCTGGAGAGGCATGGCTCATTGGTACACATTTTTGAGTAATTTTAAATCCCAGCAACAGTGGGCTTCTATTCCTATAATGACTTGTTATATTAGGAGATCGGCGATATGCCCTGACCCCTGGTTAATGACACCACTCAGCAACCTTCAGACTCACCAAGAGGTGTGCTTCAGTCAGCAACATGCACACACTCGCTCCACCATCGAGTGCACCATTGGCAACTTCACTTCCCCTTCAGCCACCACAACAACAAGAGGATGTGCGTCCCGACCCACTCCTGGGACCGGACAACAGACTTGCTGTCCAAGTTCGACAGCAATTAATTGCTTGCTTGTAAATAAAGGCTTTAAAATTAATTAGACTTTTATAGGGGCAGCCTGTAGTCTGGTGGCTAAGGTAAATAACTGTGACCCCTGAGGTTGGTGGTTCAAGCCCAGTGGAGGCTCAGTGTGGTTCTGTTCTGATAGTAAACTCCTCATTGACACTTACAGTAGAGGCGCAGTGTGGTTCTGTTCTGACAGTAAACTCCTCATTAACACTTACAGTGGAGACCCAGTGTGGTTCTGTTCTGACAGTAAACTCCTCATTCACACTTACAGTTGAGGCCCAGTGTGCTTCTGTTCTGATAGTAAACTCCTCATTCACACTTACAGGAGAGGCCCAGAGTGGTTCTGTTCTGATAGCAAACTCCTCATTGACACTTACAGTAGAGACCCAGTGTGGTTCTGTTCTGACAGTAAACTCCTCATTCACACTTACAGTTGAGGCCCAATGTCGATCTGTTCTGATAGCAAACTCCTCATTGACACTTACAGGAGAGGCCCAGAGTGGTTCTGTTCTGATAGCAAACTCCTCATTGACACTTACAGTAGAGACCCAGTGTGGTTCTGTTCTGACAGTAAACTCCTCATTCACACTTACAGCAGAGGCCCAATGTCGATCTGTTCTGATAGCAAACTCCTCATTGACACTCACAGGAGAGGCCCAGAGTGGTTCTGTTCTGATAGCAAACTCCTCATTGACACTTACAGCAGAGGCCCAGTGTGGTTCTGTTCTGATAGCAAACTCCTCATTGACACTTACAGTAGAGGCCCAGTGTGGTTCTGTTCTGATAGTAAACTCCTCATTGACACTTACAGCAGAGGCCCAGTGTGGTTCTGTTCTGATAGTAAACTCCTTATTAATGCTTACAGTAGAGGCCCAGTGTGGTTCTGTTCTGATAGTAAACTCCTCATTGACACTTACAGGAGAGGCCCAGAGTGGTTCTGTTCTGATAGCAAACTCTTCATTGACACTTACAGTAGAGACTCAGTGTGGTTCTGTTCTGACAGTAAACTCCTCATTCACACTTACAGTTGAGGCCCAATGTCGATCTGTTCTGATAGCAAACTCCTCATTGACACTTACAGGAGAGGCCCAGAGTGGTTCTGTTCTGATAGCAAACTCCTCATTGACACTTACAGTAGAGGCCCAGTGTGGTTCTGTTCTGACAGTAAACTCCTCATTCACACTTACAGTTGAGGAGGATCTGTTCCAAAATGTCAGGAGAGGAGTGGTTCTGTTCTGATAGCAAACTCCTCATTGACACTTACAGCAGAGAGGCCCAGAGTGTGGTTCTGTTCTGATAGCAAACTCCATTCATTGACACTTACAGCAGAGGCCCAGTGGTTCTGTTCTGATGGTTCTGTTCTGATAGTAAACTCTCATTCATTCACACTTACAGCAGAGGCCCAGTGTGGTTCTGTTCTGATAGCAAACTCCTCATTGACACTTAGAGGCCCACAGTAGAGGCCCAGTGTGGTTCTGTTCTGACAGTAAACTCCTCATTCACACTTACAGTTGAGGCCCAATGTCGCAAATCTGTTCTGATAGACAAACTCCTCATTGACACTCTGTTCTGATAGCAAACAGGAGAGGCCCAGAGTGGTTCTGTTCTGATAGCAAACTCCTCATTGACACTTACAGCAGAGGCCCAGTGTGGTTCTGTTCTGATAGTAAACTCCTCATTGACACTTACAGTGGAGGCCCAGTGTGGTTCTGTTCTGATAGTAAACTCCTCATTAACACTTACAGTAGAGGCCCAGTGTGGTTCTGTTCTGACAGTAAACTCCTCATTCACACTTACAGCAGAGGCCCAGTGTGGTTCTCTTCTGATAGCAAACTCCTCATTGACACTTACAGTAGAGGCCCAGTGTGGTTCTGTTCTGATAGTAAACTCCTTATTAATACTTACAGTAGAGGCCCAGTGTGGTTCTGTTCTGATAGTAAACTCCTCATTGACACTTACAGTACATGCCCAGTGTGGTTCTGTTCTGATAGTAAACTCCTCATTAACACTTACAGCAGAGACCCAGTGTGGTTCTGTTCTGATAGTAAACTCCTCATTGACACTTACAGCAGAGGCCCAGTGTGGTTCTGTTCTGATAGTAAACTCCTTATTAATACTTACAGTAGAGGCCCAGTGTGGTTCTGTTCTGATAGTAAACTCCTCATTGACACAATCTTTAAGAACCAGCTCTGTTAATTCTTTAAGGAAGTTCTCTTTCACACATCTACTGTTCAAGTGAGACCACAAGCTCTTTATAAAGCAGAAGTCTGTTTTCTGAGAATAAACATTTGAAGCTGTCTTTGACCAGAGCATCTTATGAACTAAGCATTAATCCATGCATCAAGTAATAGAAACTCTCATATCCAGAGTGTCTTAAACAGTTGACATGAATACCCACACGTTATTCCACTGTATAACTGAATATTTACTGAAGCAGTTGTGGGCTACATGTAAAATGACATGTCTATTCACATAGTAAACTCCTCATTGACACCCAGTGTAGTTCTGTTCTGATAGTACACTCCTCATTAACACTTACAGCAGAGGCCCTGTGTGGTTCTGTTCTGATAGTAAACTCCTCATTGACACTTACAGCAGAGGCCCAGTGTGGTTCTGTTCTGATAGTAAACTCCTCATTAACACTTACAGTACATGCCCAGTGTGGTTCTGTTCTGATAGTAAACTCCTCATTGACACTTACAGCAGAGGCCCAGTGTGGTTCTGTTCTGATAGTAAACTCCTCATTCACACGTACAGTCGAGGCCCAGTGTCGTTCTGTTCTGATAGTAAACTCCTCATTGACACAATCTTTAAGAACCAGCTCTGTTAATTCTTTAAGGAAGTTCTCTTTCACACATCTACTGTTCAAGTGAGACCACAAGCTCTTTATGAAGCAGAAGTCTGTTTTCTGAGAATAAACATTTGAAGCTGTCTTTGACCAGAGCATCTTATGAACTAAGCATGGCTCCATGCATCAAGTAATAGAAACTCTCATATCCAGAGTGTCTTAAACAGTTGACATGAATACCCACACGTTATTCCACTGTATAACTGAATATTTACTGAAGCAGTTGTGGGCTACATGTAAAATGACATGTCTATTCACATAGTAAACTCCTCATTGACACCCAGTGTGGTTCTGTTCTGATAGTAAACTCCTCATTAACGCTTACAGTGGAGACCCAGTGTGGTTCTGTTCTGATAGTAAACTCCTCATTAACACTTACAGTAGAGGCCCAGTGTGGTTCTGTTCTGATAGTAAACTCCTCATTAACACTTACAGCAGAGGCCCTGTGTGGTTCTGTTCTGATAGTAAACTCCTCATTAACGCTTACAGCAGAGGCCCTGTGTGGTTCTGTTCTGATAGTAAACTCCTCATTAACACTTACAGTAGAGGCCCAGTGTGGTTCTGTTCTGATAGTAAACTCCGCATTAACACTTACAGTAGAGGCCCAGTGTTGTTCTGTTCTGATAGTAAACTCCTCATTAACACTTACAGTAGAGGCCCAGTTTGGTTCTGTTCTGATAGTAAACTCCTCATTAACACTTACAGTAGAGGCCCAGTGTGGTTCTGTTCTGACAGTAAACTCCTCATTAACACTTACAGTAGAGGCCCAGTGTTGTTCTGTTCTGATAGTAAACTCCTCTTTAACACTTACAGTCGAGGCCCAGCGTGGTTCTGTTCTGATAGTAAACTCCTCATTAACACTTACAGTAGAGGCCCAGTGCGGTTCTGTTCTGATAGTAAACTCTGAATTAACACTTACAGTAGAGGCCCAGTGTGGTTCTGTTCTGATAGTAAAGTCCTCATTAACACTTACAGTAGAGGCCCAGTGTGGTGATGAGAGAGATCAGAGTGATGATCCACAGAGAGATGAACAGCACTGATGTCCTCTTCCACAGAGATTCTCTCTGAGCTGGAGAAGCAGCACGAATTCCGGCTGGTTTCAGAGTTTGGTAAATGTTTTCTGTTTCTGTCTCTGCAGACAATCACAGAATCAGACAAAAACAATAACAAAATTACTGCTGAAAATGAGGAATGACACAGATACAAGAGTAATACAATGAGTGTTGATGCTGTTATAAATTCTGCTCTTCTCTGATACAAACACATAGAGTCAGAAGGGTGTCTGTGATAAATGTGGTGAGTGTTGCCTTCATATTTACATCATATTCAGGTATTTAGGTAATCTTATCCGGTGCAATGCACACAGCTTACATTATTCACTTTGCTCAAGAATAAAACCTGAACACACTCCTGTTACCAGCACAGCTAGTACTGAACACACCCTGCTATCAGAACAGCTACTACTAAACACACTCCTGCTACCAGCACAGCTAGAGCTGAACATACTTGTGTTACCAGCACAGTGAGAGCTGAACACAGTCCTGCTACCAGCACAGCTACTACTGAACATACTTGTGCTACCAGCACAGCTAGAGCTGAACACACTTGTGCTACCAGCACAGCTAGAGCTAAACAAACACCTTGCTACTGGCACAGCAAGAGCTGAAAACACCCTGCTACCAGCACAGCTAGAGCTGAACACACACCCTGCTACCAGCACAGCTAGAGCTGAACACACACCCTGCTACAGCACAGCTACTACTGAACACACTCCCGCAACCACACAACTGGCAACTTCAACCTACTGAAAGCAATAATGTTCAGCGCACTTCGAGTTATGTCCAACAAATGTATGTAAGTTATTCCCTCTGAATGCCAAAATCATTTCATAAATCTGTTTTAGTTTGAAATCCTGCTTAAAACATCCTTTTTTTTAAAATGTTCATTCATTGATGTAGTTCAGAATTTCTTGAAATCATTTGATCAAATGTGGAGGAGTAAATGTAATTCCTATTTTACTGGTATAAACATTTTCAGCCTTCACCATTCCATTCTGAGAATAATTTGTATCAACCATGTGGTCACCACAAACACTTCTCATTCATGGTGACCACTCAGTCAGTTACAGCAGCAGTACGAGTGGAAACAGGAACAGCTATAGAGCTTAACAAATACTAAACCTGTACACAATCTTAGTTGTTATTCCAGATTCATCACAACCAATCCATAACTGTTGCACCCTAAGGCATATTGGGAATTTTCACTTAAAATAATCTCAGTCTTGTTGATTCAGCATAATTGAATTTAGTTGTTTTTCATTTATGTGAATTTAAATAAATTGCACAAGATTATATGATGTACACATTTAAATACAATTTGTTCATGTAATATTAACTCAAAACACTTAAACAAGCCCCTTAGTTCATTACTATCTGTCTTCTACCAACTGAATCATTTTACTTTGAAAGTAAGTAACTGAATTAAGGTGTCTGTACCCAAAACAATCAAGTATAGTGAAAGTCTCACCAATTTGAGTGAATAGAACGCTATGCAAGTAAATAAAAATTTTTAGAAACCCTAATTTATATGCATTGCATTTTACAGCCAGTGGGAGACACTTATTTGATTAAACTGTCTGAAATTTGAAATATCATTTATAACGAACATGAAATATTTGGAAAATAATTAATATTTCCATTTTGCATTTATTTCTTTAAAATGCTATTTTGTAATCAGGTGCTGGAGACAGTGGTCGACACCATGAGCAGAGCAATCTGCCAGTTTAAACACCTGTGCCCAGTTAAGTAAACAATCACTTTCGTTAAGGCAGGGGAGAAGGCTCAAACCCAACTCAAGACTCAACCGGCCTTCTAGGAGCAGCCAGAGACAGGCTGGGACCTGGGAAAGTACAGCAAGCCTCAAGGATGCTGTGGATCAAGAGGAGTGAGCCATGGCAGAAAGATACTCAGAGACAAGTCGGGCCTGATCAACCCCAGCTATGTCACCCGGGTGACGGTGTCTGATGTTGAGACCCGAAACACCCAATGGCCCTGCGTAACATCACTGATGATGTGTCAGAGTGCACCAGACGGTGTATAAAATATCAAACTATTTCAAATTCAATTATTTGCTTTTTCAAGACAATATTTGCAAATAAAAGTCATTTGTTTGGCCACTTTTGCACAGAACTCAAACACAGAAAACATATTACAAAAAAGAAATTGCAATTGGTATCTGTATTTGACCCAAGTCTGCACTTAGCATCAGAAAAGCTAAAATAGGAGAATCTCAGCTGTACTTAAACCCCCCTTCCCTGTGTTTCTTACTTTCTGTGTCTTACCCTCATGCCTGTCATGCCTGATCCCTGGAGAGTCTGAGATGTTTGAATAACCTTCATCAGGATCCATTTTCTCAAACATGCACTGTGCTCTACCTCACTCTGCTCTGAAACACACTGTGCTGTAGTTTACTCTGCTCTGAAACACACTGTGCTGTACCTCACTCTGCTCTGAAACACACTGTGCTGTACCTCACTCTGCTCTGAAACACAATGTACTGTAGTTTACTCTGCTCTGAAACACACTGTGCTGTACCTCACTCTGCTCTGAAACACAATGTACTGTAGTTTACTCTGCTCTGAAACACACTGGGCTGTAGTTTAATCTGCTCTGAAACACACTGTGTTGTACCTCACTCTGCTCTGAAACACACTGTGCTGTATTTTACTCTGCTCTGAAACATATCGTGTGACAGAATGAGGAAGGTCCCCTCTCTTTATCCTGTCCTGTGTGCCACAGCCCAACCCCAATGTGTTGTAGTGTTTTTGGTGCAGACACATGAGGAGACTGTGACAGTTGCCTGTGTAAAATAGATCATTTGAAAAGAACATGGATGCATTAACTTCATTCTCCAGGTTTCAATTTGGCTCATGAGTATGACACTGCTATGTCAACAGCAGGGCAAACTGAATTTCATATTTTAGGGTGTACCATACTTAAACATGTTTGACCCCAAGGTCCAGTTAGTTTGACTAGTGTGATTGCTCTGGCCCGCTTGGGCTCGGGCATGGTACACATCGAGTGTGATCGCTAACTGTGCCCAAGCACGGAACTTGAACATGTCAATGATGTGACTGTCCCATTTCACAAACATGGTGGCAAAGGGATCACTTTAGTCTACAGCAGATGTCAGGTGTCAGGAGTGGATACAACCCAAACCATTCACCTGACCAGGTCACCACCCCTTTGGGATCTGCCTGCCACAAGGACACCAAGACAAGGTAGGTAAGCACCACACATTTATTAAATTTAAACAAAAAAACACCAATTCATAAAATACATAGCGAGACGCTGACAATCCCCCCCCAAGGCTTCCCTCTCCCGTCTGCTTCTGCCACGTCCCCATCCTCCCTCTGCCCAGACCCAGCCCACAGGAAAGCAAATCCCCATGCCACACAACACAAAAAAAATCCTCCCCCGCAATAACACACACACCGTGCTCTACCCCAAGGTGACTGGCCCCCCATAGGTGGATGCCAGGAGGAAGGAAGACTGCTCTCTCCTTTTTGTCAGGGGAGTTTTGGCCAGTGGGGGGCACACATTTACACTCACTCCACTAAGACAACACAAAGCAAAAAATCAAAATAAGGTTGAAGCGTGTGCCACAATGCCAGGCCTCACTCACGTCCCCAACAACCTAAAAGAACAGGGGGGCCCTGTCAGCCTGACAATAGACCCCCTAGCGACGACCCATGTCCTCTGTCATGGGACTGGCAGCTTCGCGGGACCACACCGGCGAAGGCAAAGAAACGACAGCTGGTCAGTCCTGTAACAGCCAGAGCTGGATTCACGCACACATACACTAGGCATAGACATATTACAATCCAGGAGGGTGAAATTTAAGTGAATTGTGTACATCTTGTAACAGCGTTGTTAGCATGTGTACCTTACCGGCATGTTTTTGTAGGGGTACAGGGAACTACCAGTGTGCTTTTAACCAGTGGCCAGAAATCAGTACTGTTATACTGCTCTTTTGTCATGTTTAAGTCCAGTGAATAAATTTCAATGATATTACTATTTATGAACATTTATTTTGCTATGTTCAGAAATCTCCTCTGACAAGACATGCCATGATGAACACCACAGTGCCCCTTCTAAGGATTTACTTTGATGGGAGTCATGACCTCAGAAAGGACTTTCACCTGTCCAGAGAAACAATGAACATCCTCATGCACCATCTCAACCTTCAGAAGCGCCATGGCTGGGGTCACCATCTGGAGGTGCTGATACTGGTGTACTGGTTGGCACATTGGCAACATACAGTGTCGTGTCCTGTGCTTTTGGGGTGCCCAAAACCACAGCACACAGAGCAGTGCACAAAGTCTCAGGACAGCTGCTAAGCCTTTTGGGACAAATCATCTCCTTTCCCACAGTAGGAGAGCTGGATGCTGTGGGACAAGGGTTTGAGCAGTTGGCTGGCCACTGTGGTTTCAGGCGGTGTGTGGGGGCAATTGATGGCTGCCACATACGGATTAAAGCACCAAACACCCGCGATGCACAGGACTACTTCAGCCGTAAGCTGTTTCATTTCATTTAGCTTCAGGCAGCGTGTGACAGCAAGGGGAGATTTTTGGACATTTTTGTGGGATTCCCAGGGTCAGTACATGACACACGGGTGCTGAAAAGCAGTCTTATGTACCTGAATTCAGTTTACCCACCTCCAGGACACTTCATTTTGGGTGATGGTGGGTACCCCTGCCTGGAGCTTCCCATCACCATACTCACCCCTTACCATGAACTGCTGCAGAACAGGACACAGGAAAGGTTCAATCGCCATCACTCCAAGGCTCGCTCCATCATAGAGAGAGCTTTTGGAATGATGAAAACAAGGTGGAGGTGCTTATTCTTTAAGGCTCTGGAGGTGGATCATTTATTTGTGCCCACAGTGATCACCTGCTGTGCTGTGCTGCACAATATGTGCCTCCCTGTTGGAGGAAGACCCTCAAGCAGCCCAGGACACTGTGGAGCCCCAACCTGCGCCTGGCCCAGAACGGCATGAACTTGGTGGTGCAGCAAGGAGAGACAACCTTGCTGCCTTACTCTCTGCGCCAACCACAATCCCTGGACACCTTCATGAACACAACTACATCTAATTTCTGCCCCAAGAACTGCACTGCCCACTGTCAATCTTCGCTATATACACACTGCACTGTAAAAACTTAGTACCGTAAAGATTTTGCCAACATTGCATTTATGTTACTTTTTCATTTTGTTGTTTGTAAAATAAAGGACACCAAAAACATTGTGTTTTTTATATTATTTATTTTCCCCAAAAGAAAATTTTCAAAAAACATCCTCCAAATAACAACAAAAAAACATTTTCCTTGAACTATGTTACACCCCTGCCAGGCCTTTTCACACCCTCACAGCCCCTCACCTTCACCCCCACCCAGCACCCCATCCCCTCAGGCCTCTTCGGCCCACCAGTCAGAGCCACCCCCTCACCCCCGACCCTCCACGTCTCAAGCAGCACGAAATAGCACCATATACGAAACTGAAAGTTCCTGGAGCTGTTGCCTGTCGGCTGTCTTTCCTAATATCTTTATTACTTCCTCGTACTGTTGCTGCATTATCTTGAACCTCTCCTCGTCTCCTCTGGACTCCCTCTCCAGGAGAGCTACCAGTCTGTCCCTTCTTTTGGCTGTCTCGCCCCCTGCTTGTCCAAATTGTGCTGATGGGGGAGTGGGGGGATGGCTGGCTTGCTTGAGGGGTGGGGGTGGATGCCTTCCTCTGATGCTGTTTCTGAGGGAGGGGTGGGGTGGTGGCTGATGTGTCTGCCTGGCCTTGGGAGGACACAGCTCACATGAAGGGGTCACTGCTGCATGAGGCAATCAGGACAGGGGGACACATGGATGCCCTTCACCCAATTGCCTCATGAATGGCAGAGAACCACCTCCATGACATGCTGTGCCATCCTCAGGCCCTGTCCCTGTACGGGAATTTCTCACCTCCTACAGCAATAACACCTATATTTATCTGGCATCTTCACAGTGTTCTCAAAGCACCTTCCAGCCAAAAAGACAGCTGTAGGACACCATTAAAAAAGGCATTGGAATGCATCTTAAAACATGTTATAAGTAACTGTAAAAGTAAGGGAAAATAGGTAGTAGATAGTGCTACAAAGAAACATGATGAACTGAGATTCAAAGTCTCATCCTTTCATTACCTCAATTACGCAACCTCTACATTTTGGGAGCCTATACACCTTTTTTTAAGCCTCTTTATCTTGTAAGACACTACGGGATCTATTTTCAAATTCATACATCATAAATCATAAATGTCCAGTCGGGTCCAGTTGCTACCCCAATTTGCAATCTGCAATATTATAATTATATTAGAGGGCTTGGCATGGTATTATCAGCCAGTTTATAGTGTTTATAAAATTATCACAAGAGAAAATGAATATAATGGAAGAAATGGATTGGACAAGATCGCTGGGTTTCAATGAGTACATATATGTGTGTGTGTGTGTGTGTGTATATATATATATATTTTAAATTTATGCCAAACCACATGACACAAAAAAATGAATAACATTCAGACTGTATAGCAAGCATATATCCTGCTTATTATCTTATATTAAAATAATGGTGTGGGCGTAGGACCACCTGCTTGCAAAAATAGGGCCCACAGTCTGTTTGGTTTTTAAATAAGACAAGTCCCTCCACCAGATCGGTCTGGCCCTGGGCAATCCCGTCCCGAGGGCGGAAGCCCTCAACACTCCATAGATGTACAGGGGGTCCCAGCTGTATGGCATTCTAAGGTCCAGCACGCCCAGACCCATCGTCCTTAAGAAGGGAGTGGCATAGTGCCTGGAGAATGCACACGCCACTTTGTCCCACCTCTGAGTGTTCAGGACCAGAGTGGCCAGACCCTGAGCCAGCATGAGGGTAACCATGTCTGGGACCCCCTTCCCCCTTTGTTGTCTTCTTTCAGGAGCGTGGCCCTGCTCATATTCTCAAAGGCACTCCCCCAAACAAAGCAGAAAGCCATCCTGATAATGGTTTTACCAGTGACTCCAACTGTATTGGAATCACCCAACCCACATAGAGTAGGGCTGGGAGGACTATCGCCCTCAGGGCCAGGATCTTACCCGTCATTGTGAGAGGTCGCATGCTCCGGTGTAACTGCATCGCTTGTCTGCTGTATGACATTTCAACCCCTTTTTTGTTATAACACTTTCACATGATCACACATGATTGTGGACAGTTATGCACGTGTATACCTTTAAATTCACCTATGTTACTTGCTTAGTTAGCCAATGAGCTATCAAGAGTACCGACATACCCATCGGTGGGTAACTGCCTACCTAGCAGTTGTAAATTAGAACTAGGTAACATTAGCTAGCCAGCTAACAAAGCAATTAAGACTGTGAAGTCTGGCAAATAGTAGTATCATACATCATTTTAAACTCAGTTATACTGAGTAACAAAATATAATGCTAAGTATGACTGTAAGCATGTCATTTTATCACTAAGAAATAACCAAGTAACTAGCATTTGTAGCTTGATTAGATTTCTATGTCCTAATGTTGATACTTCACATGCAGTGAAGTAATTAAGCCTACATTATTTACGTGAGCTAAGTGAAAAAAACAAAGGCTGTGCGAGGGATATGTAAAATAAATTGTCAATCGTGTGTCAATGATACTGGCTCATGAAAATACTTCCAAGCCAGCAAGCTAGTCATACGTACACAGCTAAAATATGTACCGTAGCGATGTACGTACAGATTTTGAGCAAGCTAGCTAGTGATAGGCTATGTACCTAACAGTTTTGATTTTCTAGCATGACTGTAATATAGGGTGACCACATATTCCAAATCTAAAACTGGGACACACTGAGTGACATGGACGCACATGCACGCAGAAAATCCAGACTATGACCAAACTAAAGACCAAAAAAATACTTTGTTAAAATGCTTTCTAAAAAATATGAACTTAAATAAATAATGTATATCAATGTTTCAAACACATCTGCAGTATAATAAAAAAAAAATAAACAATAAAATTAATAGAGAATGAACAGAATTGCACTGACTCAGATCACTGTCGCTGGCGTTTGCACTGCTGAAGTAGGTTGCAATGATGCTGCCTCCCGCTTGTAGCCACCACTTATATTTGGCCGTCTTAATATGATCTTTTATGTCAGCATTTTCAAAATACCCAACCGAAAATGTACTCTTGCAGTGAGTGCAGAACGCAGCATTTTCGTTACTTCACAAAGAAGACAGTAAGCCTTCTGGAGGTCTTTAAAAAAGACTGACTTTCTCTTCAGCATGACAGCTAACGTTAGCATACTGACAGATTCTGTAAGACAGAGCCACACGTGTCATAGCAACAGCATTGACAACGACTTATTGATCGATTGACACATACAGGGAAATCAGTTTTGAATTAAGACGCATGGTGAATTGTTTGTTTTTTGATTGGGTTAGGTAATAATGAGTAGGGCAGAACATGATAAACGTTTATGTAAGCACTGAAAACAAATATATTATTACTATTACTATTATTTGGTGGTGAAAACTGGGACAATTTGGTAGTGAATGTTGAAAACCGGGACATTTTAGTATTTACAGTTTTTGGTCGGGACTCGGGACACCCAACTTAAAACCAGGACAATCCTGACAAACTGGGACGTCTGGTTACTGTACTGTAAGATGTCACAAGGATAAGATTCCTAATAAAATGTTAGCTAATTTGCTAGCAGAGTAGGACAGGCAGGTAACATTAGATTGCATTTATATCAAGTAAAGGTTGGATTTAATCTTGACAACAGGTTTTTTTGAACGCACTGTTCGGTAATAACACAGCAGCGCTTCCTCTAGCATAATAACTATTAGCAAGCTAAATCAGTTGTTAAATTTTATCTTTGTAGTCACCAACAGACAGGTAAAGGGATGGCACTTTATAAATGTGGAATTTGATGTTGAGAATAAACAGACATTCTGATAATCAATAAACTGACTTTACACACCTAATTTCTGTCCTCACCCTAACTAAGGATGAAGTGCTGAGCGCACTCAACGAAGTTGCTTGATAGCTCGGAAAGTAGCCTAGCTATTGAAATGTTATCATTGTTAGCCTAAATTATAGACAGCTCAAATAAAAGCCACAATAAGTAAATAGCTGTCCCACTCAAATATTACTGATGGGCCTGCTAGATGTTTCCTTCTAAGCTTTTTATTAACTCAATAGCAAGCTAGATGATGACCTAGATGACGAAGTCGGCAAGTTACCTGGCTTAATTTTCTATTTTGTTACCATCCTGGCTATAAAAAGGGCTACTGACAACCTCAATTATCAACAATAAAGCGCTTCACCACTTCACAGCAGTGGTAGAGTGACTGTCTGTTCCAACGATGGTGATGTCATCCATGTGAGATATCACCTTTAGCCTTCCCCCATGGGCACCTTGGAGCGGGTAGCCAGAGATGGTCGGCATCTTCTGACTAGCTTGGAGCAAGAGTTCCAGGTAGATAACGTATAGGTTGGGTGCTAAAGGGCATCCCAAAAGGGGCAGAGAAGTCTTGGTTGACTACCAGTCTGCCTAAAATGTCTTCCAGGCACATCTTGGACCAGTGTAGGAGGAAGCTAGGGAAGTTGAGCCTCTCCAGCACCCTCTCCAAGCTAACCCTGTCAAAGACCTTCTCTTAGTCTACGCTGAGAAGGCCTAGAGGGGACCCACACTCCCAACAGTGGATGATTACATCCCTCACGTGGAGCAGGTTGTCATTAATGGACCTCTCTGGAAAGCTACATGTTTAGTTGAGGCCGATTACCATTGATGTCACGTCTCGGAACCTCCTCACCTCGCGCTTTAGACATGATCTTATAGTCGACAGCTGCAAAAAGCGCTATTTAAAACAGCCAAAACTTTAATCCTTCAAAAAACATTTTTCCGAAATGTCAGGTTTTCACAAATTTTAACAATAAGTGATACATATGTAACAATGAAAAAGAATAATATAATATTTTATAGTATTACAGGTATTACATCGCATAATATTCATATCTACATGGCCGTACTTAATCTGTGAATACAAGTGCAGTTAACGCAATCATCCAAATAGCACATATTAGTCACTCTTAGCAAACCGTATTCTAGATGTACACACTATTTTATAATCAAAATAATCATTTGTGTAGTGGCGTAACAGTATAGGCTTTTTGCAGTCCATTCATAATCTATGTTTTAGGTAGAATGATAGCCACTGATATTGTTATGGCATTATTTGTTATAATTGTTTCAATATTCCAATGCATAATCGCCACCAAGAAGCAAATTTGGCTTGAGGTTACATGTCACACTGTCTTTGAAGAAACAAGTTATAACAAAGTCCTTAAATACAAAAGCAGAAGAACATTGAGGTGGGAGTTGGCAGCCAGGCAGGTCAGCAGAAAAGTCATTCAAAAAGTGTAATACAAATGGCAAAAAAGTATATGGCTCCTATAGATATACACACTCACTTGGCCCAACACAAATACACAGTCAACTGTGATACATAATACTGTGTTACCCTACCTAATACACAGAATATCAACCACAGACACACTCTCCCTAATGTACATTTAATGTTAATAGTAAATGTAATGGAGGTATAAATTCCTGCATATTGGGACACAAAACCACGATAGGGAAAACACCCTTTTTTGGCATTTTCTCTCTCAGGGACAGCGCTGGCAGGATCTGACAGCTCTTCAGCACCTCCCCTCTTCACTCAAGCTTGGACATCTCTGTGATCCCTAAATACTGAATCAGACAGTCCTCTGACACAGCACAAGAGGGAAAGCTGTTGACCGTTATAATAATTGACTGCCTCTCCATAAAAAGGCCCTGCTCTGTCAAGGGGCTCTCTGACTCTTTTTGTCTGTTTCAGACACTTCAGCCCCTCCTGCCTCATCTGTGCCATGCCCCCATAGTTCTGTGCCACAGTATGCAGCTGAGTTTGTATGAGGATGTGTTGAGAAGTGGGTTTGTGTATGTGTATATGTGTTCGTGCATGTATGCATGACTACCCTAGTTGGCACAGAGACACTGAGGAGTTATTTAAAGACACTGAGAGCCCAGCACAGAGAGGTTCAGTGAAGCTGGTGTGGTACCTGTGCAGGAGGGTCAGTGTGTCAGAGTCAGAGATGCTGTAGAAGGACAGAGTGCCAGCCGGATAGTCCACACACACTCCTACTCTGTACACACACACTCCTCCACCATCATCATCACACTTTCCTACTCTGTAGTAGGGGTAGAGGGGGGCAGGTATGACTGTTTGCTTTTCATTGTGCCTGAGAGAGTATCCGTGTTTAGAGAAGTCCAGACTCCAGGAGTTTTTATTCCATCCAAACTCACAGTCATAACACCATCCTTTCCTGCTGATTCCTTTATATGCGACTGCTATAGAAACACATGTCCCCTCAGGTCTACTCCACTCAGGGACACTCCACTCAGCCTCCCAGTAACAGCGCTCAGACAGACTCTCTCTGCACAAAACCTGGGGCCAGGACTCAAATCTCTCTGGATGATCAGGATATGGCTGGTCCTTTCTCCATGTCACCTTCCTGTTCCCCTCAGACAGAGACAGCTCTCTGTGCGCTGTGTTTGGATCCAGTGTGAGCTCACAGCCATCTGCAGATAAGAGGCATTAAATAGATTAAGTATTTGTATTATTGTTCATCTTGCTATATGTATGAGAGAAAGAGAGAACCAGATTGTGTTTGATGTGTTTCATCTGTTTGTGTGTTTATGTGGATGTGGATTATGTGGGTTATTTTGTTTGTGTATGTCCACACTTGGGCAAAATACTGAATTCCATGACTACATGAGACACACACACCCAGATCATAGTACTGCAATAGTCATGTGAAAATTTGTCACTGTGAAAGAAAAGAGAGAGAGATGAGAGGGACTGAAAAAAAGAGTTCAAAAGATTCATGAAAGGAAAGCAACACAAGTGAGTGTTCAGGGCTGACAGACTCACATTTCCTGGGTCCTGGTTTGTTCCTGCTCTCTCCTCCATGGTCCACACTGTAGGAACAGCAGAACAGACAGTGACTGAGTGACACACAGTGTGGAAACTCTCTGTACTTACAGAAGTGTGTCTATGAGGTGCAGTGTGGAAACTCTCTGTACTTACAGCAGTGTGTCTATGAGGTACAGTGTGGAAACTTTCTGTACTCACAGCCGTGTGTCTATGAGGTACAGTGTGGAAACTCTCTGTACTTACAGCAGTGTGGCCATGAGGTGCAGTGTGGAAACTCTCTGTACTTACAGCAGTGTGTCCATGAGGTGCAGTGTGGAAACTCTCTGGACTTACAGCAGAGTGTCTATGAGGTGCAGTGTGGAAACTCTCTGTACTTACAGCAGTGTGTCTATGAGGTGCAGCGTGGAAACTCTCTGTACTTACAGCAGTGTGTCTGTGAGGTGCAGTGTGGAAACTCTCTGTACTTACAGCAGTGTGTCTATGAGGTGCAGTGTGGAAACTCTCTGTAAATACAGCAGTGTGTCTATGAGGTGCAGTGTGTAAACTCTCTGTACTTACAGCAGTGTGTCTATGAGGTGCAGTGTGGAAACTCTCTGTACATACAGCAGTGTGTCTATGAGGTGCAGTGTGGAAACTCTCTGTACTCACAGCAGTGTAAGTGTGTCCAGTTTAGCAGCAGAGAGCGCTCTCACTCCTGAGTCTCCTGGGTGATTGTAGCTCAGATCCAGCTCTCTCAAGTGTGAGGGGTTTGGACGCAGAGCTGAAGCCAGAGAATCACAGCCTCTCTCTGTGACTCGACAGCCTGACAGCCTGCAGATAGAAGGAGATTAGCTCTGGACAAACACACCTTAAAGGAGCTGAATATCAAACAACACATTACCGAGCACATTTCAGTGAATTATACACACCTTAGAGATGCTGAGTATGAAATAAGAAAATGAACAAAGCTGATAATGTGAAGACTTAGAAGATATCAGAACACAAGTAGGAGATGGGCTCCCCAATAATGGCTCTGTAAGTAAACAGATACCAATGAACTGACCCATATAGATGAAGTTAAGTTAAATAAGTCCATTCATGAAGACTGCAGTGGTGAGTTAATGATATGCCTTTTATAATAATATGCAATGGACTGATTCACTGTATGATCTGATCTAAAGCTTGACTGAACCTAAAATATTATTGGTGTATGAAAACTGTATCAGCTGCCAAACCCCAAAGTTTTAGCAAGTACAAAAAGTTTTGAAATAGGACTATAATTATTAAAGTCAGAGTGACCCCCACCCTTTAAGAGAAGAGGGACGAAAGCTGATTTCCAATCACTGCGAGTACAGCTGGAAACCAGAGACAAAGTAAAAAAAAATGAGAGAGGAGTTTGGCAGTTAGCTCTGCAGCCAGTTTGAACAGACATGAGTTAAGAAGATCAGGCCCTGAAGGTTTTCTTGGGTTAATATACTGTAATGATTTATAAATATTAGTGGGGATATTGATTTACATTAAAAAAACCATTAACAAAGTGTGCAGTGCAGACACACACGGAAGTGTTTAATGTAAGAGAATTTAAAGTTTCAAAAGATTAACAGCAGATATTAAACTCTTGATAAAACATTGTCAATGTTATCCTCTCAATTATTGAATGACAGTCTGCAGTCAGTACAGCACTACTTTGTTGGAGCAGAGTAGAGGACATTTCAGTGCCTGATAATGATTTGATTGTTTTCAGAATTTACCAGGATTGTTCTGGCGTTCAGGAGGAGATTTTACATAAGACCCCAGCTAACAATATTTGGTTGCCAGAACATTCTTAAAACATTTGGGCAAATCTTTCCAAGGCCAAATACTTTGGAACAATATAAGGTTAACTGCTTGGCACCTGCCGCCTAGTGGTCGTGGCACCGGCATCCTGAGAATCTGAGTTTGGAGCTATTTAGTAACATATAAAGGTACACTTGAAAATCTGGTTAAAATTCTGCTCTCACAGACCGCACTAGGCTCATTTACAGCTAACAAAACCACATTTAACCTTACCGGGCTTCCTTTATCCCATAGCAATAAAAGTACATGCCAATTCTAAACTTTCTGGAGCCACACATTAAAGAAAGGCAGGCAAGCTCCAACTTCTCCATATCAGATGACAGTAAGGTTGTTTAGGTGTAATAAATTGTTGTCAGAATAAACAGTCTAGCTAAGGTGATTAAAAATAAACCACTAAACATTTGAAATAATAAAATTAACCAGTCACACAATCTATGACAGCTGCTTTTGCGGTTACAATCTTACCTTTGGGGTTTGATTTGACGTATGTTATATGTCAAGTTCAGAGTAAAAATATTGTTTCATATATTGTTTTAAACGTTAAGAAAAAAAACTTTTAAATGCAAGATGACAAGCTGGCACTGGTGTTTTGTGGTCTACCACCGTTGCTACCACAGCTTCCACTCAACAGTGTTGGCACGACAGTTACAGTAAATTTGTGACAAAAAAAACTATGTATAGCAAGCATGAATCGAATTGGTAATGTACGTTTTTAATGCAAACATCAGATTGCTAAGGCTATATTTGCAAAGCAATGAGATGAGCGCGTCACTCCTTGCGCCCAAAGTGCTCTTGCTCTCTGTGTACCATGGACGCGTACATCCGCACCTCATGCTTGAGAGTAAAACAGAATAGTGCAATATGAACACAGCCTTAATTGAACATATTTATTAGCTTTAGTTTTACTCTTTAATAAAATTATTTCCATCTCATTTTTTTTTGGGGAGGTTGCTTCAATATTGGAATAAAAAAATTTATATTCTAAATAGCGGAACACACTTTTTTCTCTCTCACATTTTCTGAATTTACCAATATTCTGAGGGACGGATGGGAATGAAGGATTCATTCATAATGAAGATCATGAAAGGTAGACTTGTCTGGGGTTTGTGTTTGTTACTCACCCCAGTCTCTGCAGTTTACAGTATGGGTCCTCCAGTCCAGCAGAGAGCGCTCTTACACCTAAATCCTGCAGCTCATTGTCTCTGAGCTCCAGATCTCTCAGCTCTGAGTGGGGAGAACGCAGGACTGAGGCCAGATCATCACAGCAGCCCTCTGTGAGATTACACCAACCCAGCCTGTGGAAGGAAAACACACACTTCAAATATATACCAACCCAGCCTGTGGAGAGAACATTCACACTATAAATATACACCAACCCAGCCTGTGGACAGAACACACACTATAAATATACACCAACTCAGTCTGTGGAGAGAACACACACTATAAAAATACACCAACCCAGCACACACTGTCAGGGAACTGAGGATTTAAGAAAAATAATGATTCTCTGAATCCAGGGTGTTCTAATAATTAAAGCCTTCCTTTAATGTCCGGCACTCTGAATATCAAACACAACTACTGTGACACTTACCACTAAAACTCCTCACCTAACCAACAGGTAATAAGTTATAATTGGTATACTTAAATAATTACTCTTAAAAATAATAACTATTAATTAAATAACCAAGTTTGTTTATAGAAATGAGCAGTCTGGTGGATCAACTTTTATCAGAAATATGTACACACTTGTAAATGAAATAGTTTAAAATGTTTATTATATACTGACAACACTAAAACAAGAACAAACAGGAAAATTTAGGATCACAGATGAATGAAATGAAGACTACCCAGCCAATGCTTGTCTCTCCTGAGGAATACAGCCAAACCGTAAAGCGAAGTAAATCCCAAAGGCCTGTTCCAGGCCCAAATTAAGGATCTCACCTCCTCCCTGGTTCTCGCATATCTAATTTTATGGTGGGGGAGTGCCTGAAGGTTTATCCAGGACTTTATCTTATATACTGAAACTTAAACAACTGGAAAACAGAAGGCATTCCCTCAGTATTAATGTTTCTGTGATCAGCTCTTTACGAGCATCACAATGACACCAAATGTGCAGGTTTAGAGAGGAGAGTTCACAGAGAGGAACAGGCCGTTCTGCACATGAATGGCTTTGCGGTTGTATTGAGATACACTCCTGTTGTAATGTGACTATATTAATATAAAAAAGGTGAATATTATTAGGGGTATAGAAGGGGAGAGTGATCCGAAATTACACAAACACGCACGGGCATAAACTCACACACACACAGACATACGCACACAATTGCTCCAAAAGGGGAAGGAGCCAGAGGAAGGGAGAGAGGTGATGACCCTCTGTGGCAGAACATATTTGTCAAAGAATTCTACATTTGGGAGGCACTTTAGGGCTTACCAAGAACAAAGAGGGTCATACCATGCCCAATTCTGCCTTTAACTGGTAACATTACATTACATTATAGACATTTGTTAGACGTTCTTATCCAGAGTGACTTACAAGGCAAAGTGCATAAGAACAGTACAAAAAGTGTGAAGATCAACCTAGAGAAGGGTAAAGTCCCAAGTGCCAAGGTGATCGAATAGATCAGGACTCCCCAAATGTAGATCCATATTGGCCATCATGAGTGGTTTGTCTTAATTTCTAAAAAAGGGTCTGCCCCTTGCCATGCTTGAAAAGCCTGTTGGCCCTTTGATCACTGGGTTGGAGGTGTTTATGAGGGAGAGAGACCATTTGTCCCTCTCTTGCTGTGTCTGGGTGCATGGCAAGGGACCATAAAAGAAGGGAGCAGGGTAAATAACCATAAAATGCATGTTGCTCTCCCGATAGCACACACTATAAATATACATCAACCCAGCCTGTGGAGAGAACATATAAACTTTAAATAATACTCCAACCCAGCCTGTGGAGAGAACACACAAACACAAACTCACTCACTGTATGTTCACTGATTGATGAATTCCTTTGATCTGATAAGATTTCAGTGCCCTTTCTGTGATGGTCGGTTATAAACAGTATAAAGTATGTTTAGCTATATTTATGTACAGTAAGTGTGTGTCAACCAATATTTAGGTTTCAGAAATCAGCAGAGACAGCTTGACAGAGTGATAACTATACCATTTTTGACTCTACTGAAGAGATGTTTGTTAGTAAAAAATATACTACATATGTAAACTAAAGACAATAAGCAGGCTGTTTTTGCTCATTCAGCATCCATTTCTTCATGTAAGGACACTGGGAAGGATAAAAGTAAAATGAGAATTGTTTGAGTTACTATCTGAGTTCACTTCCCATAATCACAGAAAATCCCACTTCACCTCTCTGGATACACCCACCCATCCTGTAGAGAGAATATACACTCAGAAGCTGTTTTTTGTCTGTTCTGGCAGAGTATGAGGAACACAAATCAAACCAGTATTTCACTTCAACAACTTTAACACAAGAGGATGCTGGTCAGAAACTACAAGCTGTGAAAAACTAAGACTCATGGGACCTAAACCTTGTTTTGCTGTGACAGAAGAGTAAGAAGAGAGTGATGGGATGAATGTGCATAAATAAGCAGGGCAGGGGAGAGCTGTTTCACATTTCTCTGTATGGAGCCATAATTACAACTTCTATGTACTTAAGATCATACAGTACACAGCACTACTCACCCCAGTGTCTGTAGTTTACAGTTTGGACTCTTCAGTCCAGCACAGAGCAGCTTCACTCCTGAATCTCCCAGGTTATTGTAGCTGAGGTCCAGCTCTCTCAGGGATGAGTTTGATGACTGGAGAGCTAAGGCCACAATTTCACAGGACGTGTCTGTAAGACCACAGCTCCCTAGTCTGAAAAGGAGAGTAAAATTTAATCTTACAATATATACAACATTCAGTATACTGATAGTGATGAAGAGTGATGATGAGGATTATAAGATCTGCAGTGCTCTGAGGAAGATACTAAGACTACATTCGCTAGCTGCAGCACTTTGGGCCTGAGAATCAGACATCCTGCCCGTCTTAAATCTAATAGTTATACATGTGTTTCTGACCCAAACTACCTTGTTTTTCTCTGTTCATACTTGTCGGAAATGGGGCTTTTGGCCCAGCTATCTTTTCCACAGTGTTTTCAGGCTTATTCTGGGGTGTAAGCCTCACTCATACCCCTGAGCTAAGTGTGGACAGCAGGGCAGGATGGAGTTATCAAATCATATTGGACTGTTTTAGTATCTGAGCAAAATCCAAACACAGAGCAGTTATTCTTTTGGCATAGCTACCAATAAAAGTAAAAAACACAGCTCCTACAAATAAAGGCAACTTCATGTTCACCCATGTGAGTGTTCACAGGAGGTTAGAGAGTCTTTTCAAATATCTTTGATCAAAATGTTTCACATTGTATGGTTTTCTACATTTTACACTGTGCATAGTGTGGCGCCGGGAGAGGCGCCCTTAGTCTGGAGAAGTAACTGGAGCTGCAACAGCAGAGGTCTCACTAACAGGCAGGCTCACCTGAGAGTGATTCCTAATCAACTCAGCTGTGAGCACTTGCCTTCAATTAGGCCATTTATTTAAGCTCAGCTTGAGAGGCTGAACGAGAGCTTTTGGGGTTTTGGACCTGTCAATTATTATAATTCATAATGAATAAAATTAGACTGATCAATAGATAAAATTGGGCTGAATTCCCATACAAGTCTACTAGGGGTACAACTCATGTTTATCTAGAATATTAATATTATTTTGTGTCACCATTTTAGAATCTGGCATCAGTACTGTATCAGGAAAACCACCCATATTATCCTCTTATTATTTGGCACCCCATGTCATTTATACATATCCCTCACACCATTTGATGCACACCTTACGACTACTAGTCATTTTTCCTAAATATTTAGTGCACCCTTTTTAAGGGTTTAAATAATGTTAATTTTTCCTTACATATTTGGTGCCTTGAGAAATAATCAAATAATTTACAACAGTACTCACATGGCCTTCCTGCAGTTCCTGACTACTGGTACCAGTCTCTGCTGACCTGCTGCTGATGTGTTGTACATCTTCAAGTCAAACTCATCCAGGACCTCCTCTGACATCAGTAACACAAAGGCCAGAGCTGAGCATTGGTGTGGTTCCAGCTCTTTATCAGAAAGTCTTCCTGATCTCAGAAAAGTCTGGATTTCCTCGACAAGAGAGGTGTCATTCAGTTCATTCAGACAGTGGAACAGATTGATGGTCCTCTCTGCTGAGGACTCTTGACTGATCTTCTGCTTAATGTACTGGACTGTTTCCTCAATGGTCTGTAATCTGCGTCCTGTTTGTTCTGTGCGTTTAAATAATCTTCTAAAGAAGTCTGTGAGTGATTTGAATCCTCTCTGTGTCAGTATTCCTCTTAAGAGAGTCTGAGTGGAGTCCAGTGAGAGGCCCAGGAGGAATCGGAGGAAAAGGTCCAGGTGTCCATTCTTACTCTGTAAGGCCTGATCCACTGCACTCCTGTGTAAATCAGACAGCTGTATTCTTCCAGCTTTACCTCTTGATTTTCCTGGTTTGAGTGCATTTCTGTTCTCATTTACACATGAATGAAACACAAACAAGGCAGCCAGATACTCCTGAATGCTCAGATGCACAAAGCAGTAGACTTTCTCCTGATGCAGCCCAGACTCCTCTTTAAAGATTTCTGTGCAAACCCCAGAATACACTGAAGCTTCACTGACATCAATGCCACTCTCTCTCAGGTCCTCTTCATAGAATATCAGATTGCCCTTTTCCAGCTGTAGAAAAGCCAGTTTCCCCAATTTCAGGATGGTTTTTGCATCTGATGCTGAGATCTTCTTTGGATGTTTTTTAGTAGTGCCATGATATTTCTGATTCTTCACTTTAGTCTGAATGAGCAGGAAGTGTGTGTACATTTCAGTCAGAGTGGTGGGGAGTTTTTCAATATCTGCTTCACCCAATAGTGTGTCTAGAACTGTAGCAGAAATCCAGCAGAAGACTGGAATGTGACACATGATGTAGAGACTCCTGGATGACTTTATGTGTGAGATAATTCTGCTGGCCAGGTTCTGATCTCTGATTCTCTTCCTGAAGTACTCCTCCTTCTGTGGGTCATTGAACCCTCGTATCTCTGTCACCTGGTGGACGCACTCAGGAGGGATCTGATTGGCTGCTGCTGGTCGGGAGGTGATCCAGAGGAGAGCAGAGGGAAGAAGATTTCCCTTAATGAGGTTGGTCAGCAGCATGTCCACTGATGCTGACTCTGTTACATCACAGCAGATCTCATTGTTCTGGAAACCTAGAGGAAGTCGACACTCATCCAGACCATCAAAGATGAACACAACTTCATCTTGTTCAACAGTTTTAATCTCTTTCAGTTGTGGAAAGTAATGCTGGAGAAGTTGCATCAGACTGAACTCTCCCTCCTTCTTCAAGTTCAGATCTCGGAAAGGAAGAATGAAAATGAAATGAATGTCCTGATTTGCTTTTCCTTCTGCCCAGTCCAGAATGAACTTCTGCACAGAGACAGTTTTCCCAATGCCAGCGATGCCCTTTGTAAGCACAGTTCTGATGTGTTTCTCTTGTCCAGGTAAAGGTTTAAAGATGTCATTGCAGAGGATTGCAGTCTCCTGTGTGGTTTGTCTCTTGGATGCTGCCTCAATCTGTTTGACCTCATGTTCATTATTGACCCCCCCACCTCCCCCCTCTGTGATGTAGAGCTCTGTATAGATTTCATTGAGGAGGGTTGGGTGGCCCTGCTGTGCCAAACCTTCAAATATGCATTCAAACTTCTTCTTCAGATCAGATTTCAGTGTCTGTTGGGCTTTATTCTGTGCTCATCTGAAAGGAAAAAATATGACAAACAATTCAAAAATAATTATTTAACTGTAATTATGAAATAACTATTAATACATTCTTAAAATGCAGTCCATGAGGAATGATAGTACCAAAAATACCAATAAGAGGTTATACTCTCAGTCTTCCTCACACTGTGTGTTAGAAAGAACACAAAAAACACTATGTGAAATAATAAAATTTAAATAGTGTTTACTCACATGTTCATTTCAGTTCATTATAGTTTACTCACTTGTTATTATGGGAATTTTCAAACAAATGTAAGTTAAATTCTCTCATTTGACTCCACTTAATTGACATGCCTGCAGACCTACGTTGTCTTCCCTTGTGTGGTCCAAAGGCAAAAGTTCCCAAAAGGCAGATACAATACACAAATGGTCTTGAGATGCTCTCCATGTTACATTCAAGATATACAGCAAGAGACATAACTGAACTCACTGCAAAGCAGATGAGGCAGAGAGTCATTCAAAATATACTCAATCAGAATGGCAAAGTTAACATCCTTATTGATGAATCAACAACTCTGAGCCAAAAATCTTTAGTTGTTAATGTGACTGCTGTGCCAACAGGATGTGCAAACACTTATGGATTTGGTTGATCTTGAAAACCAGTCAGTTGAGTCCATTACAAACAGTTGCTGGCTTGTCTCCACAAATGGGGATTAGAGGAAATTAGGAAGCCAATTAGGCGTAAATATAATGTCCGTGAGACCACACAAACACTCACACAAAACCGCTAATAGGCATTATTCCAATATGCTATTTCATTAATGACAGCCATCAACTGTTGATCACAGCAGGGAGTCAGCCAGTGGCAACCACCCCAGACAATGGGTATGCAGACACCCTGACCATCAAAGACCATCAGTAATTTGCATTGGGAACATAGATTTCCGGTTGCCATTTGCTCCATGGGATAAAAAGCTAAGTTGAAGCTTCGCGAGCTGATACGCTGCTGCAACAATAAACCTTCTGCTCCAAGCGTGCTTCTTGTACGGTCCATTTTCTTATAATTACAACAAAATCTAACATCCCTAACCATAAATTGTCTATTAAAATGTCTGACTGCACTTGATTCCTAGTCTGTTTAACTACTTAAACCCTCAAAAAATTATCAGAAGTGCAAAATAGTGAGGGACAAAATAAATCTGTATACAGTGAGAAAAATTTATAAAATGTAAAAATTACAGGACTACAACAAACAACTGTCAATTACTTTCCCCGCTGTTGGCAATTCTAACTCTTCTCGTCTCTCCAAAGCATGACAAACTGGGCTTTTTTCAAGGCTAGGCCCCTCCCCCCAGAGTGTACCACCTGGTCCTGAAAAGCATGAAACAATTCAATGGTAGCAATAATGGAAATAAATTGCTAAATGTATAAAGCTTTACAAAATATACATCAATAAAACTATTTAAGCAGATGTTACCTAAATTTATACAGTTATATAACTTTATACCTGCTTTATAGTTATTTCACTTATGCTGCAAAACAATGAACAGAAACTCTTCATTTCACAGTCCCCTAAGTACTAGGTATTTCCCAGGTAAGTAAAAGATATTTACTGGGTAAATATGTGTCCAAAAAATGAAATTATTGGGTAGCTACTAGAGCTGCCCCCATTAGTCAACCAAACCGTTAGTTGATGAGAAGAGTCTTAGTTGACCAAGTTTTCATTGGTCGGTCAGTCGCAGAAAAGAAAAAAAACTCCTGAACTCCATCTGGGAGCTGCACCTTGTCCTGAAAAAGTTATTAGCCTACGTCGGGCAGGAAATCATATAAAATGGGGTAAAAAATATTAACATTGACATTTACGGGTGCAATCGGGAATTTGTAGACCATGGGTGGGCTGCAGGTGGAATAGTTTATTTGAAAAAAACCATGGACATTTGTGACACTGCCACAAAGTAATTAAAGCTTGTTGTTTTTATGTTTCTTCCCAAACAAAAAAAATAATGGTTTTTAATAAAATCCTTGCAAGGTGAACCCTTCAAAATGGGTGGGGAGATTTGAAAGATTGTTTTGCTTGTCTTGTGCCACACTGAACAAATGTTTTATAATTAACCTGTTAAAAAACAAAGGCTGCTTATTGTATATGCCGTTGCCCCTTTAAGAGGCAGCCTGATGGTCGAGGTAGGGTTTTACTTCCTGGGCAGAGAGGAAGAAGAGAAGAGAAAAAAGGAGGGAAAGGAGGTTTGGGTGTGATGAGTGTGGACTTTCCTGCTTGGATGCACCAGCCAGCTCCTGCCAGTAGACTAAGGGGACTACAAGGGTAATAATTACCTGTGCAGACCCTATTCAGTGGCGTTGGGCAGTGTGGAATAAAAAAAGAAGCAATAAAGGAAAAAAAACTGAGGAATAACTGCACACCAGCCAAAAAAAAAGGAAAAAGAAGGTTGGCTCACTCGGGACCTACACCCTAATGGACAGGGCCCACAACTGTGGAGGGTTCTGAATCGTGGGTGAGATCCACTTCATTAATTGACTCTTTTGTTTTGGGTTGTTGGTTTTCTGAAGGCCTGCTCTTGAGGACTGTGATTTGTGTGTGGGTTTGTGTGGCCATGGTAAATATTGTAAATAAGTGTTATGTGTATGGATTGGGAATGTGGGGTGCACTTAAGATTTAATACATCGGTTCCTTGGGTTACAAAAAGAAAACGTGTGTTTGTTGTTTTATTTACCTCCCAGATAAAGGCCGTGCTGGTCCTGTTTAATGTAACACTGATTGGGGAACATCCAATTAGATTGTTATAACAGGTGAAGCCAAGGCAGCATGAACACACCATTACTTATTCATAATGGGAGGCAGCCATGAGGAAATACTGAATCATTAAGAAAACTAAGAGTATGTAGCCGAAATGTAGACTTTAGCCAAAACATCTACTCAAAATCACCCTGGGACACTAACATTATCGATCAGGATTATTAAACAATCCATTAGATGAAGGTGAAAATCAACACTGTATCACAAACACAGTGAATAATGGGCTTTTCTAAATACTAAACAATTAGGAGACAAGGAAGTCTTTAACCACATCATCAAACAAAATCAGCTGTTATTCAGCCTAAATGGCTATTTACATAAGAACATACAATAGCTATAACAGGCCATTCAGCCCTATTGGGCTCACCATTTTAGAGCTTATGTTCCATCTCTTTGTGATTCTCGTTGTGGTTATACCTCTATTCACTCTATTCTTCTATACTCCCATTTCTCCTCACAGCACTCTTTAGCTTCTCTCAAATCCTCAACACACTTCACAGTACTTACTTTGATATTACAATTTTTTCAGCCATTTTAAAACTCAGACAACTTTTGAAATAATTGAAATAACTTCTGGATAAAAGGCACATGTAGAAGTATCACCCTTAGTTGCATTATCTGTTTGCGAATGCCATTTTTTCCACCTTTAGTAAAACTGTATTTTCAATTCACTGGTATGGGTGCTGAATCTCAGCTCAAAGCAGACAGGAAAACTATGGACAACACTACAAAATCGTGAATGCTTATATTACTCAAAATGTACGGGTACGTTTTGGTCCCCACATCTCAAATAACGATAATGACAGAATCATCAACGCTTTTGGAGTGCTGTTCATGTTTTCATTAACTTTGTGAACCCAAGAATAATAAATCACAGATATCAAGACGTAGGCTCACCCCGTGCCGATGCAGATGTAATCGTAAGGTCAAGAAAAACGAACTGCAAAGCAAATTAATTATTAATCTCAGATACACATATGATAAAATATGATATCAAGCAATGTTTATTGCTCAACAATGAGGCATGTAGTAAAACGTGTGTAAGTTAAACTTTTTTAATTTTGATGAAAATTGAGAAGCAGGTGGATGAGACCACCAAAGTTACTGTCACCCAGGTGCACCAGGGAGTCTTACTCTGGCCATTCTTCCCACAGACCTCTTCAGCTTCTCTTTAGTTTATCCCCATCACACTCTACAGTACTTTGATATTATATTATATTATATGCAATTTTGAGTGTGCTGTTGTTGAACAGACATTAAAACTATGATTAACCAAACATTTGTCAAATATTAGATGTCAGCAGATAACATAGTTATACAAATGATAAATTACACTGACAGTACTGTGGCTCTGTAATGAAGATAACTTTGGGACGATGTGAGGATGAAACTCTAAAACTGGCTTGCATTGAACATCATTTTTAACTTTTTACAAATAATTTAAGCAGCAGTTATGGGCTATTACTCAAGTTCAAAGTCACTTATAATTGTAGTTATTTATGGTCTGACATTTTGAAATGATGATAATGTGTTAGAGAGCATTGATACATTATGGCCCTTAGCTTTCATCTGTGATGTCTTTGGTTAATTATGGTGTATATTCTACAGAACCACTACCAAGGGAGGGCTCAAACAGAGCTAATCACACACTGCCTGTGTCAGTGGAGCATGATTACAGAATCACGACTAATCACACACTGCCTGTGTCATTGGAGCATGACAGAATCACCACTAATCACACACTCCCTGTGTCATTGGAGCATGATGACAGAATCTCCACTAATCACACACTGCCTGTGTCACTGGAGCATGATGACAGAATCTCCACTAATCACACACTGCCTGTGTCATTGGAGCATGATGACAGAATCCCCACAAATCATACACTGCCTGTGTCACAGGAGCATGATGACAGAATCACCACTAATCACACACTGCCTGTGTCACAGGAACATGATGACAGAATCTCCACTAATCACACACTGCCTGTGTCACAGGAACATGATGACAGAATCTCCACTAATCACACACTGCCTGTGTCACTGGAGCATGATGACAGAATCCCCACTAATCACACACTGCCTGTGTCACTGGAGCATGATGACAGAATCTCCACTAATCACACACTGCCTGTGTCATTGGAGCATGATGACAGAATCTCCACTAATCACACACTGCCTGTGTCATTGGAGCATGATGACAGATTCTCCACTAAACACACACTGCCTGTGTCACTGGAGCATGATGACAGAATCTCCACTAATCACACACTGCCTGTGTCATTGGAGCATGATGACAGAATCCCCACAAATCACACACTGCCTGTGTCACTGGAGCATGATGACAGAATCCCCACTAATCACACACTGCCTGTGTCACTGGAGCATGATGACAGACTCCCACTAATCACACACTGCCTGTGTGTCACTGGAGCATGATGACAGAATCTCCACTAATCACACACTGCCTGTGTCATTGGAGCATGATGACAGAATCTCCACTAATCACACACTGCCTGTGTCATTGGAGCATGATGACAGCTTCTCCACTAAACACACACTGCCTGTGTCACTGGAGCATGATGACAGAATCTCCACTAATCACACACTGCCTGTGTCATTGGAGCATGATGACAGAATCCCCACAAATCATACACTGCCTGTGTCACAGGAGCATGATGACAGAATCTCCACTAATCACACACTGCCTGTGTCACAGGAACATGATGACAGAATCTCCACTAATCACACACTGCCTGTGTCACAGGAGCATGATGACAGAATCTCCACTAATCACACACTGCCTGTGTCACTGGAGCATGATGACAGAATCTCCACTAATCACACACTGCCTGTGTCATTGGAGCATGATGACAGAATCCCCACAAATCACACACTGCCTGTGTCATTGGAGCATGATGACAGAATCCCCACTAATCACACACTGCCTGTGTCACTGGAGCATGATGACAGAATCCCCACTAATCACACACTGCCTGTGTCACTGGAGCATGATGACAGAATCTCCACTAATCACACACTGCCTGTGTCATTGGAGCATGATGACAGAATCTCCACTAATCACACACTGCCTGTGTCATTGGAGCATGATGACAGATTCTCCACTAATCACACACTGCCTGTGTCACAGGAACATGATGACAGAATCTCCACTAATCACACATTGCCTGTGTCACAGGAGCATGATGACAGAATCTCCACTAATCACACACTGCCTGTGTCACTGGAGCATGATGACAGAATCTCCACTAATCACACACTGCCTGTGTCATTGGAGCATGATGACAGAATCCCCACAAATCACACACTGCCTGTGTCATTGGAGCATGATGACAGATTCTCCACTAATCACACACTGCCTGTGTCATTGGAGCATGATGACAGAATCACCACTAATCACACACTGCCTGTGTCACTGGAGCATGATGACAGAATCACCACTAATCACACACTGCCTGTGTCACAGGAGCATGATGACAGAATCTCCACTAATCACACACTGCCTGTGTCACTGGAGCATGATGACAGAATCTCCACTAATCACACACTGCCTGTGTCATTGGAGCATGATGACAGAATCCCCACAAATCACACACTGCCTGTGTCATTGGAGCATGATGACAGAATCCCCACAAATCACACACTGCCTGTGTCACAGGAGCATGATGACAGAATCCCCACAAATCATACACTGCCTGTGTCATTGGAGCATGATGACAGAATCTCCACTAATCACACACTGCCTGTGTCATTGGAGCATGATGACAGAATCCCCACAAATCATACACTGCCTGTGTCACAGGAGCATGATGACAGAATCACCACTAATCACACACTGCCTGTGTCACAGGAACATGATGACAGAATCTCCACTAATCACACACTGCCTGTGTCACAGGAACATGATGACAGAATCTCCACTAATCACACACTGCCTGTGTCACTGGAGCATGATGACAGAATCCCCACTAATCACACACTGCCTGTGTCACTGGAGCATGATGACAGAATCTCCACTAATCACACACTGCCTGTGTCATTGGAGCATGATGACAGAATCTCCACTAATCACACACTGCCTGTGTCATTGGAGCATGATGACAGATTCTCCACTAAACACACACTGCCTGTGTCACTGGAGCATGATGACAGAATCTCTACTAATCACACACTGCCTGTGTCATTGGAGCATGATGACAGAATCCCCACAAATCACACACTGCCTGTGTCACTGGAGCATGATGACAGAATCCCCACTAATCACACACTGCCTGTGTCACTGGAGCATGATGACAGACTCCCCACTAATCACACACTGCCTGTGTCACTGGAGCATGATGACAGAATCTCCACTAATCACACACTGCCTGTGTCATTGGAGCATGATGACAGAATCTCCACTAATCACACACTGCCTGTGTCATTGGAGCATGATGACAGATTCTCCACTAAACACACACTGCCTGTGTCACTGGAGCATGATGACAGAATCTCCACTAATCACACACTGCCTGTGTCATTGGAGCATGATGACAGAATCCCCACAAATCATACACTGCCTGTGTCACAGGAGCATGATGACAGAATCTCCACTAATCACACACTGCCTGTGTCACAGGAACATGATGACAGAATCTCCACTAATCACACACTGCCTGTGTCACAGGAGCATGATGACAGAATCTCCACTAATCACACACTGCCTGTGTCACTGGAGCATGATGACAGAATCTCCACTAATCACACACTGCCTGTGTCATTGGAGCATGATGACAGAATCCCCACAAATCACACACTGCCTGTGTCATTGGAGCATGATGACAGAATCCCCACAAATCACACACTGCCTGTGTCACTGGAGCATGATGACAGAATCCCCACTAATCACACACTGCCTGTGTCACTGGAGCATGATGACAGAATCTCCACTAATCACACACTGCCTGTGTCATTGGAGCATGATGACAGAATCTCCACTAATCACACACTGCCTGTGTCATTGAGCATGATGACAGATTCTCCACTAAACACACACTGCCTGTGTCACTGGAGCATGATGACAGAATCTCCACTAATCACACACTGCCTGTGTCATTGGAGCATGATGACAGAATCACCACTAATCACACACTGCCTGTGTCACTGGAGCATGATGACAGAATCACCACTAATCACACACTGCCTGTGTTACAGGAGCATGATGACAGAATCTCCACTAATCACACACTGCCTGTGTCACTGGAGCATGATGACAGAATCTCCACTAATCACACACTGCCTGTGTCATTGGAGCATGATGACAGAATCCCCACAAATCACACACTGCCTGTGTCATTGGAGCATGATGACAGAATCCCCACAAATCACACACTGCCTGTGTCACAGGAGCATGATGACAGAATCCCCACAAATCATACACTGCCTGTGTCATTGAGCATGATGACAGAATCTCCACTAATCACACACTGCCTGTGTCACTGGAGCATGATGACAGAATCTCCACTAATCACACACTGCCTGTGTCATTGGAGGATGTCCTCAGTCTGTGCATTGACAAATGCCTGGCTGACCAGGGGTGGGCACTAGAGAGCATTGAGACTAATAAACTTGATGGCTCTACCCCTGTAATTTCATGCTTCAGCTGAGCCAGCTGTTGCCTCACCAATGCAGATTTCCAGCCTTAGCTGGTAACGGTGCAGCTGGAACTCAGACCTCCAGTCACAGGGCTCACTTCTGCTTCCTAAACAGCCATCTTTCAGGCAACATACTGTATATTAGCTATATATCAGAGATGTATATGTGCTTAGATTTTTAATACAGTTCAGAAATTTCTAAATGTAAAATATTACAGTGAAATTTTATTTACAATCAACAAACATGCTACTATGAAGGACCAAATTCTGCCTACATTAAGCCTCTGGCACAATGAAGGTGAGTGCATGGTTTTCTTTCCTGGGCAACCCTCATAGAGGACAACCTGGGTGATTTTTGAGAGATTTTTTTTTTAATCTAATCCCATATCTAATCTTAACTCCAAACCCCAATTTTCACTGTCACACTACCCATAAATCTGACTCTAATAACTCTCACTCTAATGCTAACTCTAACTCCAACCACAGTGCAGGTGAGGCCCATGCAGCATGAACACACTATTACTCAATTATATATTGAGTTGTGTATACTTCCAACATTAATTCAGTATAGACATTTTTTATGGTGTTTGAGTGCAAAGATTATTTTCAATTTTACAGTCTGATCTGGCACAATCAGCTTATTGCTTTGTTGACTTTGTGAGCAGTCCTTTGATGGAGTTTATAGCCTACAATATTTCAGTGTCAAAAATGTTGATTGTGCTGTTTTTGAACAGGCGTTAAATGTATGATTGACCCAGTATTTGTTTAATGGTACATGACAGCACCGATAATATATTACATATGATATAAAATATAAATTAGACTCACAGTACTGTGACTGTCAAATATAGATCATTATGGGATGATGTTGAAACTCTGACACTGGCTTGCACTCAACATCATTTATGGTTGCTTTAAACTTTTTACAAATTATGTCAGCAGCATTTATAGGGTGTTACTCTATATATTCCAAAACATGTATAATTCTAGTTATGTATAGTCTGATATTCTGAAATGATAATAATGTGTTAGAGAGCATAAGTAAACCTAGACATAGCCTTGGTGAAACATGACTTGAATAAAACTAGAAATACTCTGTTGAAGTTGAAATTTATACTTCAGTACAGCAGTATTTGCTTTTAAGTGTACCCTGACCCACCCCTCTCAAACTCTCAAGTTTACTCGACCCCAAAATCTTACTGTAACACTAACCCTAAACCTAACTCTAACCCAAACTCTCACTCTAACCCTAAATTTCAATATTACACTAACCCTAAACCTAACTCTAACCCAAACTCTCACTCTAACCCTAAATTTCAATATTACACTAACCCTAAACTTAACTCTAACCCAAACTCTCACTCTAACCCTAAATCTCACTGTTACACTAACCCTAACCCTAACTCCAACCCAAACTCTCACTCTAACCCTAAATCTCACTGTTACACTAACCCTAACTCCAACCCAAACTCTCACTCTAACCCTAAATCTCACTGTTACACAAACCCTAACCTTACCTCCAACCCAAACTCTCACTCTAACCCTAAATGTCACTGTTACACAAACCCTAACCCTAACTCCAACCCAAATTCTCACTCTAAACCTAATTCTCAATATAACACTAACCCTAAATCTCAATGTTACACTAACCCTAACTCCAACCCAAATTCTCACTCTAAACCTAATTCTCAATATAACACTAACCCTAAATCTCAATGTTACACTAACCCTAACTCCAACCCAAATTCTCACTCTAAACCTAATTCTCAATATAACACGAACCCTAAATCTCAATGTTACACAAACCCTAACTCCAACCCAAACTCTCACTCTAACCCTAATTCTCAATATAACGCTAACCCTAAATCTCACTGTTACACTAACCCTAACTCCAACCCAAACTCTCACTCTAACCCTAAATCTCACTGTGACACCTACACTAACCCTAACCCTAACTCCAACCCAAACTCTCACTCTAACCCTAATTCTCAATATAACACTAACCCTAAATCTCACTGTTACACTAACCATAACTCCAACCCAGGCAGCGTGCAGGTGAGGAACACGCAACATGAACACACTGTTACTCATTTATAATGGCCAGCAGATATACAAAACCATTCAACATGGCTATGCATATGTAAATGGGCTATATACATAAATCCAGTCTGTAGTGTTCCATAAAACAACATTCTTTAAACATGCTTAAATACAAATTTCCCCTCTTTAGCTCCACTCCAACCCCCATCACTCTCCACAGTACTTAATCTGATATTTTATTCAAATTTCTTCCTTGCCATTGTCCTCACTTTCCCTTTCTCCTCAATCTGTGAAAGAGTGAGTGCAGTGGTCACTTTTCTTACCACACTTTGGACTGACACAATCAATTTATGACTGTTATAAATTCATGAGCAGTCCTTGAGTTGTGTATAATTCCAACATTAATTCAGTACAGACATTTTTAATGGTGCTTGAGTGCAAAGATTACTTTTAATTTTACAGTCTGATCTGGCACCATCAATTTACTGCTTTGGTGACTTTGTGAGCAGTCCTTCGGTAAAGATTGTAGCGGAAATTTTGAATATGCTGTTGTTGAATAGATGTTAAAAGTATGATTAACCCAGTATTTGTCTAACTAATGCCAGCTCTCACTCTAACACTCTATATCTCACTCTTACACTAACCCATACTCTCAATCTAACACTCTATATCTCACTCTTACGCTAACCCCAACTCTCAATCTAACACCCTAAATCTCACTCTTACACTAACCCCAACTCTCAATCTCACTCTTACACTAACCCCAACTCTCAATCCAACACCCTAAATATCACTCTTACACTAACCCCAACTCTCACTCTAACACTCTATATCTCACTCTTACGCTAACCCCAACTCTCTAACACCCTAAATATCACTCTTACACTAACCCCAACTCTCACTCTAACATCCTAAATATCACTTTTGGGATGATGAAGGAGAGATCATCCTCTGACACTGGCTTGCATTGATCATCACATCTATCCGCTAAACTGTCACAAAGCACATAAAATGGCCATTTACAAACACACCAGTGGTGGACAAAGTACACAACTTCTGCTCTTTATTGAACCTAGAGATACCTTTGGTGAAACATGACTTGAATAGAACTAAAAATACTCTGTTAAAGTTTATACTTCAGTTAGTACAGCAGTATTTGCTTTCAAGTGTACCCTAACCCAACCCAAACTCTCAGTCTAACCCTAACCCAGGTGGCTATGTAGTTTTTAGCCAAAACTCTATTGCACATCTGTTCAACATCAACCAGGGAAAACTAACATTATGAATAAGGATTTTTAAATCTTGCACTGGATGAAGGAGAAAATCCATCATTTTATCAGAAACACACTGACACTGTGACCCAGTGGACATACAATTTAAGTACTCTATGAAAAAGGTTCGACTACGCCACCTAGGGACTTCCACCCCAAGAGTAAGTTCAACAGTATGGAGGCTACAGGGTTCCCGTACACAGGTAAGTTTGCAAGAATTTACCAGAGACGTGGTCTTTCAATTTGAATGGGCAGATTTATTGAAACAGTTCATTAAAAACACAGTTTATTCAAAATCATTAAAAATAGTTCTATAGTAAAAATTAAGGCTCACAAGAGGAGCACAGACTGCCACCAGAAATTATAAAATAAACAAAATAAAGGGGGAAAGGGGGATGCAGGCCGTCTGTCGGGAGGTTACCTTCACTGGAACAGGGGGAAGCAATACACCACCGTGCTCTGGATCCCGGTGCCTGTTAACACACACACACGCTCGCTCACACACACGCTGGTGCAGCTACACACACACGGCAAACAGGTGACTACTGTGAAAGAAAGTGAAGTTTCACTTAAACCCTAGCAAACACCACATGCAGTGCAGGAAGGAGGGAGGGGGGAGGCCCAGGTCCGGCGGCCTCTCCACAGAATGGCCAACACCCACCTATAGACGCTATAGGACACGGGGGACAACGATGGGGAAGGGTATACGACCAGCGTAGTTAGTTTAAAAGGGGACAGAGCACACGAAGGGACCAAAAGAAAACACTGGGAGCAGTCCGGACCTCATTGCCCATCCAAATACACAAAACAAACACAGCACTGACTATTTATCCGTAAAATACTAATTTAAAACAAGGCAAAGCAGCAGATGACAACGTTCCTAAAAAAAGACACAACCCAGATTAGATCATATTTGGCAATATCATATAGCAACACTTCCTTGTTGCAGGTAAATAAATCAATATGCTAAACCAGTTTATTTTACCTCTAGTGTTGCTTTCAGTAATCGCAAGCGGTATTTAGCCTACTCAGCCGTCTCATCGCCGAAACCTGTATTAAAATATTGCCGTGAGGTGCATGTCTCGTTTGGAACAACACTGCGTGGTTTTAATAAGAGTCCAGAACATGGCTACCTGCTGTGGCGAACAAGCTTGCGTACCACCCTGAAGGTTTGTTACCAACCAAGCCAGAATACCTGTTAGCAAACACAGGTTAACATCAGTAATAGACCGGATTTAAGATTTTAAACAGGAGTACGAGCCCATACCTTTCAGCACTTCCACACGCTGCAAAACAGGAAAAGCCACCACGGTAACCAGAGTACAAACCAAAGCTGATGGAGCTCCTATATATATACAAACTAAAATGACCCTCTAATTACCTGTGAGCTGTACGAAGCTAGGCAGGAGGTGTGGCCAAAAACAGGAACACCTACGGTGGCCTTGAAGGCAAAGAAAGCATAAAGCAAAGGATAATTCTGCCTGTTACATTCTACCCCCTCATTTTGTATCGGTGTCCCATCAATACAGGAAATACAGGTAAGGTACAAAACCATGAAGGTTTAACACCAAGGTCGAAAAACTGCCGTAGCCATACTACTAGAGCCAGGTACCCGGGGGGTCATAGCCTCTTCTGCCCTACTCACCACCGATACTGGGAGATGATGGGGATTACCATGTCTTCCAGCAGTGACCCGAGAGGTCCTTCGAGGAGCTGCTGCACTGTTGCTTGGGCCAGCTTCTGTGGAGACAAATGGGGCCAGGGGCAACTTGACATTTCCGCCTGGGCTTGAGGACTTACCAACCTGGAGGCCTCGGGAGGGAGAACAGGCCGGTGAGGCTGAACTGGCTGAGGCTGGCCTCCTGACGAGCTCAAAATCACCCACTGTCCTGCATCATCATCATCATCTTCACACCTAACACTCACGCCCTGAGGTTCAACCGGGCATGTGGCCACTGACTCTGGACAGGGGTTGCTGGAGGCTATTTTTAGCATGGTACAATGTACTTGTCGGATCAGGCTCAGGTCCCGTAGCGGCGCTACAGAATACACCACACCACCTGGGGGTGGGGCCCTCAGCACTTGATGCACTGCTGGGTTCCATGCATCCTGGATCTTGTTATGCCCTCTTACAGAGTGGTCTCGGAGGTAGACCAACTGTCCCACCTCTAAAGACGCATCCTTCACCTTCTGGTCATGCCTCTCCTTCCTCCGTAGGGCAGCTGCCTGCATCCGCTCCCTAGCACCAAGGAAGGCCACCTCCAGACGTCGTTGGTGTTCTTGAATCCACTCACAGACTCCACCACTTTCTGGCTCCTGTACCCTTCCTAGAAGAAAATCAACAGGCAAGTGAGGGTCTTGACCGAACATCAAAAAGTAGGGGGATTCGCCAGTTGATTGGTGAGGGGTAGTATTATAACTGAAAACCAGCTGGGGGAGACACTCCGGCCAGTAGCACTTCTTCTCAGGGAGGGTGCGCAGCAGATCATGCATCGTGCGGTTAAACCGCTCACATTGTCCGTTACCCTGTGGATGGTAGGGTGTTGTTAGAGTCTTCTGTACTCCGTACAGGCCACACAGCTGTTGGACAAGGATGCTCTCGAAGCTTCGGCCTTGGTCGGAGTGGAGGCGGGCAGGAACCCCATATCTGAAGAACCATTCCCGGACAAGCACATTGGCCACGGTAGATGCCTTCTGGTCTCGGGTAGGTATTGCCTGTGTGAACTTAGAAAACACATCAGTCATAATTAATACTTGATCCTTACCGTCCCTTGAGGGCTCCAAGAACGTAAAGTCCACTGCCAATATCTGGTTTGGCCAAGAAGCCAGCAGGTGACCCATCGGTGCCCGGATCTTAGGTTGTGATGCCTTTGCAAGGGTGCACCTCTCACACTGCTGGCACCACTGCTTAATATCTTCGCCCATCCCTGGCCAATAACATCTCTGTCTCACCAACTCTAGGGTCCGTTCGACACCCTGGAGGCCATGATCATTATGCAGCTGCTGCACTACCTCCTCTTTCAGGCACTCTGGCAAAATTAGCTGGTGGACCGCTTCACCACCATCAGGCCGAAAAATCTGGCGATACAGCAGACCATCAACTTGGACAATCTTATCCCATTGCCTTAACAACCCCTTGACTTGCCCAGATAAAGTCTCCCTAGCTGTGGCGCTAGGCAGTTTCTGTTCACACCAAAAGGAGAGGAAGACCTGGAGGGCAGGATCAGCCGCCTGCAGCATTTTAATGTCAGCCATGCTGCGGGAGGGAAGGGCAGAGATGGCAGCTTGATTGACTTGAGTGTACCGGTCCTCTCTGACAGCTTGCTGCACGGGTGCTGGAATAGCGGTTCCCATCGTGGGAAGCTCAGTGGCACCCCTGGAGTCGGCAAGACACTGTCTGGACAGGGAGCCAGCATTCTTATTAATGCGACCAGGACGATATCGAATTGTGTAATTGTATGCAGACAACTCAGCTACCCACCGTTGTTCAGTAGCTCCCAGTTTTGCAGTATCCAAATGGCTTAAGGGGTTATTATCAGTCCACACAATGCATTGCTGGCCCCACAGATACTCACGAAACTTCTCGGTCACTGCCCATTTCATTCCCAGGAATTCCAGCTTCATGGAACTGTAGTTCTTTTCCGATGGACTGCGGCTGGCATATGCGATTGGTCGAACCTTGCCCTCCTGCTCTTGTGACAGTACTGCTCCCAGCCCATGGTGGCTAGCATCCACCTCAAGGATAAAAGGGAGAGTAAAGTTAGCAAAGGCCAGCGTGGGTGCACTGACCAGTCTCACCTTCAGCTCCTGGAAACTGTGCTCGCACTGATTGGACCAGGCTCCCTCCAACAGGGGCCCTCGGCCTCCCCGCGTCTTGCTCCCCGCCAGCTCAGCTACCAGACGATGTAATGGGGCTGCAAGCTTTGAAAAACCATTTACAAACCGCCAGTAATAGCTAGCAAAGCCCAGGAAAGACCGCAATTCTGAAACGTTTGTGGGGTGTGGCCAGTTTGCGACAGCTGATACTTTACCAGGGTCTGTGGAGACGCCATTACGAGAAATAAGGTGGCCCAAGTACTGAACCTCCTTCCTGAAAAAACAGCATTTCTCCAATTTTGCCTTCAAGCCTTCCTGCTGCAGACGGGTCAGTACCATGTCCAAACGGTTCACATGATCATCTACAGTGGAAGAGAACACAATGATATCATCCAAATACAACAAGAGGGATTGACAGTGTTGGGCTCCAAACATCCTCTCCATCAATCGTTGGAAAGTACTAGGGGCATTGCATAGTCCAAAAGGCATTCTATTAAACTCAAATAGGCCAAAGGGAGTGCAAAAGGCAGTCTTATGGCGGTCGCGCTCTGTCACTGGCACCTGATTGTACCCACTAGCTAAGTCTAGAGTGGAGAACCACTGTGCCCCAGACAAGGCATCCAGGGATTCCTCGATACGAGGGAGAGGAAACGCATCCCTCCGAGTCTTGCTGTTGAGCTGTCGGTAATCCATGCACATGCGGAGGCTCCCGTCCTTCTTCCTCACCAGAACGATGGGAGAGGCATAGGGACTACTACTTTCCCGGATAACCTGGCTCTCCAACAGCTGATGTATGTGGCCGTTTACAGCCTCATAATCGGCAGGGGGAATACGCCTATACCTCTGCCTAACAGGTGCATCATCAAGCAGGGGAATGTCATGAGAAAGTAGGTTAGTGCAACCAAGATCACCCTCAAAAGCAGAAAACACAGGTTCATATCTCAACAGCAGTGACCTCACCTTTTCTTGGTCAGGTTCTTCAAGCACAGATAAGTCTATGGCCTGAATTTTTTCCTTTGCTGAGCTAGCCTGTCCAGTTTGAAGGTTAACAGTAGCAGTAACTGTGCTGGCCCCCTGAACAATCTCAGTGACACCAGTAGGTAAACTTGCAAGTTCAACTTGCATCAATAACCCTACTGAGCTGCGAGGATACAGTGTAGCCCGCGTAAAACCTACATTAACAATAGGGACATAAGCTGTACCTTGGTTTACACTAACTAGAGCAGGTGAGACAAGAAGGCCATCAGGTAAGGAGCTACAAATGGGTTCAATGAGGACAACGCCAGGAGCTTCACAAAACTGGGAGGAACATGTAGTAGCTATCAGCTTTACAGTACCACCTGGTATATGTATAGGTCTTCTGCCCCAAACTTTGGCCACCCCTGTCCTAAATTTAACAGGATTGAATTGAGCTTGGTGACAGCGCTGCAATGCTTGCCGCCACAGAGGGGAGGCATGTACCACCGGTGGGAGATCAAAAAGGTCAGCGCCATGCTGTCCAAACAACTCATCATAGCACTCCTGAATTACATTCATTCCCAAAACTCCAGGAACTTCAGGTAAAGGCGACTGTCCTGGGGGGTCCTTTACAATTAACCAGCCACGTCTAGGGATCACCTTGCCCAGAACCTCAATCGTTAGTTCTACATAACCAGTGTAAGGTATTTCTAACCCATTCGCAGCACGAAGCTGCAACCAATGGCAAGACTGAAGATCCTCCTGAAAATTCTGCAGGAAGAAGCTCTCAACAATAGTGGACACCATAGACCCTGTATCCAGTAGACAATTTACTACTACTCCTCCAGCCCTGACAGATACCTTGGGGCACTTTCCCACGAGGGAGGACATGGTTTTACCTGCAAACTTCTGATTCTGGGAGTCAGTGGTGTCCCCTCCCAATGTGTGACTCTGCACATTGGAGGGAGCTAGTTTCCCAACTGCTGAGGAGCAGAGGCAAAATCATGCTGACCCTGGGGAGAAGGGACAGTATTAAGAGCAGAAACAACTCGTTCATTATCACATTCTCTTGCATAATGACCAGGCTTCTGACATCTTCTGACATCCAGACCTAGGCTGGTGTAAGGGCACCTGCAGACTAGCTAAGCTTTTGGTGAGTTGACTAATCTGTTCCTGCTGCTTCAGCAACATGGCCCTCAACTCTGCCATTTCTGAGGAAGTAGGGTTAACTGAGGAGGACTGAACAGGCTGCTGCACTCTGGAACACTGCATAGCACAAAGAGAGGGGACAGAATAACTTCTACCTCTAGTGCAGTCACTAGGCCTACCCTCACGCTCCCACTGGATGGCCTCAGCTCGCACCTCCAACATGGACAGTCCTGGGGTCTGACGTACCAACCGCTTCAATTCTCGGCAGAGACCTGAGTCAAGAACATGTTCTACAAACTGGTCATGCAAGAGAACATCAGAATTAGGCATGGCATTAGGGGAACTCTGTTCAACCTTTTCCATCAATGAGAAAAGGGCATGCAGATATTCTTGCAGCGATTCTCCATCTAGCCGTTTCCTGGAGAAAAAGCTCTCCTGTAAGGCCACATAAGACTTTGAACACCCATACAGATCTCTCAGAATGGATAAAATCCTTTGTGGGTCTTCCCGCTCTGCCCTAGGTCTATACTTGATCTCATCCCTAGCCTCCCCATCCAAATGATCAAACATAAAATAGGCCTGGTCAAGGGGTCCCAGGTGTTTAGCCCTAATGCTTGCTTGCACATCTTCTACCCATTCATCAATACCAATACCAGAGCTTCCTCGGAACACTGCACATTTTCTCTCTCTGGGAAGATACAACAATCGCTCAGAGGGGGCAGCAGAGTGACAAGAACCCAGAGCATGACTACTGGAGGGCCCAAAAGCTGAGGCCGCAGGGGCTGGTGCCTGAGAAGATGCTCGTTCCTGTAATAAATGTTCTCTGTCAGCTTGAAGCTGGCATACCAACTCTCAGTTCTTGCAACTCATCCTCCATGGCTGAAACAAATGAGGGTCAAGTTAGATGTGGAGAGGAGTATGTTGTTGCAGCCCAATGAAGTCGTCAGGTCCCACGACGTGCCAACTGCTGCTTTGCCTAAAATACCTACAACACAGTTTATTATCTATAGTCAGTGCTTTTCAAAAAAAACAAAAAGAACTGAAATACACGTCTCTGCTTACAATCCTGCCGACTGCGCCAAATTTGTGACCCAGTGGACATACAATTAAAGTATTCTATGGAAAAGGTTCAACTATGCCACCTAGGACTTACCTTCAATGGTATGGAACAGGGGGGAAGTTTGCAAGAATTTACCAGAGACGTGGTTTTTCGTGAAACAGTTCTAAAAACACAGTTTATTCAAAATTATTAAAAACAGACTATAGTAAAAATTGAGGTGCCTGTTAACAGACTGCCACCAGAAATTATAAACAAAATAAAGGGGGAAAGGGGGATGCACATCTGTCGGGAGGTTACCTTCACTGGAACAGGGGGAAGCAATACACCACGCTGGTGCAGCCTAACACACACACACACACACATGGCAACACACACGTGCAAACAGGTGACTACCGTGAAAGAAAGTGAAGTTTCACTTAAACCCTAGCAAACACCACATGCAGTGCAGGAAGGAGGGAGGGGGGAGGCCCAGGTCCGGCGGCCTCTCCACAGAATGGCCAACACCCACCTGTAGACTCTATAGGACACGGGGGACAACGATGGGGAAGGGTATACGACCAGCGTAGTTAGTTTAAAAGGGGACAGAGCACATGAAGGGACCAAAAGAAAACACTGGGAGCAGTCAGGACCTCATTCGATTGCCCATCCAAATAAACAAAACAAAAACACAGCACTGACTATTTATCCGTAAAATACTAATTTAAAACAAGGCAAAGCAGCAGATGACAACGTTCCTAAAAAAAAGACACAACCCAGATTAGATCATATTTGGCAATATCATATAGCAACACTTTCTTGTTGCAGGTAAATAAATCAATATGCGAAACCAGTTTATTTTACCTCTAGTGTTGCTTTCAGTAATCGCAAGCGGTATTTAGCCTACTCAGCCGTCTCACCGCCGAAACCTGTATTAAAATATTGCCGTGAGGTGCATGTCTCGTTTGGAACAAACACTGCGTGGTTGTAATAAGAGTCGAGAACATGGCTACCTGCTGTGGCGAACGAGCTCACGTACCACCCTGAAGGTTTGTTACCAGACCAAGCCAGAACACCTGTTAGCAAACACAGGTTAACACTAATAACGGACCGGATTTAAGATTTTACACAGAGTAGGAGCCCATACCTTTCAGCACTTCCACACGCTGCAAAACAGGAAAAGCAACCACGGTAACCAGAGTACAAACCAAAGCTGATGGAGCTCCTATATATATACAAACTAAAATGACCCTCTAATTACCTGTGAGCTGTACGAAGCTAGGCAGGAGGTGTGGCCAAAAACAGGAACACCTATGGTGGCTTTGAAGGCAAAGAAAGCATAAAAGCAAAGGATAATTCTGCCTGTTACACACAGCCTGTTTGTGATTTAGGTATTTCACTGTGGTTATATCTCTATTCCCTCTATCCCTCTATATTCCCATTCCTCCTCAGTGGGCTGTTTAGCTTCTCTCAAATCCCCATCACACTCCACAGTACTTACTGTGATATTCTATTCCAGCTTGGTCCTTCTTTTACTCCCTTCTTTGCACTCCTCCATCTATGAATTGTTGTCAGAATGCAAGGGTTACTTTCTGTTTTAGTGTCTGTTCTGACTTTGTACTTTAACCTGTGCTTGGGAGACTTGTGTGTTTGGGGTGGAGACTCATATAAGTCAGGACTTTTGAAATAAATTAAATTATTTCTGGATAACAGGCACAATGTAAAAGTATTGCCCTTACCATTGCAAGCAGTTGCATTTTGTGTTTGCCAATGTCATTACATTTATTATTTAGCTTCTCTCCAAGCCCCATTAAACTCCACAGTTCTGTGATATTCTATTCTATTCCATTCTGGTCCTTCATTTACTTCCTTCTCTGTGACATGGCAGAGACTCAGGGAATATGGGTGTGGTACAAAGGGGAACTTACCAAACCCATCACAGTTAAAACAAAAATAAACAAAAACATTGCAAACTGGAAAGATGTACACCTGCGCACAGCTTATGCTGCCCAGAATGAATCACCTTATTACATTGAAGATTTTTTTAATATCCTGCACACACAGATCTGCCATTTCCAGACCCAGGGAAATGTGCTGCTGTGTGGTGACTTCAATGCTAGGACTGGGACAGAGCCTGATTTTATTGACCCACAGGGAAACGGCCATGTGTTTAGAAATGCCCCTCTGCACCACCCAGCAAGTATCAAAAGAAACAACCCTGACAACATCATTAATAAGAATGGTAAGGAGGAGGTGCGCTCCAGTAGCTCATCCGGCAGACAGCATGCCACAAAAGGCCAAGGCCCTACCACAGTGGCCCCAGCCCAAATCCAGCCTGGGCCCCCCACCACACCACATAATCTGCTTTGGGCGGTGTGGAATAAAAAAGCAAAAAAGAAAGCCAAACCAAGGAGATCTATGCACAAACCAAAAAAAAAGAAGGTCAGCTCACACATACCTGAATGGACTGGACCCACAACTGTGTGGAGGTTTTTCTTAGGCCTACTCCTGGAGACTGTTTTGTTGTTGTTTTGATTGTTGTGGAACTATATTTGTTGATTCAGGACTTTCTTGAGACTGTGGGACAGGGAACTATTGTAAATATTGTATTATATGTTCGGTGTGTATGTATTGGGAATGTGTGGTACACTCAAGATTTAATACATTGGTCACTGGGTTTCAAAAAAACATGTGTTGGCAGTTCTGTCTACCTCCCAGGTAAATATAGGGCTAGGATATCCTGTTTTACTGTAACACTGATTGGGGGACATCCAGTTAGATTATTATTAGCTGCATGTGAGATATCACATGTGACTTTACTGTCTGCGCCACCCAACAACCCATTTTATCACCACATAATAAAACAGGACATTGAACACATTTTCCTAAACATGTCTCAAAAGACATATGTCTCTTGCATGATGCCACAAGTATTCAGTATCAGCAGTATTCCTGTTTTCACGTGACTTTTGCATGAATCAGCCCAATTAGAATGGTACATTATGTACACAATAATAATTAAACATTAATGTGGATTTAAATGGTTTATGCTTGCCCACTTTTATTTTTATTAAACAACCATTGTTCAGTAACAATGAATGAAAAACCTCTGTGGGTTGAATGGCATGATCTCATGACATTCAATCATTTAATTCTTTTATTTATTTATAGCATCTTTCAAGCTAAAGCACAGAGTGCTTCACACATAAATACAATGATCAGAGTAAAATGTGTTTAATAGCAAATGTAAAATTAATGTACATAAAAATGTAAATTTATAATTTAAACGTAATACTAGAAAATGTGCAAAAGAAACACAATACAAAAACACACAATATGCAAATAATAAAACAAGAAAGAAAGTCAATGACATGAATGACAATGAAAAATCTACAAAAAAAATGTCCTCGGTTGTAATAAGGACACTAAGAGAAGTAATCAAATTAATTAAAAGCTAATCTTTGAAAATGCATCCTCAGCTTAGTCTTAACTGACTGCCGTAGTAATGCTCAGGGGAAGATAGTTTCAAAGCCTAAGAGCTGTTAACTGAAAATGCATAATCTCCCTTTATCTTCGTTTCACAGGAAATAAGCAAAACCAAAGTGCTTTTTTTTGAGTATTTAATGGTAAAAAGTATCCATGCACACAAGTCCATTTGATGAAATGTTTCTGTCTGTCCCTTTATCCGATCCGTGAGCTGTGTAGAAAAACAAAAATACGAAGAGAAACAATAAAAATCAGGTTCCAAATCTTTGATGAGTGGAAGTATAAGTATCTGTGAAAAGAAATGAACTGAAGAGGTATGTGGGGAAGCAACATTTGTGCTCACAGCAGTCTGATTGGTTCATGACAAAAACATTTCATTTCTTTAAATAAGGTATTTATCATTAAGGCTTTTCTAAATGCTATTAACTCTGCAAAAGGATTTACTGAAAACCTCTACCCCAGAAATGGACAAACACACCACACACACCGCACAAATAGGCACAAATACTGTCAAACCACACAAAGAGATATATGCACATCACCTGCATCCCTTTGAGCTCACTCTTCCTCTGCCGCACTGACTCTTGGGAAAATCTTCAAGGCAACAACCAGGAAGTACACCGGCACTTCAGGGCAGTTGTCGTGATGTGAGGTGTTGAATGATGAAACAACACAGAGGTTATTAGGTCCTCATTCTAAATCACTCCGGACAAAGTTGGTGGCCGATTGTCAACAGGCTGATGGTATTTCATTTTCATTTCATAACATGTCCCCAAACATCTTTTTTGGACTTCTACCGCTTTTCCCCACCCTGAACACAGCCAAACGAATAAACCCACTGCAGCAACCTGCTCCCATCAACTCAGGAGGAAAAAGCCATGGAGGACTCAGGACAAAAAACCTCCAACTCATGTGATCACTGGTCCTTGCTTCTTTTTAAACTGCAGGCACACCACAAATCACATACGGCCTATGTCCTCCACATATGACATGATTAGTGTAAGTTTGGTTCATGCACCTGCAAGCACCCCGCTGACCAGACCTGACTGGCCTAAATGTCTACCATCCACAGTGGGGTTGGGCACATTGTTACTGTGCCCATTGGCACAGCTACTGTGTGGAAAGAAGTGAAGGCCAGTTGCCACGGCATCCTCCTCCCAAGTCAGTGGGAACAGTACGACCATGTTCAAGTTTGGAAAGAAGGGGGTGTAATCCAAAAAATATATTGAAGTGAAAATAATATTGAAACCTCGTTGTCATTTTCAGAGATGCTATGAATGATGTATCTTGGTGTCCCCAAATATGAATTACCTCGATGCCAAGAGTTGCTTACCTTGGTGTCCCCATAAACTACTTACTACCTCATAGATCCAAATTGACAGAATCCAGAATGTTAGAATCTAAAAAAAGACACATGCCCATTATTTCATTCTCAAACCTTTCCTTTTACACTGCTACAAAGAAACGATTTAGAGTTGTAACACCACAAAGAACGAAAGCCAATGATTATTGTTGAATGCACAGGCCTAAAACAGACAGAAATAATTTCTGAGCCAATATTTAGCACAATACCAGAGTTTAAATTATGGAAGGTCCCCTATTCGGTCACTGTGTTTTGAATAGCAGACCCGTGATGTCAGCAGTGAATAGGAATTCTCACCTGTCTAATAAAGTGCGGCACTTGTGAAACGTCGGAAATGTGTGCATGGATCTCCACGTCTTACTCCTCCACAGAGACGCAGCAGCAGAAGCCGCGCCTCACAGTCTCCCCAAGGCGGCCGAAGAACTTCTTCACGCCTTTCTTCATCTTTTTCAGCCCTACAGAATACCAGGGAGAGACTCCTTTTAATACCCGTATTCTGGATTTTCTTGTATTGTAGCACATTCATGGGTTACACATGTTAAAGCACACTTCCAACATTGACAATTAGAAGGCAGTATGAGTGACTCACTCTCTGCAGCGTCCTTCACCCACTTGACTCCCTTTGTGTCGCCTGCTGCAATCTTATCCTCTTCCACGGAAGACTGCAATCACACATGGCACATGATATACACATAAAGCACTGCCTATCTGGAGAACATTCTTGTGCTTCCCAATAATCATTTTTCCCAATAATCATCTCAATAAGACATTTCTGTTGTAACATTTCATCAGTATTAGCTCAGCTCCCCAAATTCAGAATGCCAAAATCAAAGCCATAAGAATCTTTCTGTTTAATGTGGCTCAAGTTAAGGCTTGTTTTATTGTGTTTGACCAGGCCGAGTGCATGGTGTGTTGTACAGTACTTACAGTATCCTGCTCTGCATCAAACAGGAATCTAATATCCTCCAGGTAATCATCCATGTCATCAGCCATCTAAAATAAAAAGCAAAGGTATTTAACTTTCTGCTGTAAGGTAAGCTGTATGGAGTTTAAAAATGGTTGAAGTTTATCAATGAACATCTGACCTTGGGGATATTGACATGAATATCAATACTCGCTTAGTCCTCCAATACATGCAAATCCTCAAAGAAAAAAAAATGCCTACTTTTCCTGAAAAATTGCTTGATTTAGAATCTAAGAATCTCTCTGTTTAGTGTGGCTTCATGAATAAGTGAAAGTGCAGGGTAAAGTATGAGCTCGTTTTATTGTGTTTTACCAGGCTGAGTGCATGCTTCGCAGTATAGTACTTACTGTATCCTGCTCTGCAGCGGGGTTCTCTGCATCAAACAGGTATCGAATATCCTCCAGGTAAGAATCCATGTTGCCTTCTACAGCCTCATCAGCCATCTAAAATAATAATTTTAAAAAAAGGTGTTCAATTTTTTGCTGTAAAGTAAGTTGTTCTGAGCTTTTAAATTTCGCCTATTTCCTGAATAATTGCTTGAGTTACAATTTAAGAATCAGTCTGTTCAGCATGGCATCATAACTGAGTGAAAGTGAATAAATGTGTGAATGAGCTCGTTTCATTGTATTTGACCAGGACAAGCACATGGTGTGTAGTACAGAACTTACTCTATCCTGCTCTGCAAACAGAAATCGAATAGACTCCACATAATCCATGTCGCCTGCCATGTCTTCAGATCCTTGATCCAAGATCAAGAAGATCTTGCTTAATTTCCTGAATAATTGCTTGATTTACACAATTTCGGGACTCCTGTGATGTCCACTGTGATGTCACTCTGGCGTCACTGTTGCGTCATACGCTTGAATCCAGCGCTACTGGCCATCCAAAGCTGCGCTCCTCCAGCAGCACAAGAGTAAATTGAATCCAAATTAAATTCTAGATCACTCATGGACATCATTCAAACTATTTCAACACCTCCGAAGGAAAAAAAATAAAAGAAGTGCTGCGTTATGTATCTCTATACAAATCGCAAGTCTGTACTGATATTAACTCGAATCCAACAGAGGGTACTGCCTACAATAAAAATTGGGCTAAAGGCCTAAAATTGACTCTTCCGCACAGTCCTCAAGTGACATGCCTGTGTTGCCACTTTAGCATGACATTTATAAAAGTAATGATTGACCTATGTAGAATCAGCCGCTGAAATTACACAGAAGTGCATGTTCTACAGATCTAACAGGTACTACACAGTTCGGCCAACGTCATTGGAGGGCAGGCAGACACAAAACCTGCACTACGCTTACCGCCGTGCGTGGCTATTATAAAACTCATAAACACTCCGTATGTATCAACGGAAAAGTGAGCAAATAGGAAAACTTACATATACTGATCATTTTAGGCTACTGTCCTGTGTAACTACACAGGGGGGCAGGGTTAGGTCCGGAGACAAGACACAAGTATTAGAAGATACATGCTGCATTTTATTTGACAGGAAATAAATATCTCTCCAAAGCTAAAACAACTGTGTAAGTACATTAACTGTCCATTCATATCCCTCGGTTACCTACTTCTGTACCGACTACCAACACGGTCAGTCAGATCGCTCGTAAGATAGCTGGCAATGTATAATTAGCCATGTCGGGTTATTTTCTTGCTACAGTGGTAAATTGAGATTATTAAATTTAGGTCGTAAGAAATTCGCTGCAAAATAATAAAGATGATAACCGTTATGGGACTGAATATTTTCTAACTACCCTATGGATACCGATAGTTATGTAGTGGGCTGATATGGTAAATGTATCAGCATAGCAAGTATCGCTATGATACCATGGGTTATTGGTACATTTTATACTATGGTAATGATAGTTTACGTAGCCAGCTAGTGTGAAAGCGATCTGACTAGCTAACGTGTCAAATAGGAAATTATCTTGTTTGCCAGACAACTTCTATGGTGCATTAAAGGACGCACAGTTTCCGAACTTCAGTGGGCAGGCACAGAGGCTGCTCGTTTTATTTGGCTCCACATATGTGTGCGAACAGACTTTTTCTGTGATGAACTACAAGTCCCGCTACAGCTCTTGGCTGACGGATAAACATCTGTCCTCTGTGCTGCACATCTCAACGTCCAACATGACGCCAGATTTTGATGGTGTTTCAGAGAAGTGACCGGCCCAATTGTTCACATTTGGCTAAAATCCACGAATGACACTCTGTGTCATCAAAAGCTTTTCCTATCCATCTCACATCGTAATAAATCTCATACAGTTTTATAAATCACACATTTATCTCATGCAGTTACAAGAGTAAAAATGATTTCACACAGATCCACAGTTCATCGTGACTCAGTAATGAAGGTGTGTTATTGCCAGATGATCTTTGTTCCTTTTGCTTTGTCAGTCTTGTTTGTCACTTTTGGTGCCCACCTGCCTAAAATATTTCTAAATATAAATATCCGTAAATATTAAAATTAGATAATTGTAAAACTGCTCATGTACATGTAGCCTATATAATGTAATGTGTTTGTGTCCTCTTTCATTCAGTGATGCAAGTCTGTACTGCAGTGGTAAATTGACATTTGATAATTGTAAATCAGTCTGCCTCAAGTCCATGTATATAATATAATTCAATGTGTTTCATAAGTATTTCTATTATTTAAATGTTAAAGAGCTATAGCAGTGGTACATATCAGACAATTGACAACATTCAGGGTGATATAAAAGTTGATAGGCTACTGCATTAAAAATGATGTAATTTAACATAACAGCACGATGCGTTTCATATTTCATTTCAATCGTCCAATGTGTGGCCCTCGACTTACTTTATCAAAGTAAGTAAGTGGCCTTCTGGAAAAAAAAAATTGCCCACCCCTGTTCTAAAGCGTGGGCTATGCCCACCCAGGTGATCAATTCAGGGAGCACGATCGTAGAATGGTAGCCAGCATTGTGAGTTGCATTGCCAACGCATAAGGTATGGGACGAGACAAGGTAATAACAGTAGCAAAAGTAATAACACCGCACAACACCCTCCTATTATGTGTCTTGTTTTGATGTTTATTGATATGGTTAGTACTTTAAAGCTGTGTCCAGAAAAGCGCTCTATAAAGTTTATGTCCTGTTCGTTTATGCTTCAAGATATGAAAATAGGCTTACAGATATCATGCTCTTTAAGTGAACATATACTCTGTCTCTTGATGCAATACGTGGTTTGTTAAAAGTTATAGCTTGCTGTCACCGGGAATCTGTACTTTCCCATCAGAGTGGACCTGGATTTAGTGTTACTTCAAAATGACAACACCGTAAATTGCCGTGCCCAAGCACGTCTCATTCGCAACAACACATTGATTCATTGTTAAAATAGCGGATGGCTTCAACTGCCATGTCTTCGGCCAAGGAGAGCCTGCATGTCAGGCTTTAATAAGAACTGGGCTGTCAGTTTAATGAATTACAAATACGTTTTTTCAGTTGCCATTATTACTAGCTATGCTTTTTGTGCTGTTTGTGAGACTGGAGGATGATCCCACTCTTAACGTTAGCTCACACTGGTCCTATTTCTGCTTCCTCCGATTTTGGCAAAGGAAATAGACGTTATCTTGGTCTGCCAAAGGTAATTATACTCACTAAACACCTGCTTTCCTGAGGCTGTTAGGGCTTGGTAATGGCCTTTGTTGAACCCTCCTCGATTTCCTGCCTACATAGGTATATTAAAACACTGTTTTCGAATTCATCACGGACGCGACGGACCTTGGCATTAATTTAAATGGGGATATTCTTGAATTACGTGTTGACAGTGCATGCGTAAAAGCGAATGCACTGCTCTACGGACAAATGTCGGGCAGTGGTCATTTTTTCAAAATAAAAGCCTTAGACTAATTTAATGAAATAAAAACTTTTTATTAGTGTTGATGGGTCGTCTGTGAACGAGTTGCCTCTCAGATGAACGAGAATAATACCTTGCGCGTAAGACCCATGTCCTTTTTTATTCCTCACAAAATTGAGCGCTTTTAGACTGATGTTTAGATATGATCTATTGTATGAATCTTGCCTAATAAAAATTTAACGTGAGTTCTTGCGAAATAGAATCGCAACGTTTTGTATGATTTGTGGAAGAGGGGCAAGGCTTTACTAGCCTACTTAATTTGTCATGATGTTGCCCGCTATTGCCCATTGGAGCATTGCTTTCCGGTAAAGAAAAAGATGTTCTGTTATTTATGTTCCTCCAAACCAAACAATCTTTCAAAAAAGAATACACTTTATGAATTAGGCGCATGTCATTATTGTCTTTGCCTTGTATTTTTACACAACATAAAGAGAGTCCAAATTAACATTTTAGCTCTTAAAACAAGGTAGCATGAACAAATTAAGTGGTGTCTGTCTTACTTTTGTAGGTGAGCTGAGTGAAACGATCTACCTCCCTGAAAACAGCTGGAATATCCATCACTAGTGACAGCTAGCGCGTGGAACCTGAGCTGTCACTTGTCATCATGTCCGCATCACTTCTCCCATTCAGCTTGGTTAGCTGCATAGCCTACACACGATTTTCTTAATTTTATGAACCTTGAAAAAATGTAACTGAGGGATAAATTATATGTCCTTAAGTTGAAATGTGAATGTATTTAATATTGTGAATTTTAAAAGGAACGTTACGTATCACTGCTCGTTTTGTAGTGGGCATGCGCCTTTTGCCTGTGTATCTACACCACTGGTATTAACCGTAGTATGATCTTACATGGTCACCTTAGGGCTCAGCTTTTCCCCACGTACGACCTTAAGGATTTTATTCAAAGTTTAGCGATGACAGAAACAGTTTTGAGATACAGTGCGTCAGTCTTAAATTTTTACTTTTACTGCACCATCTGTCTGCATCTTCATTAAAAAAACAGAAAAACATAATAGAGCTTTCGCTTGTTGCTGACCTCAGCAAGAAATGAAATGTAAAAAGCTGAAATATGACAGCAATATCTGACCTTGCATTATCATTCGCCATTGTGTTTTTGTCAGGAGCTAGAAAAAAGTTAAAGCAGGGTGATAAATTAAAACAAACAGCATGAAAAATGAGGCTGATATCAGACAGTTATTCATTCTGAATCATTGATGTTCTTTTGCTGAAAAAAGAAGCCATGGTGGATTTTTAGAGAAAGAACCCAGACTTACTTGTTCAGAACAAGCCATTGTGTGCTTGCACCGGTCCACGACCCATAGTTAGAGCAACACAGAGCTAAACTAGCAGGCAATAAGCTGTAGCTACACTATGAGCTGGCTTTGAACAATCAACCATTGCTGTTGTAGAGTTTCTGTTTAACACGCAGGGCTGCAAACTGTCTCGCATTGGAGGTTATTAGACACATGCAATTAAGCACTATCACACATTTTAAACGTTGAGCAACGATAGACTAAATAAGCACGTTAGGATTGAGATGACATGAAATGGCGATGACATCGATTTGGATTTTCCCGGGTCAGGTGGCGAGCGCAACCATCAACCATTTGTTTCTTTCTTGGGGGGGGGCAAAGTGAATTCCAAACTGGTGAGTAAAGACGTTTACACCAACTATGGAGATATAATGAACTTTCAACACAATTGTGTAAAAGATATTAATTGCCTACAAATAGGATGGTAACTGAGATGGCAAGGCCATTTTCGGGGGTGGCAGCTGCAACCCCTTGCCAGTGCCACCCTTGGAACCGCCACAGGAACTGAGATATAACATTACTCAGGCCTGAAGTGGACTCCCTCGGAATGAGGATGTAAGATCTGGAATTGGCCCATGAACATAGCATCAGATAATGGATTCCTCCTTAGTCATGTGACTCTTTGCCTGTAATTACAGAATGGATGGAACTGAGCCCTGAGCAATCACAGGGTTGTATCGATTTCCTCATACTCCATATATGTCCATCTCACTTCCTGTTATATAGAAGAGAGGTTAAATACAAGGTTGGATCCCTCTGGCAGACCAGTAGCTGTGCAATGTGGTAGGTGTCAGGGCTTTGCTCAAAAGAATGACAATAAGACTGTAGGGTCCCTAGCAAACGGCTCTATCAATGTGCACACACTCATCCTGACATCACCAGTGAGCGCATGCTTTGAACAGTCTAAGACAGCCCATGTGCGCTACGGTACACCAAAACTGTAACGCCGGAAACACGCAAAGGGCAATAAAACTTATACAATAAAATGACAGACAAACTCCCTGTCTCTGCCTGTTGCTTCTCTTCTGCTTGTTCTTGCTAGTCCGCCTTTTGCTCCAGGCCTGCACTTCGTCTCGGAGTCAGCGCTCAGCCATCCTGCACAGCACAGTGCATTACTGGCCAACACTGAACCACTGTTTCAGCTTGCTTCACAGCATCTGAAACATCCAACAACAGCGAACCAAATCATCCGATCCAGACGTGCAAACTCGGACAACGTGCCGTTTCAGAAAGTTCAGCAGCGGGATTCCTTCTCCAACAACGGACGGATGAAAGGACAAACCTCTTGGACAAATGAACTGCGGTATTTGCTATCCCCAGATAACAACTAAACGTAAGACGGACACACCAGGAACTCGCATTGGAAGTCTCACATTCTGTTTAATTACAATGCCATGTAACTACAATATCTGTATTATGTATAACCGGGTATAGTCTGCGTTAAGAACAATATTGGCTAGCTAGCTACAGCTAATTAGCTTTATACTAGCTATCAATTATTATATCTTCCACAAACAGGAATTTATAATTTAACTTTCTTAACCGAGACCTCTGCATGCGGTCTCCATAACAACTAACACGATATATACGTTTTCCTCCAAATCCGCCAAACTAGCCGTGGAATTTGAATCATTACTAAGCCCTGTACACGTTACCGACAAGTGTACATACAGATGGGATCGCGCCCATTGTTCTCAATAAATGCATACACTCACACACACACGCACACACACAATTTTCTTAGATGGTATAAACTGTTTAGTTAGGATTTTCACTGTTGTTTAATAAATATATTTTATTAAACATTGTGTCTGTGTTGATATCCTCAGAACATGAGCCGAGGTCAAATCAATCTGAACGTAATGCCTTCAACTGTTATGAATTAGTAGTTGTTGTATCTTTAATTACAGATTGGAGTGTCAGTAATTATAGTTCATAATTATTAAAAATGAGACTGATTAACTAATAAAATGAGACTGATTTCCAAGTGAGTCTACAAAGGGTAAAACCTTGGTACAGTTATGTTTATTTAGAATATTAATATTATTTTGTATCGCCGTGTTAGAATCCGGCGCATTATCCTCATATCATCTGGCACTCTTTTGAGGATATAGATAATATTAATTGTTATATGTTTGCTACCAAGTGTGAGGAATAGATTAAGTTCCTACATAACTGGTGCCACACGTGAGGTTTAAATAATCCCTACAGTAGTGTGTGGCTGGAGCAAATCCCTGCATGAAACAGGTTAGTTGGAAAGTTTTGCAGTGGCACACAGAATGCTGTGTTACAGGTCGGTCGGCTGCCTATCAAAATGGAGAGCGCAGGAGAGTCCTTTTTGTGTGCAGCATCCCAGGTATGCCACATTGACTCATTTGGAGATAGAAATTTGTTGACTGACATAAACGTTAGGAACAGCTGTCTCCATTCATAGGTGTGAACTGTGGGACTGTGCTCCATTGTGTGATAGCGAGTTCGTGTCAATTCTTGTTGCACTAAATCGAACAAAGGTGCTGCATAGAGAGGTGTGAATTGCAGAAATGAGCTGAAGCCTAACCGTGTCGAGAGTCCATTTGTCTTTCTGAAAGGGGAAAATTCAGGGGACGGCGTTTTTTTTTTTGAATAAGCTAAACTTTCCGTCAGTGAAAGAGTTCAGTTGCTGCATCTGATGAAGTGCAAATCAGAGACACCTTCCAGGCACAGGAAGGGTGGCATTGCTGCCTGTGGAGAAATGAGCAGTTACTGCTTTGGTTATTGAGGCACAGCACGTTTTTAGTGGTAACCCTGATGTTTTTGTGGACCACGCAGGAGTTCCTCTGAATACTGTCTTAAGACTTTCAGAGATATTGCACTTCAAAGCCTAAAAGGTGAGCAACATTGAGAGCTGAAATATTGTTATCCTATCCATTGCAATCAGAGAGCAAAATCTTGGCCAATTTTCATGTGTTTGGGCCTTACGTATGACATAACCCCAACCGAAGGCAAAAAATAAGGGCTTGTTTCAAGTGTATCCATAGTTATATGTGATAGTGGGATATTGTCACTTCTACACAAGATCAGGAGCTCAAAAGTTGTTTTCCTATTATTTGCCATCAAAGAGCAACATCTCAAAATGTTCTCTGACACAAGATGATCAGCAAACTCAAACACAAACAAAGCCCTCTGTTAGAACTATGCCAGTATCCAGCAGATGCTTCAGGGTCTAACTGAGGATGCTAATTGACCTGTACAATGCTTTGAACCAAGTGCAATCTCTTAGAGACTATGTGGCAGGCCTCCAAGATCAGCTCAATGACTTTGAGATAGCCACAAAGGGTATGATTTATACTGTGTCTGAATTGTACAAAGAGTGAGGAAATGAAAAATACAATCCAACGAATATTCTGAACCTGAGTGCCAGATGTCAGGCCGAACATGGTTTGATATAATTTGTTTGATATAAATGTAATTCAACTATTAAATAGCCTTACCTTGGATTATCCCTCTCAGCAAATGAAGGTTGAAACTTTAGCAGTGCATCACTGTATGCAGGAAAAGCTCAGCTATGACTTGGGAACAAAAACAGCGGGCCAAAATTTGATGAAGGTTTTTAGGTTGAACAAAGAAAAGGTGCAAATATAACTGCATAGATGGTTATGGAAATCCTACTACCTCTACGTATCATAGGTTATTCTAATCATTACTTCATGCTTACTGGATGCATATGTATCACGTTGCCTACTGATGGAAAACATCTAGGCCGTATTTATGATTTCAGACTAAGAGGTGTTCATTGGAGGCCACACATGTCAAAGTGGGTCCAGTGTGCAGCTCTTCCTCTGTGGTGTGTTGTCTGCAGCACAGCAGTCATGTGTCTTCCTTTACCAGGCGTTTGTGGGTACTCCCTCTTGGACACTAACTTTGTGGGTTAGAAAAGCAACAAAAACAAACAGAGGAGCATTTTGAACATTTGCTAAATTAAATCCCATAGTAGTCATCATTCTGAATTTGCATAGTCCAGGAAGTCTGGTCCTTAAAAAGGTGTGGATAGGGAAACAGGTGGATGTTCTTGACAGATGACATACAGAATAAACAGTCCCCAGTGATGGTCTGTCAGCTCCCTGATAACACCCTGAAAAAGCCTGCAGAGTGACTACTTTCTGTCACCTCATTAATTAAGTAGAGACAGAAGGAAATCACTCTCATGCAGACTGTTTCAGGGTGTTCTTGGAGAGCAGCGGTGCGTTCATCTTGGGCGTGTAAATAGTGTTCTTGGTTCTGGTATGGTGGTGGTATTGTGAGGTAGCGTGGGTTTATCTCAGTTTGAATATTGTTCTCTGCACTGTAACATTTGTGTTTTTTGCTGTGTGCACTATGGGCTGGGGTTCATTTGTCATTACTTTAGAATGCAGTCATAGACTTCAATTCCCAGAAGCACTCGTCTGCTTTATATTGTCTAAGATCCCTGTTCAATCACCCTAGAGAAGAAACTGATCCCCCTGAATGTCTTTGTGTAATTCACACTGCCAAGAAACACAAGTGCATGGAAACAGCAAGACACCTTGCACAAACATGCAAAGCTGGTGTGAGTTATCTGACAGATTACACAGACAAAAGGCGTGTGGCATAATTCATTTAGCATAAATTTAAACATTTCATAACATAGTTTAGAAAATACAATTAGTAAATTTGAAACAATTTATAACAAAGTTGAGAAACGTGCAATTAAAAAGTACATCTTTATCTCTGAATTTTTGATGTTGTTTTAAGGAACGAGAATCTGCACAAAAAATGACCCAGGATGGGGTCAATACAATAAATCAAACAGAAAGCAAACACTGGTAAAAAAAAAAAAAAAAGTAAATTAGAGTACAATAAGCAGAAATATAAGGCCCACGTTTGACTCCATGGCCAAGCATCAGTTTAGTGATCTAATTGCTACCTGCATTGGGATAAAGCAGAGACACAGCAGTGGCCTCACTTGAGACAACTGTACCCTGCACAACTTTAGAAAAACCAGGGGAGTAGGGGTCAGTGTCTCAGTGAAACAAAAAAAAGAAAAAAAAGTAATTGGACTGAATGCTGTAAAAAGCTGTAATGCTCAGTGTGAGGTGCTCAGTGCTAAAAAAAAAAAAAAAAAAAAAAGGTCTGTATTTTGTACCTTTTCACTCACTTCTGGATTTCTATATTCAGAGGGAAGGTATATTTGTACATTTCAGTTATCATGATATTCCCTGTTAAAATGCAGAGTAAATTGTAAATAAATAAGTGCAGAGCAAATGGGAAATGTTCATGGTGGTAATTATTTAATCAAATGCTGCTCACTTCAAAAGCACGGAATGTTCTCACTTCATAGAAAAATTCATAAGTGTTTATACAACCATGAGATCCTCTTGAATGTTGTCAGTCATACGCATATGTGATAACAGGTGAGTTAATCCGTGCACAGCTAGACACCTAGTGTCTAATACCAGATGGAATGGGTTTAAACTAAAAGAGGGGGGCCAAAGCCAAAGACCAACCCACCACACAGGAGCAAAGGTTTATTCACAAAGTGTTAAAACAGTTAAAAAGCACTTGTTCACCACTAGGGGGCAGAAAAGCCTAGACAAGTTTTACAAGGGAGATATGAGTTCAAGAATGGAATAAAACTAAAGTTCCAAAGTATAATTAGTAAGTTTTGAATACACTCATCATCATTTACAATTGACTTACCAAGTGATTACCAAGAAATTCATGCTCGGCTATCACAAACTACATTAAAATGGAATCAGTTAAAAGCAATGACAAAGTTTACTTATCACAGACCTCACCCCCACAAACGACCATAATTCAACCATTAGGGCTTCTGCCAGTTCATGAACAGCTATAAAATATACATGCTTATTAGCTGTCTGTTTAAAATAGTTTAAAATATTTTAAAATGTTCCCAAATCAAGACTTGTTCCCAAACAAGGTGTGTGTGTGTGTGTGTGTGTGTGTGTGTGTGTGTGTGTGTGTGTGTGTGTGTGTGTGTTTGCGCACGTGCGTGTTTCATATATGGATGGGTGAAACCCCAGGTTTAGGTTATAGTTGATCATAAGTGTCTCAGGCAGAGCATGTGCGTGTGTATGTGTGTGTGTTTGTGGTACTCTGTGGTGTGTATGAGGTAGAGTGGGTGTGTACATATGGTTGACTAAGTGAGTGTGTGTGTGTGTGTATATGTGTGTGTGTGTGTGTGTGTGTGTGTGTGAGAGACTCTACTCCAGTTGGCACAGGGACACTGAGGAGTTTAATCCATACAGGTAAAATCCAGCACAGAGGGGTGTGTGTTCAGTGAAGCTGGTGTGGAATCTGTACAGGAGGGTCAGTGTGTCAGAGTCAGAGACGCTGTAGAAGGACAGAGTGCCGGCTGCACGGTCCACACACACTCCTACTCTGTACACACACACTCCTACTCTGCGGTCGGGGGAGGGAGGGACAGGTATGACTGTTCTCTTCTTCTTGTGACTGACAGAGTATCTGTGCTTAAAGCAGTAGAGACTCCAGGAGTTTTTATTCTCTCCAAACCCACAGTCTTCACTCCATCCTTTCCTGCTGATGTTTTTATATGTCACTGCTATATAAACCCATCCCCACTTAGGCCCACTCCACTCAGCCTCCCAGTAGCTGCGCTCACACAGACTCTCTCTGCACATGACCTGGAACCAGCTATCAAATCTCTCTGGATGACCAGGGTATGGCTGGTCCTCCATTCCCCATGTCACCTTCCTGTTCCCCTCAGAGAGATACAGCTTTATGTTCACTGTATTCGGATCCAGTGTGAGCTGACAACCATCTGCAGACCAGAGACATGAATGAGATTAATTATCATTATTAATATTAATCTCATTATGTGTGTAATGCAGTGTGAGAGAGAAAATCACTTTGAAAGACTGTGTGAAAGAGAAAAAGAGGGAGGGGTTGGAAAAGAGAAGAGTTATGAAAGAAGGAGGGGGTGAGGGAGGAGAAGAAATGAGGGAGTGTTCAGTGCTGACGGACTCACATTTCCTGGGTCCTGGTTTGTTCCTGCTCTCTCCTCCATGGTCCACACTGTAGGAACAGCAGAACAGACAGTGACTGAGTGACACACAGTGTGGAAACTTTCTGTACTTACAGCAGTGTGTCTATGAGGTGCAGTGTGCAAACTCTCTGTACTTATAGCAGTGTGTCTATGAGGTGCAGTGTGGAAACTCTGTACTCACAGCAGTGTGTCTATGAGGTGCAGTGTGGAAACTCTCTGTACTTACAGCAGTGTGTCTATGAGGTGCAGTGTGGAAACTCTCTGTACTTACAGCAGAGTGTCTATGAGGTGCAGTGTGGAAACTCTCTGTACTTACAGCAGTGTGTCTATGAGGTGCAGTGTGGAAACTCTCTGTACTTACAGCAGAGTGTCTATGAGGTGCAGTGTGGAAACTCTCTGTACTTACAGCAAGTGTGTCTATGAGGTGCAGTGTGGAAACTCTCTGTCCTTACAGCAGTGTGTCTATGAGGTGCAGTGTGGAAACCCTCTGTACTTACAGCAGTGTAAGTGTGTCCAGTTTAGCAGCAGAGAGCGCTCTCACTCCTGAGTCTCCTGGGTGATTGTAGCTCAGATCCAGCTCTCTCAGGTGTGAGGGGTTTGAACGCAGAGCTGAAGCCAGCGAATCACAGCCGCTCTCTGTGACTTGACAGCCTGACAGCCTGCAGAGAGAAGGAGATCAGCACTGGACAAACAAGCCATTTAGAAAAAACAGCAACCAGGCTATGAAATTAGTAATTATAATTATTAAACACACAGCAGTTTGTTGTACATCTTTTATGCTAAGTCTCGGTTAAATAGCCATTGCTGATTGGCTGGAGGGTGCACATGTTTTTCTTTCATCAGCACAATGAAACGGTTTTTATATGATGTCATAAACAAACAGCATCAATTGGTGCCCATTTTGCGTCTCTTCTTATGTAGAACTTGAGTTATTTTGTTTGGGTTTTATTTATTTTGTTCTGTTGTATTTCTGTCCCTACAATATACATCGTTTTCACAGGTCATTAGCCATGCAGTGTCACAGGAAGCAGTCTGATTTCATCAAGGCTGTTCTGCAGAGTGGCTCAACCAATGAGCAACAATCACAACAGAGCAGACCTGAGTGTGATACAGACTTTACTTTGTTACTGACTTGAGTTTGTCATTGCTTAAATATCTGCACCCAGACACAGGACAAAAAAAAAAAGACTTATTTTCAACATGGTTGTCAATGTAAAATGTCTGTCTGTGTGCTAGCTGCACAGCAGCATTAAATATGACAGACACAGTGATGTTCATCAGACACTGTGTAACTGTAAAATAAACCACTTCAGGCTTTGTCTCAGGAGTACATCACATCACCCTGTCATATTTTATTTGACATTGTGGTTTATTTATTACATATAAGCTGAAAATGATGTAGGGTATTATTTCATATCATTAGATTTTATCCTTATTGCAAGGATTGTGCCAACTGATGTCAGATATATGAGACTCACCCCAGTCTCTGCAGTTTACAGTGTGGGTCCTCCAGTCCAGCAGAGAGTGCTCTCACTCCTGAATCCTGCAGCTCATTGTCTCTGAGCTCCAGATCTATCAGCTCTGAGTGGAGAGAATGCAGGACTGAGGCCAGATCATCACAGCAGCCCTCTGAGAGATTACACCAACCCAGCCTGTGGAAGGAAAACACACACTTCACATATACACCAACCCAGCCTGCAGAGAGAACATACACACTATTAATATACACCAACCTAGCCTGCAGAGAGAACATACACACTATAAATATACACTAACCCAGCCTGCAGAGAGAACATACACACTATAAATATACGGTATAAATATACAGATCAAACTTGTTCCAGCACATCCCACAGATGCTCGATCGGATTGAGATCTGGGGAATTTGGAGGCCAGGGCAACACCTTGAACTCTTCTTCATTTTCCTCAAACCATTCCTGAATAATGTGTGCAGTGTGGCTGTGCGCTTTATCCTGCTGAAAGAAGCCACTGCCATCGGGGAGTACCATTGCATGACAAATCCACATGAATGGCAGGATCCAGGGTTTCCCAGCAGAACATTGCCTAGAGCAGTGGTCCCCAACGTTGGTATTGGGGACCCACTGTGTATGCTGGTTTTTTTTCCAACCACAACCCCAGAATATTAGCAAGATGTTAATTGTTCATAATTGTTCAATTGTTCATACTTTTCATGATTAGAGAGAACATTTGCCATTATAGCTATGCATGTCATGAAGAAAAAGCTCTTATATTCACATTGGGCCTCATTTATCAATATTTTCGTAAAACTGTATGGAAATTTACGTGTTAACAAATACGAACTTACAAATTCCGCCGGATTTATCAAACATGCTTAAACAAAGCATTTGTTCTTATTCTGTGTGTATGTTGATAAATACAAATTTTTATCCAATAAAAAATTAGTGAATGGGAAAATACACATTGACTACGAGAACTGCTCCCTTTATGTCTCATATATGTATATGTCTAACAGTGCATCCTAGTGCCATCACTTCCCCAGGTGAACGGCGCTCACTGACTGGTCGCTTCATGTCTAATATATCCTAGACCTTGACGTGTGCGGTTTTTAAGTGAAAATCAACGTTATTCGCTTCATCTGTGAGTGCTCATATGTTTTGGCTTATGTAAATGTTGGCATATGTAAATCTTTCAGTTGTCATACAGATATTTATGCAATAATAACAAAAGAGAGGCTGTTGTAGTCCACAAAAGACATTAATATTTCTTGAGTGAAAATGTGGAATAATTGAATATGTGTACGGAGCTCTGGGATTTTTTGACTTGTTGCCATGGTGCATCTTGTTATCTGCGCTCCATCGACGATGATTTCTTACTTTCACTGTGAACGCGCTTCAATCAGGTTCAGTTTAGTCAGAGACATTTGAATTAATTCTAATCAGCTGTTCTGGAACTGAAAAATTAGGGTATGTTCCCTCAGGTTTGTTCAACCTAGCGTTCAGGTTTAAGTTCACGGTTTGTTAAACCACCTTTCTGAAATACCCCCTGGGCATTTTAGAATCGTTTTCTCGGTCTCTTGTAGAGAGATAAAAAAAAATGCTTGCACTGTAGACGTGATCCTTTTCAAAACTGATAGAAAAAAATGAGTTAAATATAATAATATCTGGTTACGTGTAGACAAGGCCAGAGACCAAGCCAAAAGCTACATGAGGATGGCATCACTCTCAGATAAGGGAAAAAAAAGCTGTTATGACGATAATGGCAGTGACGGGCTCAACACCGCGGTACACCACCTGATACCACGGTATGGCATTAATGCAATTATCGTCACAGCTCTAGTGGCAGGGCGCATTATCCTGCTGAAAGAGGCCACTGCCATCGGGGAAATCCACTGCCATGAAAGGGTGTACCTGGGCTGCGTTCCAATTTGAAATAAAATCCTCCCTTTACTTCTTCCCTCCAATCGAGTGAGCCCTCCAGTGACGTAGCAGGCGAGCTAGCCCTTCACAAGCGAGGGGGAGCAATGGAGGGGAGGGGAGGGATTGTGGCTGTTTGAATTGGAATGACCCTCACGGTTCTTCCCCACTTTGCATTTCTTCACAAGGACTGGATAGCCGTGATGTGTCCCTTGCAGGCTGCAGGACCTGTTCCAGTTAAACTCTCCACCGCATAACCCGGGGGTCGGCAACCCGCGGCTCGCGAGCCGCATGCGGCTTTGGCCCCCCTGCTGTGGCTCCCGCCAGTTTGGGGGGAAAAATTTTCGAAAGAATTTATAAAAATTACATCAGCTATTTTTATATGTATTTACGCCATACTCTGAATGATTAAATTGAGTACTAATAAAACTAAAATTTTATTTCGCAAATATTAGTTTGTCCCAATAATGCGTCACACCCTGCATCCACCGCCAAAACCTCTCATCCTCCCGCGCGCTCTTCCTGCAGGTGTCTTATCTTCAATTCCAGACCCCCAGTAAGCTAACCATGGATCAACCCAAAAAAAGAAAAGTCTTGGAGGAAAGTCGAGTGTTTAATTGTGTATATTTGCAGCGAGCAATCACCACAATGCAAACCGCATTTGGTGAAAGATTCGGTGAATTCAGAAAGGAAACACACTTACCTTCCCCGTGACGCCGCCATACATCGACCCATCACAACTGCACATGTCATCGTTCACAGCAGTAAATCATGCCGATCTTGAACCTGAACTTGCCGACATAGCTGATAAAGTCTTATGGATGGCCAAATTCAAAAAAGAAAAATCGCTGATCTGGAGGATGTAGCCCGACAGCGGGCTATTCTCGCTCAGGAGCACAAATGGAGTGAGATTGAGAGCCTCCCCAAAGCCGACAAACTTATTTGACATGTGGAATGCCATTCCTGACACGTTTGTGAACATGAAAAAGTATGCTTTTGGAGCCCTGTCCATCTTTGGATCTATATACTTATGTGAGCAGGTTTTCTCTAACATGAACTGCATTAAGCCCAAACACTGCTCTCGCCTCACTGATGACAGCCTGCAGTCCTGCATGAAGATTAAAGTCACATTTTACAGCCCCAAGACAAGAAGCTCTGCAGTAACGTTCAGAAACAGAAATCACACTAAAAAGGGGAGAACAGTGTAATTTATGTTATCATTTTTCTACAGCTATATTTTATCTGTTTTCGACACTGAGCTAGTTTTACTTTATGCCCATGCAGGCTGAACGGTTGTTCGCTGCCCGCGGTGTGATGAAAAACAGAAGGGGAAGACGGTGTACACTGAAATGGACTTAAGTCATAATTACGTACAAGCTGTTTTCATGTTTATTCTTTTTATTTGAAAATGATCTGGCCACTGCTGTATGTTTTATTTATTTTCAAAGTAGGATATTTTTATTTGATTAATTTTCCACAAGGAGAGGACTGAAATAGCCCTGCAAAATTGTGCTTTATTTTAACGTATTTTAACGTAACTGCATGTACAAGTGTTGTGTTTTTATTCTCTTCAAACTGTTCGTAAACAAAGTTCTTCTATATAGCCTTCTTCTATAACCATCTTATTTTACCAATATCATTGTAGTAAAACTATATAAAACTCCACATGCCTATCTTTATTTTAAGAGCCAGGCTCCGCTGATTCTTTCTGAGCGCTTATTTACTTTACTAAGCGAATCCCCGCTCCTGCGGTATAGCCTATGCTTTTTGTACACACAAATGCATGTATTAAGGATAGCAGCAGCACACCCACCCCCCAACGTGCGGCTCTTTTTCTCATGGTGGTTGGTAGGAGGGGCTAAAATGGCTCTTTTGATGTTGAAGGTTGCCGACCCCTGGCATAACCAATGTAAAGAAGGAGAGAGTTCTCTCTAGGCTACGTTATGCAACTTAACCATTAATATAGTTAGACAGTGAAGATGCATGTTAGCTAGATATGCCTACATATGTAGCATATTTCCCATGCCAAAATCCTTATATTTTCCATGAGCATAAAATCATTTTAAGTCGATGTTTTTATTTGCTATTAATAGATGTGATGTTATTGTCAATAAAGTTGCCAAGCTATTCCGGTGTGAAGCCACTTATTTGTATGCACAATTTAATAATCATATTAAATAATTATCACAATCATAACAATAGTTACTGTAACTATTTGTGTAGCAATTTTTGAGCAGGGTGAATCCCAAAGTGATTTGCAAAGACAAGTAAAGATAATTAATAAAATCGGTCACGATAAAATATGGTAAAACAGATTGGTAACTAACTGCAACAGTAACCAAGGAATGATAAATAAGTGTGAGGTGTAACAGGGTTTGAAAGTACATATGTGTAGAGACAGGTAAAATGATGAACAAAAAATAAAAATCAATATCAATATTAGAATTAACCCGAAATTATAATGCAATATATAGGAAATTATACCGGTACGTTTAAATGGCGATTTAAAAACAATTTGTGCTCAACAGAAGATTCTATGATGCTGTGTGGATGATTGAAGCTAAAGGTAGCATAACTGTTACATTTAAAGATTCAGAAAATGTAGGTTATTCTTAACAAAATGCATGGCTATGGCAGCTATGCCTCCACCAGCTTATGAGAGCTTATGATTAAAACTTCATGGCCAAAACGTATATTTTTTGGACTACCAATTAACTTGATAAGCGGCTATTGAGTGTTGGGCATTTCCTTTGAATCTGTAAGAATTAAATAACGACCACCACCAACAAGCATTTTAGCGAATGGATTGTATAATCAATCGGCAACAGAGGTCTTTGAACTTAGTAAACGTTTTTAAATTTGCTTATTCTTTGGTAGCAAGACCATAATATTCAAATAAAGTTGAACACGTGGGCAAGCGGGCAAGCATCGCCGTGCATTCTGAGCAATATCAACGCTTGGAGGGATGATATTTGCTGGCTCTGTTGGAGGGAGTGAAATCGAGGGCTTGAGCAAATGAAAATTCACCCTTCCTTCAACAAATCTGGATTGGAATCGCCCTCACGGTGGCAACCATCTTACATACGGGACTTTTTGGGGATTCCCCCCTTGATTGAAGGGAAGTGAGCACGAAGAAGCAAGCATTTTTTTGGATTGGAACGCAGCCCTGGTCACTTTCATATATCCCATATATCCCTTTGATATATATCCCAGACCATGACATGAGCTGTTGTTATGACATAATCAACGTTATTCATCTGTGAGTGGTTATAATGTTTTGGCTCATTGGCATATATATACAGATGGTCCCTGACTTACGTTGGGGTTACATTCCCATAAACCCATTGTAAATGGAAAATATTTTAAGTTGAAAATGCATTTAATACACCTTACCTACCGAACATCATATCCTAGCCTAGCCTACCTTAAACCTGCTAAGAACAAGTACATTAGCCTACAGCTGGGCAAAATCAGTAACACAAAACCTATTTTATAAACTGTTGAATGTCTCATGTAATTTGTTGAATACTGTCCTGAAAGTGAAAAACAGAATGGTTGTATTGGACCATCATAACTCGGGGACCGTCTGTATATACCAGCTTATCTTGTGAGGGAAAACATTATCCATCAAGGACCACATTGGAAATATGTGTTTTTAAATCTTTCAGTTGTCATACTCCGTGTAAAGATACTTAAAGTAATAATAACACATGAGAGGTTGTGCTGTACTGAGACTATCAGAGCAGCAGTGTGAGGCTGATGACAGTGACCAGCTCCACTGTACCCCCTTATCTGTGGTGATGCACAGTGGCAGTAGAGTGGTGGCTTTAGGCTGCTTTTCTCTCTTACAGTCTCAATATCAGCCACTTATTTAGTAAAACATGTAACACCATTCCCAAGAAGAATGGTATCATTAACAGCAGGGAATAACATAGAGATGCCTTGAAACACAAGAGGTGGCATGACAAGGTAAACTAATACCAGTGCTGGTTCATGACATTATAAGGTAGGCAATCAGTGACATTACATTTTACCACAGTGATGGAAATCAAGCTAATGTTAGCCTGCTAACGCCACTTAGCTGTGAAATGATTGGTGGCAGTATGAAGCCCTGTGATTGGACAGAAGGAATGAATATTCTGAACGGACATTCAGCATTCAGGCAGCATTTGTGACCTGGAACCTGTTATCCTGTTTAGTTTGTTGTGATATAGGACCAAGGAGGGAGGGATTACACCAATGTGGAAATTAAAGAAGGCTGAGGGAGAGAGGAGTAAACTAAAAAAGGAGCTTTTTACATTTAATTTCATATCTCCATAATCACTAATTCTATTTACTAAAGGTCACACAGTACACAGCACTACTTACCCTAGTGTCTGTAGTTTACAGTTTGGACTCTTCAGTCCAGAACAGAGCAGCTTCACTCCTGAATCTCCCAGGTTATTGTAGCTGAGGTCCAGCTCTCTCAGGGGTGAGTTTGGTGACTGGAGAGCTGATGCCACAGATTCACAGGACTCCTGTGTGAGGTTACCACCATACAGTCTGCAAAGAAGAACCAATTATGATATAATGTAATGTTCTCTGCCTGGGTCTTCCTTTTTTGTATCTCAGCCCAGCTCAGATCAGAGTTTCATTGAGACCACATGAAACCGACTACTCTTATGGAGAATTGCAGGTCGTCTGTTTGGAGATGTGCGAAAACCGTGCTGTCCACAGGAAAGCAACAAGACAGTTGGATAACAGTTTCATTGCAACTATTAACAGGATTTATTGTTTACATGTTAGCTGTTTCAGTTACAAAGCAGGATAACTTTGATAAATGGCTGACAACAGTTATCATGATTATTTGCTTGGTCTAGTAACAATAACGTTAATAAAAACTACAGAGACGTCACATTGTGGAGTTTTAAAAGAAAGTTTGGAGCTGATAATGGTTTTTGCACTGCCTGACACACACATAAACATGCTGTAAATATATACCAACCAAGCCTGTGACAGAACACACACATTCTCCACCAAGGGCCACACTGGCAATAATTGTCTTTAATTCTTTCACTTGTCATCCTCTGGGCACAGATATTTAAGCAATAACCCATGAGAGGTTGTGCTATACTGTGACTGTCAGAACTCAGGGCCAGGACTCAAGCGCAGAAACGGAAATAATAACGAACCGAAGGTTGTTGAGGCAGCCAAAAGCCCAAAAATAGAAATCAAAGTCAAAGCCAGGCAGGGGTTAAAACCAGGAAGTCAAGGCAACAGTACGAAATCAGAATCCAAAACGCAAAGTCAAAAACGGGCAGATAAAGTTCGTCAACAGGCAGACTCGGTGTCAGTACAAAATCAAAGGGCAGGAACTCAAAAACCAGAAAACAGACACAGGTAATAACAGGCAGACGGGCAGGAAAAGAAAGGCTTGTAGCGCAACAGGTACAAAAACACTGAGACAAACTCACAAAGAACAAAAAGGTATAAATGCACAAGACTAAAGAGCATCTGAGACACAGGTGAACAACAGGGCAGAAACTGAAACAAATGAGCAATCAACAGAACAGGTAACAGGGAAGGTGGGGCTAACACAAAAGGAGAATGAAAACAAAGGCACATGGATAGGAAACGAAAAAACCAAAACAAATGAACACAGCCGAACGAAGATAACAGAACACACAAGATCAGACAGCATTATTGACAGAGACTGAACAGCACATGGGGCTCATGGACTGTGTGTACAAGTGCAGCTACTGATAAGTAGCTGGGTAACTTACATGCTAACTGGGCTTCATTTAGATACAGAAACCCCATCGACAGCATGAAGCTTATCCGAGCTGTGCCTGAGAGCCACATAACTGCTCACAGTCTTTACTACACCAAATACCTAACTGTGTATTACCAGGTTATGCAGCTTTCAAGGTAAACATCACTTATCAGCTGTGAAATGACTGGTGGGAATAAGAAGTGGTGTGACTAACAGGAACTAATTGGTCTAATGTGGGAAACAAAAGAAGACTGAGGGAGAGAGGAGTAAACCAAGAAAGAACTAGCTTTTTAACATTCCATTTTATAGTTCTATAATAAATAAATCTACTATAATGGTCACTTAAAAGCACACAGCACTACTCACCCAAGTCTATGTAGTTTACAGTTTGGACTCTTCAGTCCAGCACAGAGCAGCTCCACTCCTGAATCTCCCAGGTTATTGTAGCTGAGGTCCAGCTCTCTCAGGGGTGAGTTTGATGACTGGAGAGCTGAGGCCACAATTTCACAGGACTCCTTCGTGAGGTTACCACCATCCAGTCTGCAAAGAAGAGCTAATGATGATGTAATGTAATAATGTTCTAGATGGGGAGTCCCCTGATTTGACCCTAAAACTGGTGTGCTACCACTGGATGAAACCAAATTATGCAGCAAGTGCAACCACATCAAGCTGCGACTGGAAACACCAGGGTTGTTGCTGCAATTCTGGTACCCTGTAAGTTGGCTCCTCCACCCCGCTGTATAATGAACCTGTACACTATATGGCAGTCAGGACACTGCTGAAACTGGGGCTGCAGGCAGTGCTCAGGTAGAGCTAAGGCACATTTGAAGAAGGGGGGCAGCAGAGAGTCATTATGTGACATAAGCACACAGGAAGTGGCAGCTAACCAGTGATAAGCTAACTGTGAACAGCAAATACCTGACTGTGTATTACCAGCTCATGCTAGGCTGTGGTTCAATCCGTAAAATTATCTGCCCTCAGGCTCTTCCACTTGCAAACTTCCCTTGGGAGGATGTGACACAGAAGCAAAAGAGCACGAGAAAAAACTCGAAACTCAGGGGGAAGAGCAAGGGATGGAGCAGAACATTTTTTCATCGGACCACACTTCCACTGGGAAGTTAGTGAGAGAAACCATGGACACGCAGATGCATGTTGTCGTTGCGTGTTGTGTGCGTATTGCAGTTCATTCTGATTGCATATGGGATGATGACCAGAACCTTTGTCCTGGTCGATTAAAAACCAACAAAACAGCACTCCTTAATCACCGTCAGAAACGCTGTGGACTCAGTACATTGCAGTAGTGCTGTTATTCTCAATGTTTATTTTATATCATCACATTTATTAAGCATGATTATCATAAATGGCACAATATTTAATTTTACTAAAATAATTAACGATACTTTGTTGGTTTAACCAAGTGTCCCTATAAGCAACACTCACTCCTATGCCAATTTGAAGGCATTTCTCTTGCCTGTGGACGGAGCCTGGTGCTAAGCTCTTAGTTGTACGAGCTATTCAGTTTCCTCATCGGACCCTTTAAAATAAAACCAAAGAAAACCACTGAATAAATTTGTGTGTAAAAGCTTACGGCAAATCGCATAAGATGATAAATTCCGAACGATAGGACAATTTCATCTTCAAATCAAAAATATGTATTTTAAAATAAACTTCTGCTCACTCCTGCACTGCGTGTTAGCTCGTTTGCTGGCTTCTTGTAACTAGCTATGAGCTATCTATGGTTAGCAATCAGGTAATACCCTAAAAATTATCGTGACGTCGCATTAGATATATTATTAGGAAATCAATTCTAAAGCATTTACACACCAATGCTAAATCACTAAAATTTTTTGGCTAATTCAGTATTAAAATTCAGTTCAGCAATATAACTCATGAAACGAAACATTGTGGACTCGTTCCCTAGAGCTAAATCGAGGGTTGAGGGGCTGATCTCGATTTCTTTCCCCTGCATTTATAACGGATTAGACTGCACTTCAAGAAGCCAACAACAACTTCCAAATTCCAAAAGTGATTCCTCAAAGTGGAAGTGGCGAGTGAAAGTACACGAGTACAGATCATTCTACGGATTGGACCGCAGCCCAGCTTTCAAAGTGAACGTCAGTTATCAGCTGTGAAATGATTGGTGGCAGTATGAAGCGCTGTGATTGGACAGAGGGAATGAATATTCTAAATGGACATTCAGCATTCAGGCAGCATCTGTGACCTGACAATGTGCAGACTCCAGAGGTACCTGTTATCCTGTTTGGTTTGTTGTGATATAGGCCCAGGGAGGGATTAGACCAATGTGGAAATGAAAGAAGGCTGAGGGAAAGAGGAGTAAACTAAAAAAGGAGCTTTTAACAGTTAATTTCATATCTCCATAATCACTAATTCAATTTACTCAAGGTCACATAGTACACAGCACTACTTACCCCAGTTTCTGTAGTTTACAGTTTGGACTCTTCAGTCCAGCACAGAGCAGCTTCACTCCTGAATCTCCAAGGTTATTGTAGCTGAGGCCCAGCTCTCTCAGGGGTGAGTTTGGTAACTGGAGAATTGAGGCCACAGTTTCACAGGACTCCTTTGTCAGACCACAGTTGTCCAGCCTGCAAAGAAGAGCCAGTGATGATATAATGTAATAATGTTCTCTGCCTGGGACTTCCTTCTTTTTATCTCAGCCCAGCTCAGATCAGAGTCGCATTGAGACCACATGAAACCGAAAACTCTTATGGAGAATTACAGGTTGTCTGATAGTGGATGTGTGAAAACCTTGCGGTCCACATGAAAGCAACAAGATGATAGTAAGATAACAGTTTCATAGCAACTCCTAACAGATTTTATTGTTTACATGTCAGCTGTTTCAGTTACAAATCAGGAAAACTTTGATAAATGACTGCCCACAGTGATGAAGATGATGTGCTTGGTCTGGTGACAATAATGTGACTAAAAACTACAGAGACAGCACAACATTGTGGAGTTTTAAAAGAAAGTGTGGAGCCGGTTTTTGCAGTGCCTGACACAGACATGAACATGCTGTAAATACATACCAACTTAGCCTGTGAGAGAACACACACATTCTCCATCAAGGGTCACACTGGAAATATGTCTTTTTAAATCTTTCAGTTGTCATCCTCTGGGCACACATATATTTAAGCAATAACACATGAGAGGTTGTGCTATACTGTGACTGTGACTGTGAACAGCACTTGGTGCCCATGGACTGTGTGTACAAGTGGAGCTAACTTACATGCTAACTGAGCTTCATTTAGACACAGAAACCCCATCGACAGCATGAAGCTTACCCTGACTGTGCCTGAGAGCCACATAACCGCTTAACTATAGCAAATACCGAACTGTGTATTACCAGGTTATGCAGCTTTCAAGGTGAACATCACTTGTCAGCTGTGAAATGATTGGTGGGAATAGGAAGTGGTGTGACTGACAGAAACTAATATGACTAATGTGGGAAACAAAAGAAGTCTGAGGGAGAGAGGAGTAAACAGAGAAAGAAGGAGATTTTTAACATTCCATAATCAATTATTCTGCTCTCAAGGTCACATACAAGAATACAGCACTACTCACCCCAGTGTCTGTAATTTACAGTTTGGACTCTTCAGTCTAGCACAGAGCAGCTTCACTCCAGAATCTCCCAGGTTATTGAAACCTAGGTCCAGTGTCTGTAGTTTACAGTTTGGACTCTTCAGTCCAGCACAGAGCAGCTTCACTCCTGAATCTCCCAGGTTATTGAAGCTGAGGTCCAGCTCTCTCAGGGGTGAGTCTGATGACTGGAGAGCTGAGGCCACAACTGCACAGGATTTCTTTTTAAGACCACAGCTGTCCAGTCTGCACACAAGAGTAAATATTTTAAGATTATTTTCCCCTTTTTTTCAAGGTCACTGAGGTCTTGTAGCCATGCTAGCTAAAAGTACACAAACCCAGGCCTGCCCTGCATATAGCCTGTGACTCAAACTCAGACCTGGCCTGCCATTTCTACACACTTTAAATTAAAATCAAGCTCTTCTGAAAGCTTTTAGGAATTACATGTCAGTACTCACACAGCCCTCCTGCAGTTCCTGACTACTGGTACCAGTCTCCGCTGACCTGCTGCTGATGTGTTGTACTTTTTTAGGGCAAACTCATCCAGGACCTCCTCCATCAGTAACACAGAGGCCAGAGCTGAGCAATCTTCTGGCTCAAGTTGTTTATCACAAAGTGTTCCGGATCTCAGGTAGGTCTGGATTTTCTCCACTAGAAAGCGGACGTTTAGTTCATACAGAGAGTGGAACAGAACATATGAGAAACTGTGATGTTTAAAATAACACTAGAAATATTGTGATTATAAAATCAATGACAGGAAGACACAATAAGCGCTGACACAGTCAGAACATTGGCTTTACACGTCTGACAGTGTGTATCACACCTTTCTCACTCATCCCTCACACTCTGATTCCCTCTCTCTTACAGAGGGGTGGCGTCAGTTCACCCTAAACCTCACCTTCACCTAAATTCTCTCAGCATCAGTGGGCTCATAAGACTGTCACATATTCTGCCCAGCCCTTCCTGTTATCCCGGAGCCCTTACATTTATCTGCCCAGCCCTTCCTGTTGCCTGCCCACCCCTACCTGTTCTGCTCTGCTGCTTTGGTCATCCCCCAGTTTTTCCACCCTCTCTTTCTCCCCCTCACCAGGTCATCTTTGGCCTCCCTCTCCCCCTTCACCCCACAGGCATCTGCCCCAGTGCTGTCACACACACCCTCTCACCCCCTCTCCTTAATGTGTGTCCCAGCTCCACCTCCTACACCCAACCTCACAGCTAAAATCACTGATCTCTCCTCTTTCACTGACTCATTTCTTTTACTGCCATCTGATCGTCAGTGTCTGTATCAGGCACTGGTGTTGAAAAGCATTCAGTTTTCCTTCCAGAGCCTCAGTGATCCTCCTCATCTAACATCCATACGGTAGGACCAGATATACTCGTGTCTTCAATAGGTGAACCTTGTTTCTTCTCCCAAGTCCTCTGTCTGCCTATAACTTCCTTAGTCTCCAGAATGCCCCATGTGCTTTCTGTAGTCTGTTCTTGATGTTTATACTTTTAACACCCTCATTCTCTGAACCTGCTCCTAGATAAAGAAACTTTTCAGCATCTTCCACCTGTCCTCAATAATAAACACAAAACTAAAAATATACACATCTACTATGTGTACTTAAAGAAGCTACAGTTAAATCATTTGATGAAAGGTCTACACAAACATAAGTACCTTTTTCACAAAGTTTAAAAAACACAAACACAGTGGGCCTTTATGCTCCTGCAAGATGCTTGATTCTGCCATTGGTAAAAATGAGTGTGTTTAATTGATGTAGATGCTGGGTAAATACATTACCTCGCTCTCTGCACAGTTTCTTGTAGCGTTGGGTTAAAACAGCATATCCAATGAGAGCAGCAACAGCCAGAGGGAGAAACACAGCTGAAGACACCTTCCAGCGAGGAGCAGGGAACATCTCAGCTGAAATACACAGGGTCTCCTAATCATGTCATTCATACATAATGTCACAATGTATACATAATATTATAAATACACTTTGTAAGTGCAGATTTATTTATACTCTATTGTCAGTATGCTGGCTTTTTAGCTGCATTTTGTATTTGTTTTTCCCTGTCGATGCGTACCATGTGCTTTTGTTTTCAGTTTCATTGTGTGTTAGCCCCGCCCCCATTCTCCTGTCTCATTACCTGCACACCTGCCTGCACACCTGTATCCCATTCCACCTCATATGTTCTGCTACTTAAACCCTGCTTGTGTCTATGTACTTTTGACCTCGCCTTTGCCTTCTGTCTGGTCTATTTGCGTGTGCCTCACTGGTTTTGACCATGCCTGTTTTTGATCATGATTCTGGTTTTGTGTATCAGCACTGTTCTTTTACCTGATCGGTTGTGTGTCTGTGTTTGAGTCCCTGAATTGTAATGCGCTATAGACATACTGTAATCCACAAGTGATTATTTCAAACTGATGGTAAAATGCTTCTTGTTCTTATTAATTATGGAGCTGATTTTACAGCATGCTTCTCACCTGTGATGTTAAATGCTGTCTCCTTCTCCAGGTTGAGCTCCTGCAGGTGAAATCTACAGGTGACTGTGTTGGTGTCTCTGTCCTGTATGATGATCCTTCGTCTCACAGTGTAGAGGTCCCCACTGTCTCTGTGTGTCTCTGTAGCTGCAGCAGGGAGACTGTGTCCCTCACTGTCCAACCAAACCAGGTCAGGCTGTGTAGCCCAGCCTTTAGATTCACACAGCAGGCTGACCCACCCTGCTCTGTGTGCCAGCTCCATAGAGATCACTGGCTCAGTTCCTGCAGGAGCACAAACTCAGAGATTACATCATTACCGTTAACTGTCACTTTCTATCCTTTGTGTTCATGGTTTCACTCATCTGTTTCAGTGACATTCAGTGGTTTGTGTTGTTTGAGAGGTATTTGAGAATATTTGTGCTGGGAGAAAGAGGACTGACCTTTAATTTGCACTTGAAAGAAGCACCATCATATGAGAGCTTAGACTCAATGTAACACTGATATTTTCCCTCATCAGAGGCTCGTACTCCTGTCAGTCTGAGTGAAGCGTTTCCTCTTTTCAGCTCCTCTGGGGACAGTGTTGTCCTTCCACTGTAAGATGGGATCTGATTCTCATTTCTAATCTGTCCCTCCTGGTAATTATGCACCACTGAGCCTGTAAAGGGAACTCTGGACCACTCCACACGCATGTCCTCAGCACTGATGCTGGGTTTGAGGTAACAGGGTAGAACAATGTCTTCACCACCTACAGCAACAATGGGTTCAGAGGGAACAAGAACCTCGAAACTCTCTGCAGACAAACACAGAAAAGACAGACCCTAGTCAGAACAACAACAGAAGATGGAATACTAACACAGACTGAGGCTATCGCTGGAATAAAACATAAAGCATAATTCTCCAAAATACGAGAAATACATTATTGGCATATTACAAATGCACACTGATATACCAGTACTGCAGTCAGTGATAGTGCAGGTGTGTTCACTGTCAGTACTGCAGTCAGTGATAGTGCAGGTGTGTTCACTGTCAGTACTACAGTCAGTGATAGTTCAGGCAGTGTTCACTGTCAGTACTGCAGTCAGTGATAGTGCAGGTGTGTTCACTGTCAGTACTGCAGTTGGTGATAATGCAGGTGTTTTCACTGACCTATAATTTGCAGTTCAACAGAAGCACCATCATATGAGAGCTTAGACTCAATGTAACACTGATATCGTCCCTCATCAGAGGCTCGTACTCCTGTCAGTCTGAGTGAAGCGTTTCCTCTCTTCAGCTCCTCTGGGAACAGTGCTGTCCTTCCTCTGTAAGATGGGATCTGATTCTCATTTCTAATCTGTCTCTCCTGGTAATTATGCACCACTGAGCCTGTAGAGTGAACTCTGGACCACTCCACACGCATGTCCTCAGCACTGATGCTGGGTTTGAGGTAACAAGGCAGAACAATGTCTTCACCAGCTTCAGCAACAATGGGTTCAGAGGGACCAAGAACCTCAAATCTCTCTGCAGAAAAACACAGAAAGACAGACACTTGTCAGAACAACAACAAAAGATGGAATATTAGCACAGACTGAGGCTATAGCTGGAATGAAACATAAAGCAGAATTCTCCAAAAATAATCCTGATACATTATCGGCCATATTACAAATGCACACTGATATACCAGTACTGCAGTCAGTGATAGTGCAGGTGTGTTCACTGTCAGTACTGCGGTCAGTGATAGTACAGGTGTGTTCACTGCCAGTACTGCAGTCAGTGATAGTGCAGGTGTGTTCACTGTCAGTACTGTAGTTGGTAATAGTGCATGAGTGTTCACTGTCTGTATTGCAGTCAGTGATAGTGCAGGTGTGTTCACTGTCAGTACTGCAGTCAGTGATCAATCAGGTGTGTTCACTGCCAGCACTGCATGTATGGCATATCTGCTTGCAATCTGAATTACTGTTATTAAACACTATTGTAACATAATCAGGTGGCAGTGAGAAGCCAGAGGACACCTGCAATTGCCTCACACTTATTATATTATGTATTCTGTCAGAATAACCCCCTTCCCCTTTTCTAAAATATGACACCCCCGGGGATCTGTCTGTATTTCTTGGGGGTAACACAGTCAGTAATAGTACAGGTGAAGATGTACCTGCTCTGGAGACAGAGATCTGATGGAGGAGCAGGAGAATCAAACACAAACTCTCTGACATGCTGCCCTTCATCTCTGAAAGAGACAAATACATGTTAAAGTGTAGACACCTCCTATAAGTAAATGTCTGTTGAGATAAATGTTTCCTCCTCTACCACCTCATTTCCTCCCTTCCTTTAATATTCCAGCATTGGAGGGACAGAGGAGACAAGATGTAGTTAAGGAAACAAGGATATTTTTTTAGTTTTGGGATGCACCCAGAATGTAACATTTAAATGTGTCTCCCTTCCTGAGATTGTGTCACATGGTCACATGATTTCTGCCAGGGGCATTGTTAGAATTGAGTAACTACTGGGGCACAGGCCACCAGTGCTCACATCCTAATGCATGCAATTTGGCAAAAACTAGTTATTTTTGATGAACATTTTCTGGGACACAACAAATAATTACTGGGGCACATGCCCCGATAAATAGGGCCTGGCGACACCCCTAATTTCTGCACTGAGTGACATTGTTCAACTTCCAACCATTGCTAAGAACGGACCTCAGAATAACCTTATATAGCTAAAAATAGCTGTCCAAAGTGTCCAAGATGTATTAAGTATTTCAAAAGACTGAAAACCACCAGGATTAATATGTATAAAAATCATATTGTAACTCTGTGGAGAGAAAATGTATCTACCACCAGCCTAGTATAAAAAATGACTTACCAAACCTTCAACTTGGGACTTAAAGGCTGGGTCTGATTATCCACTGTCCACAACCGAATCATTCCCACTCCTCCTTTCACGACTACTTTTGGATTCCCTCCTGTCTCCACTGCACTCCCTTATAGCCTGGTTACAGGGTTCTTTCAGCTCTCTGTTTTATTCTTTTTACATAGTTATCCAGTCTGCTCTGTCTTTAAAATGGCGTTTGAGTTGAAAGTTTACTTTTGCTTTCATGTCAGGCTTCATGGCAATGACTGACTGGCTGCCAAAAAGAAAACTTTATGATCCAATTGTGTATGATAAGGAAGATAAATTATGCAGACAACAAGTAAAAATATATGATACACACATCTGAAGTTCAGGTATATTTTTGAAGACCAAAGTTAAAAATCACTGTGTTTTGCTGTAATATGGAGTCACAGTATTGGAATCTTTGAAAATAGACAATAAATAAATGAACAGATAAAACATTCAAAGTAATACTAATAAATGATAGAAAAGAAATGAACAGAATAATGGGCTGCCACTCTCATTACCTTCAGTCATGATTTCATTCTGTTCTGTCAAGTTATGATTTTTTTTTCCAGCAGGTACTTTAGATTGCAGTCATGTACTCTCAAAAACTCTCAATAACCATTTTCCCCCTTTTGCGTCACTAGTTGCTTTTCACTGCCATCTACTGGTCAAAATATTCAATACCAAATACAAATGAGTGCAAAGAACTTCCATTCAAACAATTAAAAGACACAAATTCTTGCATATCCTCTTTTCCAAATTCAGAAAAGCTGTATTGTTTTACCCTGCATTCAGAGAAAGAAACTCATTGTGCTGATTACAGTGCTCGATTGTGTTATGGAAAAGGAGTTTGCCTGAATGACGGCTTTATCTCAAACAGTCAAACAGATACTCTTCAGAGAAGTGAAGGGCAGTAAAATAAAATGGAAAGCTACTGATTTTGGTTGTTTTAAAGTATGTTTACCGATCTCTATGTTCATGACGACGACTGCAAGGCTAAAGCGGAATGAGTCAATCAACTTCCCTCTCTTCAGCACCAGTGATCTGGATTTCGCTGGTTAATTAAAGCTCATGTGGGCCAACTCCATCAGCCTCTCGAGCCCAAGCAGAATCCACCTTCAGCCTGATAGGGACTCTGTGGACACTGCTGTAAGTACGGAGAGTTCCCACACTGCACCACATAGACACACTGCTGTAAGTACAGAGAGTTTCCACACTGCACCTCATAGACACACTGCTGTAAGTACAGAGAGTTTCCACACTGTACCTCATAGACACACTGCTGTAAGTACAGAGAGTTTCCACACTGTACCTCATAGACACACTGCTGTAAGTACAGAGAGTTTCCACACTGCACCACATAGACACACTGCTGTAAGTACAGAGAGTTTCCACACTGTACCTCATAGACACACTGCTGTAAGTACAGAGAGTTTCCACACTGCACCTCATAGACACACTGCTGTAAGTACAGAGAGTTTCCACACTGTACCTCATAGACACACTGCTGTAAGTACAGAGAGTTTCCACACTGTACCTCATAGACATACTGCTGGAAGTACAGAGAGTTTCCACAATGTACCTCATAGACACACTGCTGTGAGTACAGAGAGTTTCCACACTGCACCTCATAGACACACTGCTGTAAGTACAGAGAGTTTCCACACTGCACCTCATAGACACACTGCTGTAAGTACAGAGAGTTTCCACACTGCACCTCATAGACACACTGCTGTAAGTACAGAGAGTTTCCACACTGCTGTGGAACTGTGTGTTTCCACACTGCTGTGGATCTGTAAGTACAGAGAGTTTCCACACTGCACCTCATAGACACACTGCTGTAAGTACAGAGAGTTTCCACACTGTACCTCATAGACACACTGCTGTAAGTACAGAGAGTTTCCACACTGCACCTCATAGACACACTGCTGTAAGTACAGAGAGTCTCCACACTGCACCTCATAGACACACTGTTGTAAGTACAGAGATTTTCCACACTGCACCTCATAGACACTGCTGTGAGTACAGAGAGTTTCCACACTGCACCTCATAGACACACTGTTGTAAGTACAGAGAGTTTCTACACTGCACCTCATAGACACACTGCTGTAAGTACAGAGAGTTTCCACACTGCACCTCATAGACACACTGCTGTAAGTACAGAGAGTTTCACACTGCACCTCATAGACACACTGCTGTAAGTACAGAGAGTTTCCACACTGCACCTCATAGACACACTGCTGTAGTTTCCACACTGTACAGAGAGTCTCCACACTGCACCTCATAGACACACTGCTGTAAGTACAGAGAGTCTCCACACTGCACCTCATAGACACACTGCTGTAAGTACAGAGAGTCTCCACACTGCACCTCATAGACACACTGCTGTAAGTACAGAGAGTTTCCACACTGCACCTCATAGACACACTGCTGTAAGTACAGAGAGTTTCACACTGCACCTCATAGACACACTGCTGTAAGTACAGAGAGTGTCCACACTGCACCTCACAGACACACTGCTGTAAGTACAAAGAGTTTCCACACTGCACCTCAGACACACTGCTGTAAGTACGGAGAGTTTCCACACTGCACCTCATAGACACACTGCTGTAAGTACAGAGAGTTTCTACACTGCACCTCATAGACACACTGCTGTAAGTAGAGAGAGTGTCCACACTGCACCTCACAGACACACTGCTGTAAGTACAAAGAGTTTCCACACTGCACCTCAGACACACTGCTGTAAGTACAGAGAGTCTCCACACTGCACCTCATAGACACACTGCTGTAAGTACAGAGAGTTACCACACTGCACCTCATAGACACACTGCTGTAAGTACAGAGAGTTTCCACACTGCACCTCATAGACACACTGCTGTAAGTACAGAGAGTTCCACACTGCACCTCATAGACACACTGCTGTAAGTACAGAGAGTCTCCACACTGCACCTCATTTAGACACACTGCTGTCCAAAAGTACAGAGAGTTTCCACACTGCACCTCATAGACACACTGCTGTAGTACAGGAGTTTCCACACTGCACCTCATAAACAAACTGCTGCAAAAGGACAGAGAGTTTCCACACTGTGTGCTCACAAAACAATGGCTGTGTTCATCATTTTTGTTCCTACAGTGTAGACCATGGAGGAGAGAGAAGGAACAAACCAGGACCCAGGAAATGTGAGTCTGTCAGCTCTGAACACTCACTCCTTCCATTCCTTTCCTATCTCTCTCTTTCATAATCTCTTTCTGCTCTTCTTTTTCAATCACTTTCTCCCTCTCTCTAATTGACACATTTCAGCATCTGTCCTGATGTCCTTGCATAATAACTATGCTGTGTGTTTGTGTGTATGAGTGTAGACTGACACACAATCATAAACAAAAACACTCACACCAACAGAGGTGTACAGTACAAGCACAGCCTTATTCTCACACACTGTGTTACACACATATTGAGATGAATATTAATAATGATAATGAATCTAGTTAATCTAGTGTGTGTGTGCTGAGTGTGTGGACCGTCCGGCCGGCACTCTGTCCTTCTACAGCATCTCTGACTCTGACACACTGACACTCCTGCACAGGTACCACACCAGCTTCACTGAACACAAACCCCTCTGTGCTGGATTTTACAGCATTTAGCTATAACTCCTCAGTGTCCCTGTGCCCCCTGAAGTAGAGTCTCACACACACATTTACAAATAAACCTAGCTATACACATGTATACCCACCCCTGCTTGGAAATTGGGTAAACATATACAGTTCCCAAAACACATCAGAATTCATCCCTAACCTGTGCACAAACTAACTAAATAAAAAAAACCCAAAAAGAGCACCACTGCCCATATTCACAGTCTACACACATACTGTACATACACAACAGATCACTATATACAAGGGCTGCCTATTGTCACTAAGAATACAGTTCAAAGCTCATTTAAAGCAATTATCAAAATTCTAATGGTATTCAAACATGACATATTAACATGTTAAAGCAGCATGTGAGTGTTAAAAATGACAGACTGTTTTATAAGTTACATGGAAATTCATTTACATGAGACAGCTGACAGGCGTGACTGTTGGTAATGGATTTTATTATTCACTCACTTAAGCTGAACAGAAGAAGCAGAAAACACAGTGCATTGTTTACTTTATGAAAGCCTTTGTAACAGCAACATGCAATATCTGTGCATGAAGAAAGTGTAAAACAGAGCAGTGACGTGCGGTCAGGGGAGGCAGGTGAGGCAGTGCCTCACCAGCCATCATGGAAAGAAAGAAAATATATAATAATAAAATAATTTAAATTGTTATATTCATCCGGTGGTTTGTATTAAAAATATTTATTTTTCATTTAGCTTCACC